>JAQJVL010000041.1:22397-224897 GCA_035578905.1 Stictocephala bisonia | reverse complement strand
AAATTGTAACGGCTTATTATAAATTATTATAAAATATTATAAATTATAAGTTATATACCTTCTGATTTATAACTGACGTAAGGAGGCCGTTTCCCAAACTGCCAAGCTAACCACCCCGTAGTAGCATTGATTTTACTATATAAAGTATAGTATAGTATGTATAGTATAAATAAATAAATAAATACAGATTTTATTGTCGTTAAGCCTTTACAGCTATGGACAAAGTCAAGTTCTTACAACTAAATGGTTAATAACTAATGGTTATAATAGAGTGTTAAATAATAGAGAAAAATACATTATATACAATGAATAGATAATGTATGTATAGTATGTGTAGGATGTATAGTATATATAGTATATAGTATGTATAGTATACTACCATTGATTTTACTATGTATAGTAAAATCAATGAAATGAAATGAAATGAAAATGAAATGAAATGAAATGAAAAACGTCTTTATTTATATTCAAGAGGTGAAGTTAGGGCTGCAGAGCCCTCTCTACCACTTAACCTCATCATACATAACGAGATATTTTCAAATATAAATAACAATTTACAAGGAAATACAAAATAGAAATTGCAATGTACGAAGTAAAACATATAAAGTCAAAAAATGTGAAACATTATATTTGAACTTAAAAATATTTCAACTATCTCAAACAAAACTACTGTTATTCATAACATTTATTCAAAACTACATTCATTCGGCACAATCACTCATTACCGCCACCACCAAGCCACAGCGACACCAACCATTACTCCCGCTAGGCCCGCAGCAGATAGCACCTCACCTCCGCCCCAAACCTAGTGCGCTTATCGATGGATCTGATATTATCAGGCAGAGCATTCCAGAGCCTGCACGCGGAGACAATAAATTATTTGTTGAAAGTGGTGGTGCGGTGAACTGGAATAGCTAACATTGACTCACCACGTCTTGTTCTACGCACACCAACTTGTGACAGATAAACAAACTGCTCTGACAGATAATTAGGAATTTGGTTTTGAAGAATACTGTGCAACAATATCAGGATATGGAATTGTCGAAGATTGTTTAACTTTAAGATAGATAATTGGTAGAAAAATGGAGTAACATGATCCCTTCACCTCAGGTTGAAAATAAATCTGATACAGTAGTTTTGGGCACGCTGTAATCTTTCCGCGAGCTCAACAGACATGTCATTGATTACAGTATCACAGTAGTTAAAGTGAGTGAAAACTAGAGTCTTTACTAACAACACCTTGACATTGAGAGGGAAAAACATGGCAAATCTTTTCAAAGTGTGTATAGCAGCAAAAACTCTATTACACATTACAGCTACTTGATCAGTCCAGTTCAAATTTTTATTCATAATAAGTCCTAGTTTTTTAACTTTGTCATAAAACGGTAATTCTGTATTGTTAATTTTGAGTTTTGGTATATTTGTCAGGTCAATGTTAGAAGTGAGTCCAGTAGAGCCCAACAATATTGTTTGGGTTTTGGCCTCATTGAGCTTTAAGCCATGCTTGACAGCCCAATTTGTGATAGACTGGATATCACAGTTAATGTTAGTTACGGCAGTAGGCAAGTCTTTCAGAGTGAAGTGAGTATATATTTGTAGGTCGTCAGCGTATAAGTGAAATTTGCAGAAATTGATAACAGTAGTGACATCGTTAATGTAGAGTAAGAATAAGAGTGGCCCAAGCACAGAACCCTGGGGCACACCTCTAGTCACCAGTTCCCAGTCAGATTTTCTGTTGGGATCAATGGTAGTAGCCATGCAATCTGACCGTCAGCGGTCCAAAACATGCTGTTCTATTTCAACTGTACGGTTCGTGTTTATTATTGTGATGCGTTATAGTGAACGCTTTATGATTGTACAAGGTCCAATCTAGTGGACTTCCATAAGTTGGTAAATTGAGTTTTCTTTCTTTCTTTTTTACTTTAAAATTTCCAAGAACTAAAAGTTTCAAATATTTAACTGTACAAAATTACAAAAACTACAATAATTTTGTTCCGCAAAATTCTTCTTATGGTCCTCACAAGAAACGTTCTTCGCCTAAGAAATGACACTTCAATGTTGTGATACGATCATTATTACGTACCAAATTCAGGAAGTATTTGACAAATACTTGAAGAGAAAATGACTATCTTAAATAAACAATAAAGACTTCACTCGTTTCAGATGCATTCCTTACACTATTAAAACCCATATTTATCGATATATTAACTATCTGTGTATTGGTGGTAAATAAATAAAACCAAAACTCTTCAATGTAATTTTCAGTAGATGAAATTCCTCTTCGAATTCACTAAAGTTGAATGATCCTCTGGAAGTTAGAACTTGCATATCTTTAACTTCTTCTGAACTCGTGCCAAGTGTTTATTCCAAACAAAATAATGCAGACAACGACTTTCAGTTGGCAGCAATGCTTCAAAATGCACATAAGTTCTTAAATAGTCGGAACACAAAAAAGTGTTGGTACAACTGGTACCAATAAATTGTATTTAACGCACAGTAGTTAACCATTGGACGACCGTTCGTTCACTTCAAACACCACTAGCTCAAGACAACTACAATTATTGTAATTTTACTCTAAATATCAAATTATTTACAATTACAATTTCCCTCCTCCTTTATTAAATCAAACAAATAATTTTCTCCTGATTTAAAATGTTCTAGTGTTATTTAACCTATGACTCAGTGTTTTAAAGGTGTAAACACGGTCTGGCGTAAACATTGTAAAATTCAATGAACATTTGCATTGAAGTCATGTTAAAAAAGTAAATCTTTTTTAAACGTTCTTTGTTATACTATCTATTCCCTTCACACAATTTTGATTAATTATGTTAAAGTAGGTTTACAGCTTGATAGATTAATACTAGTTATTTTTTATTTTTACGTTTTATTCGGTACATAGAGGGTGTTTGAGACCACCCGGCCGTAATCCTCTATGGCCAACCATTTGACTACACTCATCGCACTCATTCGCCCCTCACATTCACCTACATCTTGAAGATCGGCGTCTTACTGATGAATATTGACGTAGATCGATGCAATAAAACTGTAAACTAAATAAATCTCATACGGGGAACGTCCCAACATTGTTTTTATTTTATTTAAAATACAAAGTGTGCCCAAAAATGAATGTCACAGGTTCGAATCTCGAACATTTCAAATAGTAACATAGATCGTGTTACATCTCATTTTTAAGGTCTTTGATTTTCATTTCGAAATACAAATGTTCAAACTATTCTTATCCATAAGGGCAGGGTGGCCCAAAAAGTAAACATTTTTTTTTAAAGTTGACGTTACTGCAATTCTTCTGTACATCACAAGTATTTGACATTTTTATCCGATTTCATGTTCTTTCTCGGACAACAATAATATTACTGGGCACATCTCTCAATATTAAAAATCGGTAAAATATTGAAAAAATAAAAAGCGCCCTAAATAATAATTGTTTAAATATGACCCTATACCATGTGGTATACCAAATTAAAGATCTTTAAAAATCAAACACTCTTTTTATGTACATGATATGAAGCGTCATACTGTGGACGAAACCCCATAGCTATGAAATCTATGAAAGTTGTGTCAAGTAAAAATTTTTATCATTAATCTATGTCATGATGCATAAAAAAATAAAGGCCTCTAAAACTAAAAACAATTTTTTACAATTATTTATTGTGGTTTTTAAGTTGCAGATGAAAAACTAATGAAACGTAGTTCGTCATTTAGCGAAAATAGATTGATAGTTACATTTAGTTTTTTGCTACTTTTAATCCAAAGAACAATTAATTACAGTTAGAGTTTTGAAAGGCCATATTCAATAACATGAATTTAATAATAACTTACAAGTAATATAAAATGTTATACTGTTTAGTTAATTTATTAGTAACAAATGTTTAATAATTACTGTATACCTAAAAATAAATATAGTAAAATCAAATAATAATGTATTTATTTGCTATATGATACATACTAAATCATTTGATACACAAGAAATGTCTCATTTGTTTTTCCCGTTGAAATATCATAATAACTAGGGGACACCCCTGCACGCTTCGCGTTCCAGGCCTCGTCATGTAACTTTTGACTTCAAATATTAGTAATTAAGCTGTATTAAGTAAAATAATGTTATTTAAATTAATTTACAGTAGCTCACTTGATGTGCACTTTATTTATAGAATAATAATTATAAAAAACCAATGTTACTACTAAGCCTATTTCAAATGTTTTCATTTTATTTAACAGCTGATGATAACATACACACAGACAGAAATGTATTCGCTCTTTTATAATTAACTTGATATTTTACTGTGCTGCTCTTTATGCTATCTATCAAATTATTGGATTGGTCGGAAACGTAGTTGGTTCAATTCCAGCTTCATGTGCTAAAGGTTCTCAGTTCGATCCCAATCAGAGTCATAATACATTTTGAGAAGGATCAGCTGATAACCACCGGCTGTTCATTTGTAATTGGGCTATTAATTAATGACACTTTCTAATGAATAGTCGGCCTTAGTTTGTAACAATGACTACATTCGCTCATCTACACTCATCACACTCATTCGAAATCCATATTTGCCCATATCTTGACGATCGGCGTCTTATGAATAAATAAATAAATAAATTTGGACCATTTAATATTTCTTTATCCCGCCAGCTGCTCAAATAAAATTAATCTCCATAAGAATAACACTGCAGATTTGTCGCCGTGTAGGGCGAAAACCTATGTGAATTTCAAAAATGTAGCTCAGTTACGACTTAGAAATCAAAATTATCTTTTGAATAAAAAAATGCATCAAAGTCGGTCAAGTAATAAGTTCAAAAAGTGAGTGAACTAAATGATCCGATTTTTTAAATATATAGGATTTTCAGTTTTTTTTTTTCAAACTTAAAATCATTGATAAAATACATAATGCTACGTAGTAGGCTTCTTCAAGATCAGTAACTCGTGTATACGTCGTGCCACGAGAAGTAATTTTAAAACGTTCATTAACTTTCCAGTCCATTTGGACTTCATTTGCGGACTTATCATGTCTGCAAATATCTTTACCTCCTGTTGCCCCAAACAGGATGTGCAGGTCATAACACGTTAGAAGATAAATAACTCCCGACACGTCCAAGACAACCGTCGGACATCCGTCTTCAGAATAGACTTCGTCACGTTACACACGTCACTAGGCGTGCAAAATTACCGCCGTCTGGACACGCGTGTGATTCAAGAGGCATGTGTATTTATAACTTGATACATTGACGTTTGACGGTCGTATCACAGAGAGAAAAGAAACATATGTCGCTTTCTTAAGGCCGCAGTGAACGCCTCAGTGGCAGTTACAAATAGATTATAACTAAGTGCATCGTTATACATTTGAATTAATAATTATTGATATCCTTCAGAATTTGGAGGGGAAAAAGGGGGGAAGGGAATGGCAAGGGTGCCGGCCCTGCAATTTGCACAGAGTATTAAATAGCTAACCACTCAATATATCAAGAAAGTTTCTAACTCTACACCAAGTCAGCACATTATTGAATGCGACTTCTGCTTCTCTCTTCTCTGTGCAAGTGTGCTTAGAGTTTTATGTCCATAGTAGTCAAACTAACCTGTCAGTGTATTCATTGTTACTCACAGCCACCCTATAGACTCCTCCTAAAAGACGCCGTATATAAGTATACATATTTCCTTAAGAAGAAGGAGGGGTTGAGTGTTCAGAATCTTTTGTGATTTCCGATCTGGTTTCTCCGAATATTTTCTTCATAAGATCAATGTTAAAAGTTTCCTAATAATGCAAAAACATTGCTTCAATGTAAGTTTTTGAAGCGTTTGTTTAGTAGCCAATTTCGTATAGAAATATTGGCATATTTTGGTTTAAATAAGAAATGGTGATTGCTGTTATATTTTTCAAACTTGCTAATGGGTGCTCTCATTTTAACCAGTTTTACGTAGCCTACGTGTATCACAAAAAAAAAAAAAAAAAAACACACTCACATCGGCTTACCATTTAACATTGGTCTTATCGAGAGAAAAAAGTCAAAGATAGTCAACATCAGAATGACACTCTTAAGAGTTTGAATGAGTGCGTATTTAAAAAATCATAATGGTGCAACATATCCTAATTAACATTGTAGCATGCAAGGGTGCAAGTACAAGTGAAGTATTAACATTGTAGCATGCAAGGCTGCTAGTACAAGTCGAAGTATTAACATTGTAGCATGCAAGGGGGCAAGTACAAGTCGAAGTATTAACATTGTAGCATGCAAGGCTGCAAGTACAAGTCGAAGTATTAACATTGTAGCATGCAAGGAAGCAAGTACAAGTCGAAGTATTAACATTGTAGCATGCAAGGGTGCAAGTACAAGTCGAAATATTAACATTGTAGCATGCAAGGCTGCAAGTACAAGTCGAAGTATTAACATTGTAGCATGCAAGGCTGCAAGTACAAGTCGAAGTCTATTTTCAGTGTTATTTGTTTAAAATAAGAATTTTTTTATTAACATTATGATATCCAACATACATTAGGCATAATTTAACCCCCTAACAACTGTAATATATTTGCAAACGCTATCCTGTAATGTTAAACGGTATAGAGCGGAGTCGTGTGTGCCTACTGTAAAATGAATGTGAGTGACGTTAGTGGTAAAAATATATATCTCTGTGTCACAGCGAACAGTTGTCGTCTGTCACACGGTCGGGACATTTGTGTAGTTTTCTAGGTGACTCGTATGATTTATGAAATGGAGATATTTTTGAAGAAAAAGGGGGAAATTTGTCATAGTGAAAGCAGAATCGAGTGAACCGCAGAATTTACACTGTGGATAAAAACTTTCTTTATTGTTTATTTTTTTAGTGATAAAAGACACACTATTGATGAATTGTTTTATTCAAAGCTGTCAGTTTACATAACACATATATGTATACAAATGGTCGGTAGTTTAGTTGGTTAAAGCCCAGCTTATAAGCTGAAGGTTCTCGGTTCGATTCGAATCATTGTATACAAATATAGGAAGGGATCAGCTGATAGCCACCGTGTGTTCATTTGTCATTCGACTATTAGTTAATGATACTTTCTAAGGAAGATTCAGTCTTAGTTTGAAACAACGACTACATACGCTCATCTACATACATTCGAAATCCACATAGCCCATACCTTGACGATCGGTGTCTTAAGAATAAATAAATACACGTATACATTTTCTGAGTATTTCTCAATTCAGGGACGACGGAGAATATGTATTCCAAATTACAGGCGTGTTCTCTGTTAAAATTTATACTTATGAAAGAGAACACTGCCTTAATTTGGAATATATATTCTCCATCGGCCCTGAACTGATAAATAAGACGAAAATGGATACAGTTACAGTATATCATAAATTTAACAAACTCTAGACTGTGTTTTTAGCGTTTCATTAGTGAGGGATATATGTAAATAATAATTATCAAGCCTTTTGAATTACATACACATTTTAGCCTACTAGATGATTGATTACTGTCTGTATCAAAGTAAAATATTATTTTAAAATCATATTCTTTACAGATCATATGACGTGAAAATGATCTATATAAGGAAAACTATAACCAAGATTTCCTCCTGTTTATGTGTAATAAGCAAGCCATATTCCAGACTTTGTCCAGTTTTCAGAAATTCCAATCTAACACTCTGGCTATTCCCGGCCTGCGGACACAGACTGGATGGAAGATGTGCTGCCAGAATCTAGATCTGGACCCATCATAATTCGCTAAGCCAGGAGACAGTTGATTTGAGTGGTTTAAATGTCTTTGGTGCGAGACAATTGTGTTTAGCAGTTCGTTTAATATATGGAGAGTGACCTAGCTGTTATTTTCGTGCCAAAATTTTAATCCTTTTTTAAGTTGTTTATGTTACAACTTAAGAAACTGTTTATTGTTGTTTCACTATTGTCTCTTTTTAGTTGAATTGAAGGACATATAATGAAGGTCGAGCTTTCAGGCGTGTATAGTATAAAATAAGTTTAATATTACATTTTACACTTTTTGAATAATTTATTTTCAATGTACATTTTAAATTTAATACATTTATTTTGCGTTTGTGACCCCTCCAACAACTACGACCCAAATGGCATTCTCTTAACAAACACGGTTTCTACTCTCCTTCAACCACCCCTCCCCCATCGCATTTACAGCACTTATAATACACCATAACGTTCTTTATCATCTCCATTTCATATCTTAATATATGTAATCAAAAACTATGTTCTCACTCATCATGAAATCTCCGGGGTCACTGAACAGATTTTGATCGACATTTGGAGGGAAGTTAGTTTTTGTATCATTTTTTCATAAGAGTAAACATTAGCTTTATTTTAATAATTTATTCCAAGCAGCTGATACAAAACCCATAAACATGACAGAAAAGCTTGGCTAATTTAAATTTTAACTGTAAAATATTCGAGGTAATTTCTACTAACTCCGACTACACTTCGCATCCCTCTAAAGTAGACTAATGGCGTTTTTTAGACCATATAACTCTGTTATCTAGGAGAATGGCAGCAGGCTGAGCATTTATGTTGATGTCATAGTTTAGAGTGTATCACGGAGGGAAGGATAATCAAACGTAGAGCACCACCCCGTAACGAAGTAAGGGCTGTCGGCTAGTCTTGTGTAAAAGAACATTGATGGACCCCTTAGCTTTCGACATTTCATCATCATACAAATATATTGATATTACAGATAATAAACCCTCGACTTCTTATCAGTATTTTCTTCTCTCCAAGTTATTCTTAGCTCTATCCGCTCTCATTTTCTTCACAAATTAGAACCACCGTATCAACGCGCTTTCAAAGTTCTACGTAAAGATGCTACACTCTATATTGGTTGCGCTAAATCATTTAAATTTATGTCTCTAGTAATATTGTCGATTCCTCTTGGAAACGTCTTTTCACTGGCTGAGATATGTAATACAATTGGTTGCTGACAACATTTATACACCACCCATTACTTATGTTTCTCTCCCTAAATTCTATCCACATAAACTCGTAGTTGAAGTACACTTTTATATTTACTAAACATATCATAACATTGGGCAATCTAAAATTCTTGGATGGTCAATTTATGATTGGTTTAAATTAACTTTTTCTATTGATTAATATCCTTGATATTAATCAAAACTGTAGCCAATACGATAAAAAATAGCTTTTATGTATTTCAGTGAATGTTTTTAGCATGGTTGGTTGTGTGACCTTTCGTTTGTGTGTTGACTGACTGTGTGATCACATATTATCCTATGTAATTGATATGTTATTAGATTGGTGGACTGGTAAGTTATTAAGATCCAAATAATCTAAAATGGTAATTTAAGTGATAAATAATACTACAAAAAATTTTAAAACCAAGTGTTTATTTAAATTAGTCCGAAATTGTTTGAATTATATTTTATTATTTATGATTTTCTTCGTAGTTTTTTGTTTATTGTTCGTGTGATATTGTTATTTATGTGCATGTGTTTTATTATTTATTGCATTGAAAATGTTAACACTGCTTTGTTTAGTGTTTATTTTATTACAAGCTTCGAGGAATGTTGTACTAGCAGAATAGTTCATCATTATTCATTATTAAGACGCCGATCGTAGAGATATGGGCGATTATGAGGGACGAATAAGTGTGATGATTACAGATGAAAGAGTGTAGTCACTTACAAAGTTCAACTGCTCCTCAGGCTAACTTATTATTAGCCAGGGCAACTAAAGGCACCTACCACTTTTACGTGTGATACTTCAAGGACATTGTACACATGTTAGGTGATTGTGTGGCCCTTAGAATGTGTGTCTCTGTTGTTTACGTCCTAAAGTTTCTTTTATGTAGTGTCCAAGTAAAATGCTGTAGTTTCACATTCAGTTTCACAACACGCCAAACAAACGCAGTTATCTACGCAGTCAAGTTTCTGTCAATCAGCGATTTGCTGATCCTTGACCTGAATCAGGTGTAATATAAAACTCGAACGCTGGTAACTCTAGCTGATCCAGCAACCGTACGTTCGAGTGTGGGAGCAGAAGTGCAACTGTCGAACTATGGCGATGTGTCAACTAGTCCTTAGGTACATCGACCTTAACCTATTACCATTATGATTTACATACAAGTTGGAACAGTGTATAAAGTTAATTGTGCATTTTTCATATGCTTAGGAAAGTATGATTTCTTGTCAAAAGGGTTGTGAAATATTTGTTTATATCTATTGAGGAGGATGGTTCCAACCGCAGAAAACTCGTTTATTACAGAAAACTCGAGTATTTTTATGTGATACTTATAACCAACCTTTTAAAAATCGTTACAACAAATGTTTTTTTCATTTTTCACGGTTTTGATGCCGAACCGAATATATAATTGGCGTTGCAATAAAATTCGTGATAAACTTTTTACTTAACACGCCAAACCTAACCTAACCTGTAACCCAACTTTATTGCGCTAAAATCGGCTGTTAAACAACATAGGTTCCGATTGTAAAAAAATGTTTAAACATTTCAATATTGTTTTCCCCATAAAAGGAAAGTCATGTATGTGGTTGCCAAAAAGTGTATGTGTGTGTAAAGCTTTTGATTACAGGGAGGGGAGTCATTCGTATGTCAGGGATGGGGGGGGGGAGCAATAAAGAATCTTGTACATCGGCCATTAATGTTTAACATTTACATGGGTTTTCGACCCCACAACATAAACGTATAACTTTTTATAACCCTGTTTACGGTTGCATACAACTGAATACTGCCCTCAGGAAATTTTTATCATTACAACTCCTCTTTCTTTTTTTAAAAAAACGTTTCTATACCAAGTATTACCACTAATAGAGGTGCTACACATATTAGTCTCTACGGAGGAGTCATAATAAATGTGGAAAACGTAAAATAAAATAATTTAATCTCAGATTATTCTTATATATTAGACACCGACACATATTTTTGCGTATTTTAAGGCGACTATGAATGATGAGTGTGGATGACCTGTGTAGTCTGGTTACTAACTGAGTTCAACTTTTAAAAATAAAGGACCATTTATATAACAGCCCAATAACCAGGGCAACTAAGGGATCTACAGCTTTACGTGGAATCCGAACCTCGTAGTATGGATTTTATTTTCAGCTAATTGACAAGACAGATGTGCCCTACACAACACCTAGACGCTGACTATCTTCAAAAATGGACACTCCAGACTTCTCTAGTAGTGCCCACGTCGATGGCAAACACTGAGCGGACGCCGTGTCGGTATTAAGAGGATTCAGTTTAGAACCTATCGCCTAGAATCTCCACAGCTCTTTGTCCCCAAGTAGCTGGATTACAGCATTGCGCCACCAGTCTTGTATAATTAACCCTAGATCTGTGAATTCAAGGTATGAAACTGCTTTGAGTATTTTAACATTAGTTCACTGTAAATTTACATTGTAAATTGCATGTATATAAATTACCATAAAACTAAAGATGTAAAGTTAAGCATGTATTTTGGAACTTGACATGAATAGAACAGAAAAACGATAGATTTCTCTTAATTTCAAAACGCCGAAACGCACGTATAAGTGAAACAGCTGTAAGACTATCAGAGACATCTATATTCGCCTGCTATTATTTATACCCCAGTGACGTCACGACCGACCCTGGTGACTAACCAGCTGACACACTTGCTGTCTCTAGACACACCGATGACAGGAAACTCCTATTTCTTGAGCTTTTCCACATTTCCGCTTCCTTTTTCAGATACGGCTATCATTCATTCCAAACTACTGCTTACTTTTAGATGGCTGTTTAGTGTAATCTATAAATAAAAGCTACATACCACTAACTGACTGACTCACTCACTAACTCGTCATGAAATCTCAAAAACCACTCAACGGATTTACACGAAAATTTAAGGAAGTTAGCTTTAGTACCGAATGGACTCACTAAGAAGGGATTTTTTGAAATTAAGTTTCTAAGGGGTACAAACAACCTCTCAACATTTCCTTTTCTCCATAAGAATAACATTGGGTTGATTAGTAAATTAATATCAGCTGTGTTTTTTTTAACAAACAATCATGTTTATTTTGTATATTTGACAATAAATGGTGTATTAAGTGTTTAATCTTCAGATGCAAAACAAAAACAAATGAAATGCACACTTTTGAAATAGGCTAAGTAATAACCCTATACTAATAAATAGGTAGCAACGCAATTAGTGTGAGTGAGATGCTGTAAATAAGTGTAATATTGTTATTTTACGTTATATAATTAATTTACTTATTTGTGTCAAAAGTCACATGCCGAGGCCGAAGGCAAAGTGTATCGAGCGTAGCGAGCGCCGGGGTTAGCACGCGAAGCGTGCAGGGTGTCTACTAGTCTAGTATAAGTGTAAAATTATTATTATTTTTTTATATTTTTATTTTAATTGCACAAATATGTTATGAATGTTAATGGTAAGAAGTAGTTTTATTTTCTCACTACGGAGAGTGGCACGCACAAAATAATAATTCATTAGTGAAAGGCTGATAATATTTTTTGATAATACGAGGCTGGAAGGTTATCTAAGCGTCATTTTGTATGTATTTTTTAAAATACATTCAGTGGGAGGTGTGACTAAGGTTCAAACATAGAGCATATACGGGCTATGAGCGAACAAGGATGGGAGAATTTATAACGTTTTGTGTGCGTAGGCTGAGTGGGGAGGTTGTTAAATATCGTGTTTGTGAACAACGTGTGTAAGAGTTATTTTATATGGTTGGTACTTAGGGTGGATGGTGTGGAAGGTTCTGACGTGTTTTATACGTAGAGCGAACGAAAGGGCTGTGAACCATCGTATTATAACAGTGGCTGGAACAGATTTTGAGAAGGGTCAGGTGATAATCACCGGCTGTTCATTTGTCATTGGGAAATTAATTAATGACACTTTCTAAGGAATAGTCGGCCTTAGCTTGTAACAATGACTACATTCGCTCATCTACACTCATCACACTCATTCGAAATCCATATTCGCCCATATCTTGACGATCGGCGTCTTATGAATAAATACAAAAAATAAAATAGATTGCTAATGTCAATTATACGTAGGGCGAATGGTACATCCTTCAACCAACGTTTGTAAGAAGAGTGGGTAAAAAGTTAACATAAATTTTTTTGTAATCTGTTATTTTTATTATTTTTGTTATTATTATTACTGTAAGATTCTAAAAGTTTTCCTGGCCCTGTTAAGTTTCAAAAACTTATCAACTGAGGCAATTTCAATACATTGTACACAATTCAAACAAATATTTAAATAATACATATACATTTTGCACATGACGGGCAATATTTTAACATATTCTTAAAATTTCACTGTGTTTACAATAATATTTCTAATTTAACAATAAAAGTTTATTATTAGACCATATTGTAATGGCCGGTAGTAAAAGGAAAACGTATTGTAATTTTAATTTAGGCAGACCATCAAAATTAATACTTTTTATCTAAAATAAGTCAATCATAAACATCCCCTTTATAATTCAAGACATTTTGTTTATAAAAGTTTTGTGGCAATTTTTTCTAAAGTGTAGGTACTATTTATTCCAATATTAGTTGTCCAAATACTGAATGTGGCCTTTGTACTAGTTATGTTTATCTATTTCTTATAAATCGTTCACCATATCTTGTACCTAGCTTCTTAAACCTATTATTACCTATATGCTCTATTATTATTCTATATTTGTAAACATATTTCGGTGTCCTTGTTCTTGCCATACATTAAACTGTTCTGTTAGTAGTTCTCTCTTAAATAACACTTCTAACTTGCAGTCTTTATATTTTTTGCAAATGACATTCCGAATGTAATACAGTATTTTGAAGGCCGTCTGACGTCATTTACAAAGAGTGGTTGGGGAGTCAACTGTCAGCTGTTATTAGGCGGCTGATCATATAGCAAATACATTTACAAAGCAAAAGGCTTTGTACAGTGTATGTATAAATAAGTATTTAGGTTAATGCGGCCGTCCATTCGTCTCCTTTAGCACTTTGTCCTAAATTTTAGTAACTGCGAGTAGACGTCTGCCCCAATTCCAAGTTTACGGTCACCTACCTGCTGTCAGATATTTGAACTGTGCTGTTTGGTAGAAAGTATACAGGGTGGATAAAAATATTGAAACGCTTTCACAACAACGTTATTTTTTTCATAGATAATTGATAAGTTAATTATTTTTAGTAATTGTGTTCCTTAAAGTATAATTTTTGAACAGAATAATTTACTTCAAACCGTTCAATACAGGAGAAATAATATTGTTCAAATTAATTATTATCTTTTATTCTACGCCAGTGGCATTTTTAATATTATTTCCATATGTTGTTGAGGAACAACCTATGGCAAATTTAAGTGGGCCTTGCGGGATTTGAACCCGTGATCCTCTGCATTGGAAGCAAAAGTGATAACCACTAGCAAGAGTCCTAGTGAAAATCAATGTATTTTAATGTTAATGCTTTGAAATTCAAATGACCGCTACTCTTGAAAGGACAAACCTTTCGAGGTTCAGTTTGAGACAGTTAATTTATCTTGAATAGACCTTTCATTTGATACCAAACTCGACCTAGGCATACGTTGAAGATTTTCGTTCAACTCCTCATGGGCCATCCCCCTAAAAAGATGAATGTCGTTAATGGCGTCAAAATGTATGTTCTTTGTTACCATAATCATGTACAAGATTTCACTTTTACAAGTGAAGTCATACAACAGTTGTGAAGGCGTTTCCATATTTTTTCCACCCTGTATATTCCACTTTAGGCAGGAGTAATTTTGATAGGGATTTTAAAATATTGCAAACATATTTAAATAATTAAGATACAATTTTTCAATGTATGATCCACCAAAACAAAAACATAAAAAGTCTGTTCATTCACAAATTTATTTTTACAAAGCTTAAAAAATGTGAAGCAAAAGTTTATTTGATAGTTTTTTACTTTCTCCCATATGCGTTAGCATAGAGAAAGTATTGTGATTATAAAAAAAAGTTTACAAGTTTGTCTAAAAATCCATTCTAGGGTCCCCTGAACCCAAAAAGTGTGTTTTTTTCTTTTTCTACAAACTAAATATTGATGTCTGTCCATATATGTGTCTGTCCGTGTGTATGTGCAGTTCACTGGAAATCAAACGAATGGATAAATTTTTATTAAATTTAGTATGTAGGTGTACTTCAGACAATATCAATATCTTCAGACCATTTTTTCACTTTTTTGAAATTTTCATTTTATTTTTATAGGCAAAAAACACACAAAAATGTAATTTTCTCAAAAACGGCTCTAACGATTTTGATTAAATTTTCATGAAGATTTGAATTACAATTTAAAATATTTTAATAAAAACTGCATGTCTCTAACTTGACTAGTTTTTTAGTTATAGCAAAAAGCATATTTGGGAATCAAACTAGTAATTTTTAAAGTTTTTATATTTTAGTGTTTAATATGGGGGGAAGTTTGTGCCAATTCTATGGAACCAGTTTTTAGTTCTGTCATGCTATTTGTCTTTGGGGCCAATATTTTAATATCCTCGACCAAGTAATCTGTAAGGGATAATTTATGATAATTAATGATTTATTTACTTATAGTTTAATTTTGAACAAACTATCAGTAAAAATTGATTCATAACTTATAATTAATTTTTGTTTAATAAAATATTAAAACCAAATGTGCTTATTGACATAATGTAGCCTACTAATTGAATTAACTGTCTTTCATAAAACACGTTTAATTGTACACAAAGTGAGAACGTATATAAACTAACCTAAAGATACAATTGGTCACGGGAGGGTGAAGATGAGCTCAAACACATAACAATGGACTATTTCCACTCTCGTGTGTCTTTAGTAGTGTACTCTCCTCTGAGAATAATTCATTCTCAAATTTCAACTGTTTTTGTTCCAAGACTTGTTTGTTTACAAACAAAAGTGTTGTTGAAATGATAATACAATGTGCCTTGGTATATGAGGAGCTAAATTGGGTATCTAAAAACTGTTTTTTGTATTTTTGGACTGTTTACAATTGGAATTAAATGAAATATCTATTGATAGGTTTTCATGCGCAGTTTTTAATACAGAATTTTTAAAATTCTTGTTTAATTTAAAAAAATAAATTACTTACAATACACGAACTACTTTTACTAATTTCTGTCCAAATATAAAATGATTTATTTTCTTCAGTTAATTAGTACTTTAAATAATTATGGACAAGGAACAATTAAATACAATCCGAGGTTAATACATTCGTGTGATGGTATATGTAAGATTTAATAAATTAATACGCGAACCGTTAGGAAATGTTGACGTGGCTAACCAGAAATATAAAAATATCCATACAACATTACCTTAAAAACCCGTCCTATTTACTAAAGAAATAAAAAAATTAAGTATACAATTAATCACGTCAACATTTGTTTCCTTATTGTTCATAATTTTTTAGAATTTAAAAATTAATTCTTTTCATGTACACATAGCATCTCATATTAAACGTAGCAAAAACAAATAAAACCATGTGATTAACTTTTATTAAAATCTTTTTACATATTTGGGTAGTATACACAAGAACATTTATAATAAGTCTAAACAAGTTTTGTAAAAAGGTAATGTTTCAAACAGAAAATAAATGTTATTACTATGTGTTAAAAACAGTCTTACTTTCTTAGAAGATAAATTAATATCTCTTTACTTTTTTATACTTTCTGGTAGACAGTTAAAAATTATTGGCGCAAGATATAGGTAATACTTTTTGTGTAATGTAAGTTTAGGCCTGGGAACAAACACTTTTAATTTATGTCTTATATCAATTAAGTGTACAGTTAAGATAAATTATATGTCATTTGAGCACAATTCTTTACAATAAATTATACATCGTAGAATAACTATTTATATTCTGTGTAGAGTAGCCTAATTAGGCATTTTTAAAGTGGAGTTAATTTCTGGTCAAGTACCATTTATGAAACCATCCCAAAAAATCTCATTGTCACTTCTGTTCTGTACTTCCTGTACTTTAAAATGTCTGTGTATGTACCTCAGTTTTCTTTGTGTTATAGGAGTGGGAGGGTAGTATTTTGTGTTTGAAGGAGTTGGCTACAACGTACAACATACGTATATCGGTGGGTGGGTGGTTTTTGTGTAATTTTTTATTGACAGCCAACGATGGTGCTACATCTATAAGTAATTGGAAATCTGTATATTATTATTTTTTTCTGAAGGAATCCATTCAATTAAAAAAAATAAATGCTGACATATAAAGTACATATCATATAAAATAACTGATTTTATTTGTTAATAAACCGTAGGTTTTGGTAAATATTAATCCATAAAAATGTTTAATGGATCATCTGGATAATAGCTACTGTTAGATAGTAATAAGTTTTGCCAACCTTTTTATCTATTTATCATTAATATCTGTTTTATATTATATATTAAGTTTTCGTACTGGTGGTTTTTATACATGTTAAAACTAGTTAGTTTTGTTGTTACGAATGTTGGTATTATTGTAATGCATTCTTTAAAGTTCTTATTGATCTTAATTTTAAATTAGCTTTTTCTATAGTTTTATTATCTACAAATAAATAATTTGATAAAATTAAATCTGTTCTAAATGTGTTTATGAGTACCCTTAGTTGGCGAAAAAATTAAATGTTCTTTATATTTACAATCAAAACTTAATCATAAAATAAAGTTGTACTATCGATTAGTTATTAACCGTTTTAATTTGTCAATTAAATGGAATAGGAACAATCTGCATGTATTGAAACAATAATATGTTTTCTGTATACTTGAAACCAGTGATTAAGTGTATGATTTCAATCATTGAAAAAGAGGAGATTAATTTAAATTTGGAGTTTTTACACATCCGACTAAATTCAATCACAAAAATATTATAAATTTGGTCCTAATCTGCAATCAATCACTCCGTTCCAAATCAACAATTTTGTTTAATCGTAAATTCCTCCAATGTATTTGCAGAAATCAATGAGGCTATAATCATTCCCTAATCCAGGAAACACGATTTATTCCCAAAACTGTTCGATATCTCCCACCAAACGACTGCACCAATGCTTTGATCCATCGGCGGTTTACACAAATATACGTCAGTCAGAAACACTAGAGTTTACGTTCTTGTGTAGTCGCCCACTTTGCGAACTGGCGAGTGTTTACGAAACAGTTTTCAGCGGTGTTTATGACTAAGATCACACCTCGGTGACAGCCGGGTATTGTTGGGTTCTTGTGTAGTCGCCCACTTTGCCAGTTGGCGAGTGTTTACGAAACAGTTTTCAGTGGTGTTTATGACTAAGATCACACCTCGATGACAGCCGGGTATTGTTGGGTTCTTGTGTAGTTGCCCACTTTGCCACTCGCGAGTGTTTACCAAACAACATCCAGCAGTGTTTATGACCGAGATCGCACCTTGATGACAGCCGGGTATTGTTGGGTTCTTGTGTAGTTGCCCATTTTGCCAACTGGCGAGTGTTAACGAAACGGCATCCAGCAGTGTTTATGACTGAGATCGCACCTTGATGACAGCAGGGTATTGTTGGGGTTTTGTGTAGTTGCCCACTTTGCCAACTCGTGAGTGTTTACTAAATGGCATCCAGCAGTGTTTATGACCGAGATCGTACCTTGATGACAGCAGGGTATTGATGGGTTTTTGTGTAGTTGCCCACTTTGCCAACTCGTGAGTGTTTACTAAACGGCATCCAGCAGTGTTTATGACCGAGATCGTACCTTGATGACAGCAGGGTATTGATGGGTTTTTGTGTAGTTGTCCACTTTGCCAACTCGTGAGTGTTTACCAAACGGAATCCAGCAGTGTTTATGACCGAGATCGCACCTTGATGATAGAATAAGAATAAGAATAAGAATAAGAAAATCTTTATTCACATAATAAGTTTTTTATAAAACAGTTTGCCATGTGCACAAGGCACGCTCGGCTAAAATGAAATTGAAGAATACATTTAAAATTAAACTTAGTCTTCTAGCAGTCTTACTTCACTATTTCTACATCAAAAATATAAAGGAAACACAACACTGTTAATTATTTTAAACTAAAACATGAAACATAATATATACATTACACATTTAAACATATGCCATAAATATACTAACAATGTATTAATACTATAAGATTCAATAAGCATATACAAGGTTTCTAATCTATTGTTTGAAGTAATTTTTTTAAGTTTGTCTTGTAATTAGAAAGTTTTTCATTAATATTAAGATTTTTTAAAAATTTATTAAACATTAAAGTGCATTTAAAATAACATTGGTTTCTACTAGTTTCTTTTTTGTACAGAGGAAAAATCAACATTTTATTACTGACATGCCTAGTGTACTTAATAACGTTTACATGATTAAAAATTGAACTATATTTTTTGACAAACATTAAAATTGAATATGTGTAAATACGGTTGAAATTCCATTAGCAGGGTATTGTTGGGTTTTACATAATGGGAAGGGAACCTCGTTGGCCTCTACGTCGGATTATACATGGTCACGTCTCTGTCTACCCGAAGTATCACCTTTACGTTATGTCACGGTACAGGTTTCACTGGTTGTCTTATGTATTTATACCAACTGTAGTGCCTCGAATATCGACGTATACAATCGTACATCGATTAAATTAACTTATGTAAATGAATGTTCAAGAGAAGTAATTGAGCAAAAGATGACAATAATGAATAATAACATTAAAAAAATCTTAATTAATTAAATTAATTTTGTTTGAAGTTTAGTTAAGTGGTTCGCAACAGTATTATGTAGGCTAATCATGAAATTAAAAAAAATATTATTTAAGTTACGTGATGATTTTTGTAGATTTTTGTTCTATGAATATGTATTGGTTAAACTTAATTAATTTGACTAACTTAGGTGACGATAGAATCGTGCAGAAGTATTCTCTGTTTATTATCAACTTATTTCTTCAAGCATTTTCAATTTAAACTATTATTCGGAGCAACTATTACTGCTACGTCACTGTTTTTCTGGACAAATGCCTGTTGGCAGCACTGGTTACCTCACGTGGCAAATGGCAAAGGAACTTTCTGGATTCACACTGTCATCTCACAACATGTTTTATTTAACTTGACACACGTGATTTGCTTGTCCCAAAGACTACCACTCTTGATATCGATAGGCTATTATATTTTAATATGGATTAAATCGATATTTGAAAATCATAATACGATGATAAATGGATTATTTCATTCAGTTCTCCGTTTTTATTACTTCTGATAACAGCGCACTGTGATAACCTAAACTTGTAATAAACAAAAATACATAGTGTTTGTAAGGCCTTCATGTAAGCATCGTCGTTAAATAAATTTCTCACAAGTGTTACGACTTGTGAGTTGTAGTGTCAGACAGTGTCATTTGTTTCTCGTAAACTTTTAAATGCCAAAAGTGACGCCAATAGAACTAAATAAGGAATGTTTAGAACAAGTGTACTAAAACGCTTTGTCCTTGTCTTCATTTATGGATAAGACATCGATTGTCAAGACAACGGCGAATATGGGTAGCGAAAGAGTGTGTAGAACGAGTGTAGTAGTCATTGTTACTAACTGAGGTCGACTGTTTTTTAGACAGGACAACTAAAGGTCACAGTTTATCGTGTAATCCGAACCACGTAGCAATGGTCTAATTTTCGAAGGCTGGTACTCAGGCTTTCCTGCACAACATCCGAACCACATGAACCTCAGACTTCTTTAGTAGTTTCCACGTCAATGGCGACCAATCAGTTCATTATTATTGCTCATGTTCATCATTAAATGGTGCCGATCTTAGAGAAATATGAGGAGCGAATGAGCGCGATGCGTGTAAATGAACGAGTGTAGTCATTGTCACTAACTAAGGTCGACTGTTTTTTATAAAGACACATTTATAATAGCCCAATAACCAGGCCAACTAAGGGATATACAGCTTTGCAAGGAATCCGAATCGCATAGTGTTGGCCTGATTTACAGCTAAATGACAAGCCTGATACTGAGTTCTCTTCCCTAGACGACATCGGACCCTGAATGGCCTACCACCCAACACGGACACCGCAGATTTCTCTAGTTGTTTCCACGTCGATGGCAACCAATGAGCAGACAACATGTAAGTATTAAGGGACTGAGAACAAAACTTCACCTACATTTCCACAACACTGAGCCCCCAATTCCAACTAAGTTTTGTGGAAGTAGCTAAGGTTGAGTGGAAGAGAGGACTTAATACTCCCAACTCCGCCTTTTAATAAAGCCAGTATTCATTTCATTAGCTGGATTAAAACACTGTGTTTCAGTGCGTGTTGTGAGCAATGAGCACAGCAATGGATATATATTGTATTCATTGTTTTGGGTTTAAGAATAATATAAAAATAAATAACATTTCTGTTTTTTTTTAATATCCTGGACTATGGTTTGTGTCTTGCATCACATAGGTTGTCATATTACATAGGTTACATATCACACAGGTTGTCGCATCACACAGGGTGTTGCATCACACAGGTTGTCACATCACACAGGATGTCACATCACAGAGGATGTCACATCACATAGGTTGTCGCGTCAAACATGATGTCACATCACATAGGTTGTCGCGTCACACAGGATGTCACATCACACAGGTTGTCACATCACACAGGATGTCACATCACATAGGTTGTCGCATCACACAGGTTGTCACATCACACAGGTTGTCGCGCCACACAGGTTGTCACATCACACAGGTTGTCACATCAAACAGGCTTTCGAACCACACAGGTTGTCACATCACACATGTTGTCACGTCACACAGGTTGTCGCATCACACAGGATGTCACATAACACAGGTTGTCGCGTCACACAGGTTGTCACATCACACAAGTTGTCACATCAAACAGGCTTTCGAATCACACAGGTTGTCGCATCACACAGGTTGTCGCGTCACACAGGTTGTCACATCACACAAGTTGTTGCATCACACAGGCTGTCACATCACACGGGTTGTCACATCACACAGGTTGTCGCGTCACACAGGCTGTCACATCACACAGGTTGTCACATCACACAAGTTGTCGTATCACACAGGTTGTCACATCACACAGACTGTCACATCACACAGGGTGTTGCGTCACACAGGTTTTCACATCACACAGGATGTCACATCACACAGGATGTCACATCACACAGGGTGTTGCATCACACAGGTTGTCGCATCACACAGGTTGTCACATCACACAGGTTGTCGCATCACACAGGTTGTCACATCACACAAGTTGTCACATCACACAGGATGTCACATCACACAGGGTGTTGCATCACACAGGTTGTCACATCACACAGGATGTCACATCACACAGGGTGTTGCATCACACAGGATGTCACATCACACAGGATGTCACATCACACAGGGTGTTGCATCACACAGGGTGTTGCATCACACAGGATGTCACATCACACAAGTTGTCACATCACAGGATGTCACATCACACAGGGTGTTGCATCACACAGGATGTCACATCACACAGGATGTCACATCACACAGGGTGTTGCATCACACAGGTTGTCGCATCACACAGGTTGTCACATCACACAGGTTGTCGCATCACACAGGTTGTCACATCACACAAGTTGTCACATCACACAAGTTGTCGCATCAGACAGATTGTCACATTATATATGTTGTCACCGTTATCAGAGATAAATATTATACACGAGTGTACAATTTGTCCAAATACGTATTAAACGTTTGGACTTTTTGATTAATGTCCATTTTTTCATTAGTCAGGGCGAGATATGATTGGAATTCGGCATAATCTGTGAAGCCCATTTCGAACCATCACAGAGCTGCTAGACGTGTCATTTATTTTGCTTTCATTAACTACCAAAGAATTCCAAGGAAGGTGAGTCATTGCGGATATTTGCCATTCTGTAGCTAAGAGGACATCAGTTGTGATTTTGAAGTCAGCAACCTTCAGTTTACTCATGCTGTCAGTCTTCCAAAACAGTAGGTTATGATTTCAGAAAATTCAACGTTTTTTTCTTTTCAATTTATTTCTTCTTTAAGTTCTTTATTTGAAAAAATATTTCACAGTAAATAATTTATAATTCTCAATAATTCCAATAAAATGTTTTATTTATTCTGAGGGACTACAATTTAAGCATCCTCAGACTTCGACAAAAATGAGAATTTTAAAATTATTTCTTTTGGAAAAAAACAATTGTTTTATCATATCAAATATTATTTTCTCAAACAGTAAAAACTACATGACATGAGCCAAATTATATACAAAGGATATATAACATAAAATTATCTTATCTGTAATAATCAAACCAAAAAGTGATATGAGCTAACTTGCGACAGCATACAAACTCTGACTGTCACCAACAAAATGTTGAACACTATAATAATACTGGGAGATAAGAAAATTAAGTTTTTTAAAATGTATTATTTCAAATTGTTCTTTTTTAACAATCTGAACACAGAATTTGTACATAAAATCTCTGCAGTTTATCTATAACTCTTGCATTAAGTGTTAATTAAGTTGAATCGATTTTGTAGTACAAAGTTTTATGGAATGATGAGTGATTTCCCAGAAAACATCTTTATGCTCAATGTACTCCACATTTTTATCAGCTCTTTTATTATAATTTACATCCCTAATTGATTCACTAATATAAAGTTTACCTACCTGATGGGTTCCCTTAGTAACTTAACTACCAAAGAGTGAAATACCATGTTACTACGTAATCACCAGTGAAAAGGAATACTATGTAGTCAAACTACTACTAACATCTACTTCTTGCACACAACTGAGGTCAGAGAAAGGGGCTGACGGACGTACGCTGCTCGGTGTGTCATTGCCGAGTGAAGGTCCTCCCACAGCAGTGGGCAAATCCCAGGTTTAGTGGACGAAAAGCACATGCCTTATATATTCGGTGACACATTTGGAGGAAATGCCGAGGATTAAGTAATTCTCAACAGGACCCGTTCTTAATAAAATACCGTTGAAACCATTCTACGAAAGTTGTCAGTGCATATATTCGTCAGCAGCATTTCAAAGAAAATTAAATTGAAATTAATTAATTTGGACAGTTAAAGTATATTTTCTCCTTCTAAGAATCTTTCATTGTCATAAAAACTATCAACACAGAATTTTACATTACATGAAGTCCCATCCACCTTCTTATACACGTACAGTGGTATCATTATCACTATACGTGTATAGGTGGGTGGGAGGGCCATAATCACTGTGCGGGGGATTTTTGTATACTAGCTGAAAATGAAAACCCCCACGTACTGCAATAACCAACTCATACACGTTCAGTGGTAGCAATAGGCGTGTTTCATAAATAATAAGTGAAGAAATAAAATACAAAATAGCATTAAAACAACGAGTAAAGACATTCCTAACCAAACAATGCTCTTATCACATAAATATTCATAGACAGTGTAAAATACTTCGATAGGTTCTTCAAACTGTACAACTTAAAAGATGTATGCTCTTTTTTGGTGTAAAATATGGTTATTCCATTTTACTAATCATGTATATTATGTCGCTAAAATCTAATTGGAATTTCTTTTTTCTTTAAACCCCTAGCCTTATAAAGTCTACATGGTTATTTAAATGTAAAATATTTAATCCTTTGTAATGTTTGAGTTTTGGATAGTGAAGTATACAGTTCCCAAAGTGAAATAAATGAAAGACTGTTTTGTACACATTCTGCGTTCTAGCGTCAAATTGTTAAACTATGTTATGTACACAGCTGTTTAAACAGCTGGCAGAAGACATGTTGAATAAAACTGGTTTTGTTGGCTGCCTCCCAGGCCATTTATCATACTCATTATTATTTGATATAATTGGCAATTTTCCTCCCCGATGTTTTTTAACGATTTCAACGACTGAGCTTTTTGTATTAGGTCAGCGAATGTACAAAATAGTTTGATTTTTTAATTTTGTATTGAAGATCAATTTTAAAAATAGCTCAGGTGAGGCAACTACGTAAAGTATAGTACTACATAATATTCTTAATTATGCAGTATATTAATTACAATATATTATTATTATTATTATTATTCATTACTAAGACGCTTATCGTAGAGATATATAAGTGTTAATGAACAAGTGTAGTCATTGTTACTATCTAAAATGGACTGCTCCTTAGAAAGAGACGTTTATTAATGGCCAAATACCCATGGCAACTCAGAGACCCACAAATTTACGTATAATCCGAACCACGTAGTGTTGGTCTGATTTTCAGTTTATTTGCAAGCCAGATACTCAGTTATCTTCCTAGACAACATCCAGACCCTGACTACCACTCAACATGGAACTTTGAGTGGAAGTCAGTTCTCTCTCCAGTAGTGTCTACGCCGATGGCAACTATTGAGCGTTTGCCATATCAGTATTAAGAGGACGGAGCAGAAAACCTAGTGCCTACAATTTCCACAACACTTCCCCAAGTAGCTGGATTACAGCACTGCGCCACTAGTGTCAACGTTTGTAAGGGGTTTAATGTAGATATGACTCCACCTCTTAAATAAGTACTGTTTTCGTTCCAGTTCTTTCTGAAGTATTCCCTACGCAGGAATACTGTAATTAGGAAATTTCAATGTTATAAATTAATAAAATTTGAATGCATGAATCTAAACAGGCGAGTAATAATTTTATATGGGAAAAATTTTATTTTTAAATAAACTGTATGTGCTGTAGTGTTGATAATAAGTTGAGTTTATTAAATTGCAGTTTAGTTGCGATTGTTTTTTCCACACGTGTGGTTTACCGGTGAATCTGCATTTGAGGTGAAGGCCAGGCTATCTAACCTATTGTGTGTGGGACAGTAAAAAGAATACCGGACATTGTTGGGTGTTTGGAACTTAAAAAAAGATTCTGTTTGTTTTTTAGTAAAAGTTACACGAGCATTCTTAACGAAATCTTAATATAATTATATAATCAAAAAATGATGTATTCACTCATCATGAAATGTACGGAACCACTGAACAGATTTTGATGAAGTTTGCTTTTGTATCATGAGATTCAAAAAAGTAACGACTTCTCAAAATTGTATTCCTGAGGGGTAAAAACAGCCCCTAAACTTTTTATTTTTTTCCATAAGACTAACAATGATTTGATTTAATAACAGCTGATATAAAAATAACAGATATTTCGTTTTCGTCATAAAATGTTAACAGTAAATTCTCCTAACTCTGACATGATTCCACTACTATGCACTCCCCTTAAGGATACCCCTAGGGTTTTATAGACTGTAACAGTTTGTTATCTAGGAAAACGGCAGCAGGCTGAGCTTTTATATTGATCTAATAGTTTAGAGAGAAGCACGGAGGGAAGGGCAAACAAGCGTAGAGAACTACCCCGTAGTGAAGCAAGGGATGGCGTGTAGTAAACTCTATAGGTTAATGAATAAAATGAATCAGCTAGGTTATTTATTTTAATGTATAGTTAAAGACACCAAAATTAAATGTTGACGGGATGCCAATAGAGCTGTTTTGGCTAACGCAGCTAAGCTGAGGATTAGGGATAATAAACATTGAAGTTAAAATAATATTGAATAAGGACGGTACCTTGACATTTAACGAACGTTGTGCGGTTAGAGTGAGCGGTGAAATTAAAATAATTCCAATACTTGCTGACTAGAGAGAAATGTTTAGATATTAATCTTACTTAAAGATTTTTTATTTAAAAATCAAATGTGTTACTATCATTACATGCAGTCTGTACAATAGACATCGTCAATATTAAAAATAAATAAGGGAGTTAATACATAAAGAAATATAAAACAATTTCTGTTGACAATCAGAATATTAGGTATACAAATTTCAATATAATAAAATTAGTCTGCAACCTTATAATCATGGTGCCTTAGAAGTAAGCAATTCTTTAAAGTGGTGCAATCGGTTTTCAGTATATTAATTATTTCCCAATGTTTTGATAGTAAATAGTCAATGTATCTTACTTTGAGGCAGGTAAAATAAAAAATTAACCACTACGTTAGAACGTCTGGTCTTATGAAATGATGAATTTAGCTAATTTTAAATCACTATTAAGACAAAACACTTTAAAGTACAAATTTATTTTTTTATAACTAAGCTTTTTACTTATAACTGAAGGAATTAAAATATTTTTTAATCAAAAAAATTAAAAGTATTTTATTTTAAAGGTAAATCAAAATAATGTTTTTTAATCTTAAAATTATAAATATTTTTTTATCAGAAACATCTTAATTCCTTCAGTTATGTGTAAAATCTGTAGTTATAAAGAATTAAATTTATAATTTAAACATTTTTGTTTAAATAGTGATTTTCAATCAGCTAAATTCGCCAATGTAGTAGTCAAACATTTTTTTAATTTTTTTCTCTCAAGAGAAAGTACATTAACTAATTTTGATTCTAACATTGGGAAATAATTAACAAACTGAAAATATATTTAGAATGTACATATTTTTATAGATAGTGTGTGGTATTACATTCTCAGGTAGCTTATTAAATAATTTGTACTGAAATATAAATGGCTACTGGTACATTTAGACAATCTAAAATGTGGACGGTTAATTTTCAGAATATTTCTGATGTAATCATGTATTTCGGCTTAGTCCTGGAATATTTATAATATTAACGATTTTTAAATATTCTTTGCAGATTCCTATATTGCGTAGTCCTACAATAATTCAAAATGTTTTTTACCGAATAAGATTTCTACTGCTCCTGGTGAATTTTCCCTCGACCTTATACTGTGTAATAAGTGTGCGTGAAAGAAATCAAAGAACTGGACCAGTTCTCTCTTGTGGATACTTTGACTTACTGAAACACGTAGTAACTGGGCTAAAATGACTGATTTTTAGCATAATTTTGTGTATGCTAATTATTGCAGGGATATTTTTTGTCTATCGTAAAAATATATTTAGGTCTGTTATATCTCAGGGGTGACATTATTTTTTAAGCTAATTTCTCTGAGAGCAATACAGATTCATGGAGAAAAAGAAATACATTCCAAATACTTAACTTTTCTACGTTTTTGTTAATCTCTTGAGTCAGTGAAAACACTTCCTTTTAGTGTACACAGTAAAAATTATCACCATATATTCAGGTATCGATTTTATCTCATTAAGTTACTTTAAAACACGCATATAGTCCAAAAGGCGCACGCGTGCTGACGTCGTATTGACAAGAGAAGGTGTTTGGTACGTGATGCTGCGTCGACACTGGAAGATTCAGGTGACAATTTTTTTATTTACATATTATTATTATTTCAAATATACTATGTGAACAGCACATGACCTAAATACGTGTGAGCCTGCTACAGCTGGAAAACGAGGTGCCTCCAGAACATGTAATATCCCTCATTTTAATTTTGGATACAGTACCGTATTTTAAAGAATATTATGCACTTTACAATGTACAATCGTAATTATTTTTTATATAAATCCTACTGTTGAATCCTCTCTCTCTCTCTCTCTCTCTCTCTCTCTCTCTCTCTCTCTCTCTCTCTCTCTCTCTCTCTCTCTCTCTCTCTCTCTCTCTCTCTCTCTCTCTCTCTCTCTCTCTCTCTCTCTCTCTCTCTCTCTCTCTCTCTCTCTCTCTCTCTCTCTCTCTCTCTCTCTCTCTCTCTCTCTCTCTCTCTCTCTCTCTCTCTCTCTCTCTCTCTCTCTCTCTCTCTCTCTCTCTCTCTCTCTCTCTCTCTCTCTCTCTCTCTCTCTCTCTCTCTCTCTCTCTCTCTCTCTCTCTCTCTCTCTCTCTCTCCTCTCTCCCTCTCTCTCTCTCTCCCTCTCTCCCTCTCTCCCTCTCTCCCTCTCTCCCTCTCTCCTCTCTCCCTCTCTCCTCTCTCTCTCTCTCCTCTCTCTCTCTCTCTCTCTCTCTCTCTCTCTCTCTCTCTCTCTCTCTCTCTCTCTCTCTCTCTCTCTCTCTCTCTCTCTCTCTCTCTCTCTCTCTCTCTCACTCTCTCTCTCACTCTCTCCTCTCCTCTCTCTCCTCTCTCTCTCCTCTCTCTCTCTCTCTCTCTCTCTCTCTCTCTCTCTCTTTCTCTCTTTCTCTCTTTCTCTCTTTCTCTCTCAACGAAAAAACAACAATGGGCCTTAATTTTTCTCCGGTCTATTATTTTTGTATAAATTCAATCACCGATTAATTCAGGGCTCAATAAAATATACGAGAAACTAAAATACATCAATAACATCAAAACTGTATCCTTAAAGAAGTTTATTTACCACTTAATCTCATCTGAGAAAGCCGGTTTTCAATTGCAAACCACCTAAACCTATTCCATATTATATTTTTCTCATATAGTATTGCTATTGCTAGAGAATTGCAGATTACTGTTCATTTTAACATATTGGGTAAATTCGTACATTCACGTCGGCCACGCTGTGTTGACTGCTGGTCTAAGTCGACTTTAATGTAATTTAGTTTCGTTTGTACCGTAAAATCAGTATAACCATTTGATTATTATGATATTATTTACCATTATTATACGCAATCTATATTTTTCGTCATTAAGAACTCCGTTTTATTTCACTCATATTGATATTTATACTTGCTTTTGAACGCTGGTTTTAAAATAATGAAGTTCAAATAATATTTGGCTGTAGTTTTAATACACCATGTCGGCACTGGTGGCGCAGTGTTGTAACCCAGCAACTCGGGGACAAAGTGTTTGGGAGATTGTAGGCGATAGGTTGGATGCTCGATCCTCTTAATACCGACATGGCGTCCGCTCAATGGTTGCTATCGGCGTGGACACTACTAAATAAGTCTGGGGTGTCCATGTTGGGTGGTAATCATTGTACGGATGTTGTGTGGGAGAGATAACTGAGTAGCAGGCTTGTCAATTAGCTGAAAATCAGACCAGCACTACGTGGTTCGGATTCCACGTAAAACTGTAGGTCCCTTAGTTGCCCTGGCTGTTGGACTATTAATAAATTGCCCTCTCTGAGGAACAGTTGAACTCAGTTAGTAACCAGACTACATCCACACTCATCCTACACTCATATAGTCATTCATATTCGCCTTAAAATACCAACAACATTGTGTCGGCGTCTTATATGTAATAATGTAATAATGATAACAGTAACTTTAAATGTAACGCAAAAGTATATTTAAACAATGTATTCTCAGATATAACACGCTGACAAAACTTTGTGCGTATTTTAAGGCGAATATGAATGATTTTACATGAGTGTAGAATGACTGTGTATGACCTGTGTAGACTGGTTACTAACTGAGTTCGACAGTTCCTCACAGAGGGCCGTTTATTAATAGCGCAGGTTAGGATCAGGAATCCGAACAACGTAGTATTGGTCAGATTTTCAGTTAATTGCCAAGCCTGATACTCAGTTATCTCCGCTACACAACATCCGAACACTGACTACCACCCAACATGGACACTCCAGACTCATCTCGTATTGTTCAACTATGAACAGATTTTAAATCAAAAAATGTTATGAAATAATATACATTTTCTACGTTTATTTGAACGACCTAAATGATTAATGTCATACCGAATAATTCTAAGATGAATTGGGACACTAAGCAAATATTTTAATAATTTTGTACAAGGGTAGGGCCTATAGAGAGTGGGGAAAAAACATGGACCCGCTTTTACAAGAACGTTATTTTATCCATAGAAAATTGAATTTTTTTACTAATTCTGTTCAAAGTATCATTTTTTTATCAGAATAATTTACTTGAAACCGTTTAATAGTGGAGAAATAATATTGTTAAAATTAGTTACTTTGAAATTCAAATGACCGCTACTCTGGAAAGGATAAACCTTTCGAAGTCCGGTTTGCGGCAATCAATTTCTCTTGAATAGACCTTTCATTTTATACCAAACTCGACCTACGATTACAATGAAGATTTTCGTTCAACTCCTTGTGGGCCGTCCACCAGAAAAGGTGAAATGTAACTAGTGGCGTCAAAAATTATGTTCTTTGTAACCATGGTACATGATATCACTTTGACAAGTGAAGTAATACAAAAGTTGTGAAAGCGTTTCCATTTTTTTTCTCCACCCTGGATTGTGCGAATAAGTAGTGAATATATTTGGTTGATAAGAATCAGAGTTTGAAAGTTTTGTTTTATTTTTATTGCTTACATTAAAATAATGTATGGAATAAATTTGGTCAGTGTAAACATTACATTAAAAGACAGGTATAATAATTAATACCGTGTAATAATATGCGTTAATTTAATATTTCCTTTATATAGATAGTAACTACTACAATCCCGATTGTTGCAACCCGTTCTCCATTACCTGAATAGAGGAGATCCCTGCTCACTTCTGTTGTTTACTTTCAGTTTGCTAAGGGCAGGCAAGTGTTTATGTATGGAACCGAGGAGGCCGCCGTTTTCACAAGGCGTTTCGACCACATCCGGTTCCGGCTCGTCGGAAGTCACTGCCAGCTTGACAGCGACCGCCGTGGTCGGCGTCATTGTTGAAGATATCAGCTGATCCCATGGCGTGGTAGTGTCCCTGCACGCCGAGTACATGCCCGCACCGCACTGAGGCTCACACCTCCCGGCCGGCCAAACCCCCCCTCCCACCCACCCACCCGTCAGCTGATCCCGCCAGCATGTTGGCAGACCAAGGACTGGGTCGTTCACCGGCAGATTGTGGCTGGACAGGCGAACGACATTTTTAAGCTCTTAGGAAGGAACGATTACTAGAATTAATTTCCTTTATTATTTTATAAATAAATTTGTTTAATACATGGAAATACTATATCTAATTTTAAGTTTACATGATTTTTTTTTTAATTCTTTTCTTCTTACCATACGTAAATATATTATACAATTTCGATTAAAAAAAAACAAACTATGAAATATAAAACTAACGCAAATGTTGAGTTACTCCTGCCTCTTCTGTGGAACTTATCATTTTCTTGTTATAATTTCTCTCAACATTCACCTGCTTATCTATATTAAAAAATGTTATATTGAAGTATATAACAAATGAAATCGGTATCAAAAATCGTTATACAAACATGGGTGTTACAATTTTCTATGTAACAGCCAATAATATCTAACGAATTAGTTCCTTTTGTATATGATACATTTTTGTTTGTTATTTTATCCAAATAATAATTTTACAAACTTATTTGCTATGTACCTTTTTTATGTTTCTGTCTGATTTAATCATAACATGTTTATTTGCTTAGTTTTACGCACAGGTGAAAAGTCTGTGTGAAATCTGTTTTAATAAGATTAGATTTGTTTTAGAAATGTTTCAAAATCTTTCGAAATCTTACGAAATTTCCAGTTATTGATTTAATTTAATATAAACCAGTTTGATACTTTAAAAAACTATTCTTTGACAAAGTAAGTGACATGGTGATGTAATCCAGCTACTGAAATGCTGGGACGATATAAAGAGGTGAATTACAGTGAAATCAGTATTCACACGTTAACAAGAGTTCAAAGTGTGCATAATAGCTAGAGTGCATAGAGTTCAAGAGTGCATAAATATAGCTAGAGTGCATAGAGTTCAAGAGTGCATAAATATAGCTAGCTGTATCATTATACTCGGCTCTCTTCTTGATGTAGACATGAAGTTCAAAGTGCATAAATATAGCTAGCTGTATCATTATACTCGGCTCTCTTCTTGATGTAGACATGAAGTTCTAAGTGCATAAATATAGCTAGCTGTACCATTATACTCGGCTCTCATCTTGATGTAGACATGAAGTTCTAAGTGCATAAATATAGCTAGCTGTACCATTATACTCGGCTCTCATCTTGATGTAGACATGAAGTTCAATGTGCATAAATATAGCTAGCTGTACCATTATACTCGGCTCTCATCTTGATGTAGACATGAAGTTCAAAGTGCATAAATATAGCTAGCTGTACCATTATACTCGGCTCTCATCTTGATGTAGACATGAAGTTCAATGTGCATAAATATAGCTAGCTGTATCATTATACTCGGCTCTCATCTTGATGTAGACATGAAGTTCAATGTGCATAAATATAGCTAGCTGTACCATTATACTCGGCTCTCATCTTGATGTAGACATGAAGTTCAATGTGCATAAATATAGCTAGCTGTACCATTATACTCGGCTCTCATCTTGATGTAGACATGAAGTTCAATGTGCATAAATATAGCTAGCTGTATCATTATACTCGGCTCTCTTCTTGATGTAGACATGAAGTTCTAAGTGCATAAATATAGCTAGCTGTACCATTATACTCGGCTCTCATCTTGATGTAGACATGAAGTTCTAAGTGCATAAATATAGCTAGCTGTACCATTATACTCGGCTCTCATCTTGATGTAGACATGAAGTTCAATGTGCATAAATATAGCTAGCTGTACCATTATACTCGGCTCTCATCTTGATGTAGACATGAAGTTCAAAGTGCATAAATATAGCTAGCTGTACCATTATACTCGGCTCTCATCTTGATGTAGACATGAAGTTCAATGTGCATAAATATAGCTAGCTGTACCATTATACTCGGCTCTCATCTTGATGTAGACATGAAGTTCAAAGTGCATAAATATAGCTAGCTGTACCATTATACTCGGCTCTCATCTTGATGTAGACATGAAGTTCAATGTGCATAGATATAGCTAGCTGTACCATTATACTCGGCTCTCATCTTGATGTAGACATGAAGTTCAAAGTGCATAAATATAGCTAGCTGTACCATTATACTCGGCTCTCATCTTGATCTAGACATGAAGTTCAAAGTGCATAAATATAGCTAGCTGTACCATTATACTCGGCTCTCATCTTGATGTAGACATGAAGTTCAAAGTGCATAAATATAGCTAGCTGTATCATTATACTCGGCTCTCTTCTTGATGTAGACATGAAGTTCAAAGTGCATAGATATAGCTAGCTGTATCATTATACTCGGCTCTCTTCTTGATGTAGACATGAAGTTTAATCTAACAGACTAGCTAATCTTAAATTTTACTCCAACATTTTAAAATCTTTATCTCACATAAACAATAAATGTATAATGCACATGAATCAGATTCTAATTGTAGATCCCTCATAGTGAGTGCTAGCCTTAAAGATATTTGTAAATTCTTACTTCAGAAAATCAGTATTTTTCGACCAGTAACCAGATTTAGCATTTCCAAAACTGCCAAGCCACCACCGTAGTCAGCTGTTCGGTGCCAGTTCATTGTTTATTAGTCTATAAGAAGTTATAGCGAACACTTTATGAATATTTAAGGTCTAATCTAGTAGACCATAAGTTGATAGAACTTACAACGATTTTTTTTAGTAAAACCATCAAGAATGATTTTTAAATGTACATTATAATTATTATTCATAATTCATCATTAAGGCACCGATCGTAGAGATATATCGAATATGAGGGACGAACGAGTGTGATGAGTGTAGATGAACGATTGTACTCATTGTTACTAACTAAGGTCGACTGTTCCGTAGTAAGAGTATTTATTAATAGACCAATAGTCAGGGAAACTAAGGGACCTACAGCTTTACGTGGAATCCGAAGTAGTATTGGTCTGATGTTCAGTTAAGTGATAAGCCAGGTGTCACATGTGTACCTGTAAAACAATTACAAAAATAACCAATTTTTTTTAAACAAATCATCTATGGTCTCATTTTTATCATCTACACTTCCAACACAAGTGTTTTAAATGCTTTGGTTGTACATTTTACTTATTTTGCAACTCGCTTTTATTACTATTATTAGGAAAAAGTAAATAGTGCTATAAATATCGGTGTTGTAATATTCAATTAAATATGTCAACAAATGGATTAGCGTGTACTATGTTTAAGCTGGAGATTTGACAGCGATTGCCTCATTTACGAGGCAAATTTATTAAAAATAATCCGGCTGTCCCAACTCCAGTCTCTAAAAGAGACTTTCGGACACTAAAAGATGAGTTCTGGCCAACGAAAATAGAAGAACGATCTAAGAGGATGTTGTATTTACGGGGTGCCAACGGGTAGATGGCCGGGTGTTAAATACGACCCCTCCACGCCCTTGAACTTACATGCGGATCAGATGCTAGCTTTGTCAGACTTTATCTGTGGATTTGTATTTAGACTGTTTTAAAGGTGCTAATAGCTACCTTCTGCCATCTACAATAGAGGCTAAGTCAGATTCAGAAGTTGACAACAAACACCTTTAAATAGGGTTGCGTATTGATGGAGGCGTACAGCTGTGTCCATGACCTTGTCATGTTTGGTTACGCCGAGATGTGGAAGGCGGAGTTGAATCAAAGCAGTCTAAAAAACGTTAACAGTACAGCTGTTGGATTTGATTAGTATAAAACAACTGATTGATGATTTAAACAGAATTCTGTTATGGCTCAATGCTTATACACTGTACATGTAAAAACAGGAATAGTGACATTGTTAAGTTTGCTTATATTTGAGTTACTCTGTAACATACAAGCGTTGTTCTAAACAACAACACATTGTTATGAACGCCAAAGAAATAAAAGACATGTTACATAGAGATTACCTGTCAGTATATCCAATGTAACAGCTCCTAGAACGTTGTCTAAGTTGGCCATGAACTTACGACTTCGTCTTTTAATAATGATATAAAGTCCAAATTCTTTACGAAGATAGAGTTTCGTACATGTCATGAGCTAGTCACTGCAATTCTCATAACTTTGTTTTAAAAGATTTTAATCTTTTTCAGTTTGCCAGAGGAAATGCATTTTCCCCTAACTGGACAGGCATATATAACTAAAGGCCGAAGAATTGTTTGATATATTTGAAAAATGCATTCCGTTTTCAGAGATGACTTTCTCAAAAGAAATATTAAGCAATACAGACTGCCGAGTTTTTTTAACAAAATTATAACTTGTTAAATGATCGCAGATGAAATAATCTTCTTCTTTTGTAGTTCTCAACCCTTAGGTTGGTTTGAAGCGGCTCACCATTACACTATTCTGTCTGTCTTCCTCTTCATTTCCTACATCATTTGTAATCTGCTGCATGTACGCCATCCTCGGTCGTCCCCGGCGATTCCTTCCCTCAATAGCTCCTGCTATTGTTCCCATAATGTAGTTGCGTCTCAAAACGTGTCCTACCAACTTGTCTCTTATTGTCTGGATGTGCCTCCATAGAGATCTAGTGTCTTTTACTTTTCTTATCTCCTCTTCGTTGGTAACTTTATCCCTCCACCAACTTCAGCATTCTGAAGGATCAGTAGATCAGGATTAGGATAAATAAATAGTATTATCCATAAAATGTTATTCTTAGTTAAAAAAAAGTACGAATGACTCATCAACATTTAATTTCTGCTCGGTGGGAAAGTCTTAGTTTTAGAACATAGTATGAACTGCAAACATAGGTCATACGCTCAATAGATTCGTCCGTATTTCGAGGCTGATGTCCGTGTTGGTACAGAATGCCCGTGTGTCACCAGGTACGATCCATCTTCTGTCCTGCTCCCACAATATGGTACGTTTGTATTACAAACATTATCTGTTCTTACATTCTTACATATGAGACGCCGACACAACGTTGTTGGTATTTTAAGGCGAATATGAATGGTTATATGAGTGTAGGATGAGTGTGGATGAGTGTAGTTTGGTTACTAACTGAGTTCAACTGTTCCTCAGAAAGGGCAATTTATTAATAGCCCAACAGCCAGGGCAACTAAGGGACCTACAGCTTTACGTGGAATCCGAACCACGTAGTGCTGGTCTGATTTTCAGCTAATTGACAAGCCTGATACTCAGTTATCTCCCCCACACAACATCCGCACAATAATTACCACCCAACATGGACACCCCAGAATTCTCTAGTAGTGTTCACGCCGATAGCAACCATCAAGCGGACGCCATATCGGTATTAAGAGAACTGAGCATCCAACCTATCGCCTACAATCTCCCAAACACTTTGTCCCTATGTAGCTGGGTTACATCACTGCGCCACCAGTTTTTGTAAGGCCTCTTCTTGAAAGTACACTTTAACTATACGTTATGTTTTGTACAAATTGTAGTAGTTATTTTTCGTTGTCTTGAACATGTTGAAAAAGTTTTTTTTTTAATCATCTTGTTTCAGTTATTTTCAGTTTTATTGATGCTATAAGTGATCCATTATTCCTTGGCACATTTATTTGGTTGTTGTTTATATTAGAAGATAAACGTAGTGAGTTTACTGTTTGTTTGTACAGATCTAGGAGAGGCGAGGGCAGAAAGAGAGTGGGACAAGTTGGCTACACTAACGTAGTACATCTAAATTCTAAAAGATATCAGCAGCAGTCACACACAGGTAGCCTCCTGCAGCAACGTAAAGTATTCAGCAGCAGAGCCGAAAACACAACAAGGAGGAGCCTTTGGCTGTTTGTTACTTTGCGTACGAGCTAAAGTAATTTTCTCAGTGAATATTGTAAGCTGTCATAACGCAAGTAAGGTCAGAGTTAACAACATATTAGACCATAATTAGTTACTTCAGGACATAAGTTAGAAACTACTAGCAGTTAAATTGTTTATCTTCAATAACCTAATCGCCATAATTTGTTATGTCTACTACACCCCAGAGCAAGTTGGCGAATTCGCTATCTTGTCTATAGTCAAATCTGCACTGAAACAAATGAAAATACAAATAAAATGAATTATTTCTCTTACACAAAACGCATGATTATCGTAATTATGTGGCATTTCGCAATATTCTGTTTACATTTTGGCAAGAAAATACCATAAACTCAACACATTTAAGGACTCATACATCTTGATTTTACATGAAGGTTTTATATACCCCATAGTTGATTTTATTGAGAAATACTAGGGGACCAGTATTTCTGGTATTTGCTTCACGATCACCAGCATGCTTCACGATCCAACCCCGACTCTTACTGTGCTTGATACCTCAGCCTTCGGCATGTGACTTTGACTACAAAATAGTAGATTATCTGTATAACGTAAAGTCACAATATTAAATTTATTTACAGTATTTCACTCACACTACTTGCGTTAAGTCAATACTACACCTAAAGTCACACACAATACCTAAATTAAGTCAATACATACATTGAGTGTTATTATAGTTTCTAATAATGCAAAAAGTATACAATTTCAGCATTGAAAATTGTTAAAATAATAGTTTTTTAGCTCTAATTCCAAAACGGTTAGAAATGGACAAATGGTTTAAATGTTAAAAAGTTTTATTTTTAAGAGACCTACAAAATGATATATACAGTACAAATAAACGTCATACAACGCAAATTTATTACAATATAAGCACAATACAAGTACAAAATACACAAATATTATGGTTAAAATTAAAAAAATCATAAAATCGAATATAGAATATATTATGTATAAAATCAATAATTTTAAATAACATAAATTTCACTAAAATATTCATCTATAGACTATAGTGCATTGGGTGAAGTGAATAAAAATGAGTAAAAGCTTTTACTTTCGGTGTGACAAGGAAATACGAGTAGGTGAATAAAACAAGATAAAAGTAAATACTCGTAGTAATTACTAGTCAATAAAGTATTTGCTTCGAAAGAAGGTGAATAAAAAAGTATTTACTCGCAAGGAAAAGTATTTACTCGTGGATTTGCGAGTCTGCCCAGACCCATGCTAGCACATTTTACTAAAATGTCATTACAAATATTTTAATACAGTATATTTTTGTCACTTTTAATAGTCATATATATATTTACGGATTCGTTTATTAATACGTTTAGTAACATATAAGCCTAAAATATTTGATCTGAATAATTAAATACATAAATGAGAACTAGTAAGTATTAAAATAAAATATATGAAGAATAAATATGAATTAAACATGAAAATAAAGAAATGTAATGTAATTTGACAAAACTAGAAAATAATTTTTAAAAATCTCCAAAATATTAGTGAAACATAAAGACTGGAGGATCTCACTAACGTCACAGAATATAGACAGAATATCTGTCTATATTCTGTGCTAACGTGTTTTACACGTACGAACCCTCTGGTGCTATACACGTCTCAAACACATTCGCTTATACACAGTGTGCTTCAAATGTGAGCATGTGCCAGCAGCATGCGCACACTCACACATACCAGTAGGGACCCGCAATACATACAAGTTTACATACTCATGTGCACGTAAGCACTATTGTAAGTAATAATTTTTATTTTTCTATTTTTGTATATTTTTTATTTCATTTCTTTTTTTAGGTGCAGGATAACAGATTGGGTGATATACCATTTATTTTTTACAAAAAGGCTAGAGCTTTTATTTCAGAATCTTCTTCTATCGTAGCTATATAACCAACTTTTACATAGTTGTCTTTGTTGCATCTTTTCTCGTTTGATTTTAAAACAGGTCAGTTTAAGGTACCCTCTGGAACATGTACAGGTGAGTCGGTTCCTCAATCATTCAATACCTATTCAAATATGAACAGGACGTGTGAACAGTACACACGCGTGTGGTAAGCAAGCGTCGCACAAACGGATGCTAGACAAGCACCTTAAGACCTGCAGTGTTTCAAAAGTATTTACTTGGCACCACGAAGTTGCAAGTATTTGCCTAGTAATTCCTCGTCAACGTTAAGTAAAAGGTTTTAAGCTATTGACCGTTTTATTCACTTGGTTGACAAGCTTTTACTTTACTCGTGAGCAAATACTTCGAGCTTTTACTTGGTTTTTATTCACTGATCATTAATTAATCTTTTACTTCTAATTGGATTTTTTTGTGATTTGTTACATTAATCATGAGTTAAGGTACAGTCTCATAAAACTTTCTCTATGTCTGAGTTGGGTATTGTTACTAACAAGTAATGGCTTATAATTGAGTCAAATTTTAATGGAAAATGTGAGCTAACCATCCATTATTTTGTCTTTTTAACAATCAGGTCACTAAAGAAATTTTCCAGAGCTATTCAAATTCTTCCTTCTTTCTAATTATAATGTTATATATTTTAATTTATGATATAAATTCAAGTTTGACACATTTTTAGCATTTATTTATTATATTGTTTACGGTTTACACCATTTTATAAAATTGATTACATTTTTGTTTTCTAATCACTTTGAACCTTGTTTACCATTTTGTTTTAGATTTTGCTAACTTAATTTGCCATCAAAAATTAATGCTACAGTTGGCAACAAGATGGCAGCAACATATTTAGTATTTATATAGATTCAAACAAGCGAAATGCAGTCATAGAGATATGGGCAAATGTGAGGGATGAATGAGTGTAAATGAACGAGTATAGTCACTTTTACTAACCGAATTTGACTTAGCTCAGAAATTATCATATATTAATAGCCCAATAGTCAGGGACAGCTAAGGGATATACACCTTTACATGGAATCCGAACCCTAAGTATTTGTCTGATCTAAAACTATTTGACAAGTTTTATACTCACTTCCCCTCCCTATACAACATGTGGACCCTGACTGCCACAAAACATGAACACCCTGACCCCAGACTTCTCTGTAGTGACCATGTTGATTGCAATTACTGAGCGGATGGGATTTCGGTATTAAGGCTGTTTGGTCAAAAAAAGTTCGATTTTTTCGATTGCAATGCTTTTATACCAGCTATTAAAAGCCTCCCAAGTAGTTCTTTCATTAAAATTATGTTTATAATTATAAATACATTACCTCAAAGATGTCAATTTAGGCTTTCTTGGTTATGAACAGTTCGTTTTTGACGGTTGTGGTAAGTTGATCTCGTGAGTGTAGTGGTGCGAGGACTCCTTCCCCCGCCTCAGTGGAATTGGAAGCTGGTTGGATAAGATGAATATTTTGTCTATTTAATAACCTGCTCTATGTTTTGTTGAATTTGATCATATTTTTGCATTTATTTTGTGTCTCATTGAGTATTTTACCTGTTTAATAACCTGATTTATGCTCTGTTGATTTTTTCATATTTTGTATTTATTTTTGTATGCCATTGAGTATTTGGTCTATTTAATAACTTCCTCTGTGTTTTTTTGACTGATTTCATATTTTGCATTTCTTTTGTATTTCATATTGTGTATTATATTCTGTATAATTATGTTATTTGTGATAGTTTTTTAATAACTTTTGTCTTTAGAATCTAGCATGTAGTATTAAGTATTTTCTGATTTAGTATGGGTTACGAGGAAAAAACAAATTATTTTAGATGTAGGCTAAGTTAGAAAGTACACCTGTAGACGACAGGAGTTTGTTATACCTGTCGAAACTTTTTGGGAGAACACCTCTATTTTTTTCTTTCCAACTCCCAAGAACTTTCCTCCAAGCATTTTTTAATGGGTGGAAGAATGCCACATCTAATGGTTGGCAGATGTGTATTGAATTAGGAGGGAGGAGAACAAATTTTATATTATTCTCCTCACACAATTTTATCACATTGAGGGAAAGATGGCTTGACAGATTACGGTACCATATGGGAAACTAAATAAAACCTTGAACGTTCGCCGAAATCTAAAACAAAATAGTAAGACAAGGGTCAAAGTCATTAGAAAAGAACATTAGATCCTTGCAGATATTTGCTACGTTAATAGAAAATCAAATTCTTTTAAAAGTCAACAATACAATTAATTGCAGATACAATACACATTAATACAAAAAAAAACTACTAAAAAAAGCCCAAGAGGGGTGTTCAGAAGAATGTCAGGGAAGCAAATTAGGTTGACGGGAGGACGGGTAGAGGAAGACGGGAGGGGTTGAGTGTGTATGAGTGTGAGTAACTCGTGGTCAGAGGTACAGCCAACATTGCACAGCAGAATTCAGTTGTCCCTTATACTGGCTGAACCACCGTAAGAGGACCAAGCATAGAACCCATCACCTACAATCTCCACAATTTTGTCCCCTAGTAGCTGGGTTACAGCACTGCGTCACCAGTGCTGACAATATAAAATATAAAAATATTTACAGTAAAAACACCACAACTAAAAACAGAATAAATGATAATAAACAAAAAATGCAAGACAATTGGACTAGACATAAAATCTATAATAACTACCATGAACGGTTAGCACTGTTTCTTAATTCTGCTTGTGAGAATATGTATCATTGACTGAAATATAAACGGATCAGTTTCTGTTTTGAAAAATAAGTACTTTAACTTGTTTCCTCGTGTATCTCTAGATCTGTAAATTTCATGTACTTCTCTAGCCATTTTCTGAAGAATCAGAACCCTGTCCAGAATTCTACCAGATAATCCTGCACATACTTCCCTATCATTCTTCATCTTATATGGGACACAAAAGTGAGAAATAAACAACTTAAGCTGTTGCTAGGTCAGTGACAACTTCACTCATTAAGCACATTCATGGTAGACCTGAACCTGTTACATACCATACCATCTTTAGATTAATTCTCAAGTACGTATTCACCTCTTCCGTGTCCGAAATTTAGTCCCAAAGTTTCATTATTGGCTCTACCAAAGAGAACTTGCTTTATTTCCCTTCATTAGCAGTTGCAAAGTGTTTGGTCATCTGTGGATGTTGCAATGACTTAGCAAAATTGTTGAACCTGAAAACTACATATTTTCAATAAAATTTTTAAAAAATATCCAAGATCCATCCAAATCATTCATAGTTTGTTGAAAGAATGGCGTAAATTAGTTAAAGACAAATGTAGATTCTCTGCGTTTAGCACATCTGTTTCAGTGGAGTATCCACCCTCCCATGCCCGTTCCCTTCCATGTAAAGTAATCAGCACAATGTTCGAGACCTGCTGCTTTATTAAAGCCAACTCATCTTTGCGCCTGGTGTATCTGTTGTAGGTTCGGCTCCTACCGGTTATTACAGGCTGTATTCGCCACTAGAAGTAAGCAATTGTCAACCTTCTTTCTTTTGCCTTCATACTGCAATATTTGTTATGTTTTAGTCATTTAGCGACATGTCAAATGGGGAAAGTGATAAATATTCTTTACAAAAATTTAATGTGATTATCATTAACTATTGTTTACATTACATAATTATCTAAAACCAATAAGTTGTAGCAATGTCTGAGGCAAATAATTGAAGTAATTTAGTTATAAAATTAAAGAAAAACTATTTTAAGCTTCGCTCATTTTCTTTTGAGGATAAGCTAGCAATAATACGGAACGGCCATCCTTGTCCACCACGAATTGTACCATTTACGAATTTGACTTGTAAGATGTGTGGAAAATCATAATCTTACAATATGTACTTTACTATTTACAATTAATTAATTATGAATATCAAAACTGGATGTGTGGAAGTGAGAGTTTATCAAAAGTATTTTTTTGGCCAACAAAATCAACATCTCCAAAGAAAAATATTTGGACTGTAACTTGAACTTGGATTTGCAGACAATAGACAATATTTTTAATTACATATTCCTTGAGAACAGTAAAATCGTCATACATAATAGTGTTTAAACAAGAGAGTCCGTGAGAAATTCCTTTTCCTTATAGTAAGGTCTTTCCAGCAGCCATTTAGTGAGTGCCGTCTTGAACGTTCTTGTTGGCTCCTTCTTGAGGTGGTCTGGCAGGTGGTTGTAATAGTGGGCACCTTTGTAAGATGGTTTTTTTTTCAAGCAGGCTGAGGTGGTGTAGTGGAAGGACAAAGTTTGTGGCATGTCTTGTGTTGTGCTGATGAAGGTCCTGGTGTCTGGTTTGTTGAGTAGAACAGAATCCACTAAGTCATGGAAAATCCTAAAGACATCTTCATTGTGCTTTAAATTTTTATACTTTTAGTAAACAAAAAGTTGAACAACACTAAAAATTAATGATTCTGTACATAACAAAAGTAAAAAAAATAGTGAGATATTAAAGTGGTTGATTGAAGTTTTATGCATCCTACTAAATATGATGGTGTTAAGCTATTGCAAAATGTAACTTTAATTAATTGTATTAAATACAAAAAACTAAACTTTTATTTTAACTCCACCGTCAGCATCAAAATCTTATCAACTTTTACTATGTTAAATTTCAAAATGTCATGTTCAATGTAGCATGTTAAAAGTGGCGCAGTGCTGTAACCCAGCTACTTTGGAACAAAGTGTTGATAGATTGTAGTCCTGTTAATAGCGACACGGCGTCCACTCAGTGGTTGCCATCGACGAGGACAATACTAGCGGGGTCACTATGTTGGGTTGTTGTTAAGGTTCATATGTTGTGTAGGGTAGAGAATTCAGCGTCAGACTTATCAGTTGAGTTAGCTGAAAATCAGACCGATACTACGTAGTTTGGATTCCACGTGAAGATGTAGGCCCCCTTAGTTACATTGACTACTGATGTTACAACCACGATAACAACGATTACATTTGTTCATCTAAACTCATTCGCCCCTCATATTCGCCCATATATCTACGGTCGTCTTACTAATGAATAATGATAATAAGTTGAATGAACAATGGGCAAGGCAGATATCTCCAGTTTGGATTGACGCTTGGTGTTTTAATCTTTACTCAAGTTAACAGCGGAGGCGACAGTCACTGCAATACTAATTATATGCTTATTCTGTGTTCATTGATGAATACGAATTTTCACTTTACGGCAGATATAACTAGGCAAAAACATCACGCTTCGACAATGTTAACTAGTGCCAAGTTTCTTTTTTTTACATAGAAGTACTGTTTGGCTACATTTAGAGAGTTAAGTATTTTTATCAGCATACTTTTCTACCGACATTGAAGCAGTTTCGTCATCATTCATTATTAGATTATTGCCGAGATATTATACTGTGATAAGAAGAGAAACGCATTGGAGAACACAACTGTAGAAAGTACAGGGCTTAGAATGTAAGTTATCCTTGAGGAGCCACGAGGTTGATGGGAGGCTGACTATATTTTGCAATATAAATTGCATTATTTTTGGAGGAGAAGGGTTATTTTATGGGCTATTCCTACTGTCATATTCAATTTACCATTCGTATGATTTTATTTTATACAAAATATTTTTTATTTATGTTGTCTTAGTAACCAATTTTTAGTTGAATACTGTACAAATCTAGCTTCAGTTGTGTAGACATATTATTCAATAAAACTTATAGGTGTAATATTCTATTAAAAGTGCATTTTTAATGGAACATTACCCCTACTCTTTAGGAATTTCGGAAAATCCTCCCTATGTATGCCTTTATTGAACAAAATCAGTATTCCCTCAATATTTAAAGTCGATCGGATGATAATTTTTGGATATCTAATCATGAGTTAGTAAAGGGCGTTTATTTAGTTATCAAATTTACTTAGTTTCAAAATCTGAATTTTTTAGTTTTTTAATAATATTACAATAGAAACATACCCTTGTTTATTCATAATCAGTTCATATATTATTATTATAGTGATTATTATACTTTTAGACGTATTTTGTTTAATCTTCCAATTTCCAAATCTTCAATTAAATTCTATTGTTTTACTATTCATTTTATCTTGTTGCTTGTAGCATAGACCTTCTATTATACCTCTATGCTATTCGTTCCAGGGAAAGCGCAAGGCGAAGGCGCACTGTTTCAGTTTCACAGTTTCAGTCAGTCTATCAGTTGATGATTAATTTTAGTCTGCTTGTGCTCGTATGTTTTGGTTGTGAAATGTCAAACTAATAGAATTGTCTATCTGTCTCTTTGTTATGTGTTTTGATGCCAATAAATTAAACATTGGGGTGAGTATAAACTTTTTTCACTTGTTATTGTTGTGTGTACAAATCGTTTTGCTCATTTAACTCAACCCAGCCTAACCTTGGGTACGCAACCTTGACAAGGCTTTGTAAATAGGCCGGACCACTAGTTACTATAGTATCGATAAACTTGAATTATTCATGTTCAAGCTCTTGATTCTTAATGAACAATATGTATTTTGGAAACGGAATTTAACTGTTATTTATATTAGTTTTCTTATCGATTTTGTAACTCCAGCATTCATTAATAACCCCAGGTTGATTGTAAACTAGGCCCACTGGACATGTCTATATTAGTATATAAATCCTGTCAAGGTATTTTCCAATACAAATAACATGGATATGGCAATTCTGGTTGTTATTATAGTGGTTATATATTAATTTATTAAAACATGAAATGATGGTAGGCACAGTGGTTCTCTATCTTCAGCCTTCTGGTAAGTCGGCACTGGTGGCGCAGTGCTGTAACCCAGCTACTTGGGGACAAAGTGTTTGGGAGATTGTAGGCGATAGGTTGGATGCTCGGTCCTCTTAATACTGGCATGGCGTTCGCTTGATGGTTGCTATCAGCGTGGACACTACTAGAGAAGTCTGGGGTGTACATGTTGGTTGGTAGTCATTGTGCGGATGTTGTGTGGGGGAGATAACTGAGTATCAGGCTTGTCAATTAGCTGAAAATCAGACCAGCACTACGTGGTTCGGATTCCACGTAAAGCTGTAGGTCCCTTAGTTGCCCTGGCTGCCCTATTAATAAGTTGCCCTTTCTGAGGAACAGTTGAACTCAGATAGTAACCAGACTACATTCATCCACACTCATCCTACACTCATATAATCATTCATATTCGCCTTAAAATACCAACAACGTTGTGTCGGCGTCTCATATGTAAGAATAAGAATAAGTTACCATCGTGGGTATTTGTGTAGTTTCTAGACGTTTGCAAGTCTAGACTTTTTTATAATCAGTGGATAGAATCATATCTATATTTTCTGGGAAAATACTTTGATACAAAAATCATAAAATCTATATTGTCCTATTGAAAATAATATAATTTTTGTGGTATTTATGCAGTTTCTTACCACCAAACAAATTTGGTTCATTTTGCTTAAAATGGGTCTAGAATTGGCTGTATTTTCACGAGGTATGCTTTTTATTCTGCGGAAATAACTTATTTTACCGAAAAATTCGAAAAAACTAATGTCACAACTTTTAGTATTTTTGTCATATTTCCGCTAATTTAAATGGTATTTTATCATCCTTTTTATTTTGATGTGTTTTTTGCGCTGAATACTATTTTGAAAATGATGGTATATTACAACTATTTCTCGAGATATAATGGAAATACTACTATCGCGGCGAATCACGGTTATTGGCCATTACGCGATCATTGTATACAACAACTAGTAATCACAAAAACCGAATTCCCACCTATATTCCCACCTATAAAGGAGGCCAAACACTCAATTTAAACGCAAATTACGAATCTTTGTTGAGAAAATAGACAGGATAAGTTAGGTATGTCAGTAAAAAATGCATTTTTTGGACAGAAAAAATAATTTTATTACAAAACCAGTTATATATTTGTGTTCAGCATAAAAAAAACACGAGAAATGAAAAAAAAGTTTTCGAAAATAAAGATTTTCAAAAAAGTTGGTTCTATTCATCATCAGATAAAAACTAGTTTTTCGATTTTTCGGTAAAAAACGAGTTTTTCGCAGATGAAATCGAGCTCCTCAAGAGATAAACTCATATTTCACCACTTTTTCAACAAGAAATCGTATTTTCAGAGGTGGCAAGAAAATGCATAGTTACCTTTTTTGTTATGTCCTCTTGTTTTTGTGGTATTTCTCATAATTTTTGTAAACTCCTTTGGTCGACGATAATTAGGCCTATTAGGAAATATTACTTTTGCGGCAAATCACCTTTGGTGGCCATATGCACAATGATTGAGCAATTGCCAACCACAAAAACAAATTTACATATATTCCCAGAGGGACTATATCTCAACCCTTCAGTATAAGATTTTACATGGTAATGCCCAGGTCGATTTCAATGCAAATATAAATTTTTTTGGGTAAGTAGAAAATTAGGATAAGTTAGGATAAAAAATATTCTGTGTTAGGAAAGTAAAAAAAGTAAAAATATGTATATTTCAGACAAATCATTTATTGCAAAACCAATTATATATTCGTGTTCAGCTTTAAAAAAAAATGTACAGTACATTGGATAAATAATGTGGAAATATAACCAATTTTAAAAAGTTGTTTTTTTCTCGGTCATATTAAAAAACGAGTTTTCTGCTGTTGAAATCAACCTCATCAACAGATATAAACTCATATTTCAGCACTATCAACGTGAAATACTATTTTCAGAATCCTCTGAAAGTGCATTTAATCATCCCATTGTGTGTCCCTCTGGGCTCTCATCTGGCACCTCTGCTGTTTAAAATTTACATGAAACTACTAGTAAATCTTGAAACAGAAGTGCTCTGCCCGAAGGCTTCTACTATAGCTAAATGGATAGTCAGCTTATCAAAGCCTAGCTTGCTATCCATCTCACAAATATGTGCTTTACAAGTTGATTGTAGTAAAAAAAAGTCAACTGCACCCCTGGAAGTTTTCACAAATTTCACAGAGAAAGAGATAGACACAGGATTTCTTCTATATCAGTAGTGAAAGCAGCCGGTCTTGATGGTATCTTTCCGAAATTTCTCTTGTAAGCGGGTAGAAAAGTTAAAAAATTGCCTCAAATAGTCAACAATAAGATACTAGGTAAGTTAAAGGCACTCTGCCAAAAGCATTTAAGCAATCAAAAGGAGCTGTTTTGAAGCCTGGCAAAGATCCAGATGGATTGGAAAGTTATCGCCCTATATCTCTTCTTATTTTTTATTAAAAGTTACTGGAAATGCTGTTATACAATAGAATATCACCCATTCTTGATTCTAATGTCTCAGCTAAGCAGGCTGGTTTTTGCGACCAGTTAGCGACCAGGATTAACATTACTTATCAAGAAGGGGTTTGTAAAGAAGTTGAAAACATGTGCAGTTTTTGTGATCTTACAGTGGCTTATAAGACATTACGGAGCAAAGGTTTGTTGTTTAAGTTCTAGAGCCTCCTTCCCTGACCCTATCCTTCCATGCTAAATAATGTGCTCCTGTATGGCTAAATATTGTACATACTTAAGCGATTGATGTTCAACTGAATAGGTCATGAGAGCTATGTGGCACTCAATACAAATAGGTGGCTTAAAACCTCGAACCTACCTTTACACAAGGGTTTTCAGTTGAGCAGATCAAATTTCTTATCCAATACTAGCTGGGCCTTGTGGAACAGTTTTGATGGATGAAGCAAGTTCCTTATTATTGATCCTTCAATACCTGCAGGGAATAGCACGCTGTAGGGAAAATTAAATTGCTTCCAAACTGGTGTGGGCAGATGTAACTACCAGAAATATAAATGAGGATTGACACTAGATCAGTCATGTAATTGCAGGGAGTCTGTCCAAACAATGGATCACATTAATTACAACAATTAATTTTAAAATGAAAACAACTCATGTTACTATAACTTTTCAGTCGTAATTTGTGGCTAAGCTGCAAGCTCTTTTACATACATAATACATACCATAAGGCAGGGATTCTCAAACTTGCTTTATTCAAGGACCTCTTCAATTATGAATTTTATCATTGCCGACCCCTAAAAAACTTAATAAATTTAAATGATTTTGTTGTAAATAAAAAATCAAAAGTTTTAAAATAAACTGGTATAAGAAAAATAAAGCATTATGTTTTCTTTGATATATACATATATTTTTTATATTGATTACATACTTTACGACATTCGCTAACAACAGATTTTGAAATCAAATGAAAATGTTTGTTCTTAAAAATAATGGGCGTTCTTATAAGGATTGAAAAATCTCCCGCAGACCCCTCAATCAATGCCTGAGGACCCTACTTTGAGACACTGCCATAAGGTACTAAATAATAGAATAATTTGATTAGTAGATTTATAGGTTTGATTAGTATATTATTTTTATGTTAACACTTACTGTAGTAAAGCTCTTAAATTTCAATTTGTGGTAATTTTATTCTAGGTTGACGATGAAAATCTAGAAAAAGCTGTCTGGTAAGGTATCAGAAAAATGGAAGTAGCACTGAAGAATCATCTAACTGACATAGAAGTAAAGGAATATGAAGAAATAAATGATGAATTAGTAGACGGTGAAATCAGAACACAAGTGAAAGACTCAAATGTTATTGATACAAATCCAAATATTACATCGGAAAAAGAAGAATTTGACGAAGAGATTCAAATTAAGGAAGAAAATGAAACTGTATATGATACAGTTTCAATCAAACAAGAGTTTGATGAACTCTCATGTGCTTCATCAGTAGCAGAGGATGATATTGTAATCAAATGTGAACCACCTACAAGTGATATAGAAAGTGATATAAATGATTTGATTGAAAAAAGGGATGAGAATCTTGAACAAAATGCATCTTACTTGAACACAAATGTTGAATCTAATCCACCCTTGATAAAAGATGAACACGTTGAAATTGAAAAAGAATCTGTAAATATAAAAATGAATAATAATTATAAAGAAATTAATATTAGTGAGGAAAATACTTGCCCAAACTCATTAAACAAGACAAACACACAATCAGAAATCAGTAGGTTTTGTAATGAACAAAATGAGGATGAGGCTGCTTCTCTTGTTAACAGTGAATCACTACCAAATATTGAAAACAATGATACTAATGCTTCTTTGTCTGTTAAATTTCAAGTTAACAGGTCTGCAATAGAGATGGTGTCAAAAGAAAATCAAGTAAGTTAGCACTGCAACTTTCTTAAAATTAATTTTTTTAGTAGTTAATTATAAAAACGTTAATGTTTTCAGTGAATTAATTTTTTGAAAGTGCAAATTTATATAACTTTCATGGTCAAACATGCAAATCTGGCACTTGTTGGCACTTGTTAATAGTTCATAAAGAATAATCCAAAATATTTATACTTTTTGGATTTGAGAAATATCACATTTTAAGTGAAGAGATAGTGCAGGTTCGAACCCTAGCCTTGCCCAGAAATTGTTATCAGTAATGTTCACCTTAATTGTACTGATTCTCCCTTTACTCTATTTTTAAAGGTTCCTGGCTCAGATCAATAGTATATGGGGAATGGTTAGAGCAAGGTTAAAACGGAGATCAGCCTCTGTTTAAAAAAAAGAAAGTATTTTATTTGTCTTGTACCATAGCTGGATAAAACTTAATTTTATCTTAACTGTTGACAATCTTAATTTAATAAATTAAGCAAGTTATGTTATTTTTATTTCATATATTTTGGAGATCTTTTAATTGTAAAACTTGGAACACACCAAGTAAATAATTATTTTGGTTTGTTTATGTTTTTGATGTTAGAACAATGTAAAACATATCAAAAGGTATATTTTATTTATAAATTGAAATACATTTTTGATAAGGTTGGTTGCACCTTGTAAGTTTTTTAAAAGGGTAAAGAACTGTGAAAACTAGAGGTTTCTATCTGAGTCCTGAGTCACAAATTGGCGTATCAAATGGTTCAAATTTATCTTTTTGTCTCCAAAACTCGCTATCTGACTCATCCTCTGCATTTGAAGCAAATATTTTGCAAACTATTCTAGAAAATTGAAGCTAGTATTAGAGTTACAAAAAATGTTTGCAATTAATTAAGGAGTAAAAGTAAAATAATTTTTATTTTTTGCTTTATACAACCTTTTGAGCAGCTCAATTGTTGAACTGTTTTTAATACTTTGACAGAGATTTTATATTGAATTATTATTGTTTTCCAAATTGAAATCGTAATAACATATTGACTAATATATTCAAAAATCAAATATTTATTCTGAAAATAGCTGCTTAGCAATAATCTTCATTGAGTTGTAGGTGGATTTGATGTCATTAATAGTCTGTATTAATGTATTTTCAAATTTATTTATTTAGGCCTCAGAATTGCAGAGTTTAGAAGGTCTTTCAGTGTACGATCAAACCACCCTGGAGACTGGAATAATGCTTCAGGTTGACAAAGCTCTAGAACTGGAGGCTCCAATACAATCACAATCAGCTGCTTTGCTAGAACCTGATGAGAATGAGACGGAAATGGAACGACAAATCCGATTGGGTGAAATGACACCCTTTGGTACTTCGCTTGACAAAAACTCAACTGTTCCTACTGTGTAAGGTTTGAAGATAGTTTTAAGGTTAGGTTAAACTCTGTAAAGAAGAAGTGTATCTTTACAAAACTTAAGGTCATATTATTGATATGATTATTTTAACATATCATTTTAAATCTTGGTCAACATTAATGATAAGTCTATAACAAAATAGCTATGATAGTTATAGAAATATCTTCAATTTTAAGCTGAAAATCGTGAAGAATCTTAAGTTTAATATAGGCTATATATCAACCTACTCTGAAAGGCAAGACTCATTTTATCTAAATAATATGAAGGAAGGTTATCACAGATCAACAGATCGGACCAAAACATACTTTATGTCTATGGGCCATAACTTTGCAATCCCTAGCTATTACATCTCAATTAATAAATTCTGTTCAATACTGTCTATTTGTAAAGAACTCAAGTTACATTTTAGAAAGTAAATCAATATTAAATGAGCATTTTTTTTATAACTACGTTTGCAATATGTATAGCTAAAAAATAATTTTATTTGTTTAATGGCCGTGGGAACGAGGCTATACCGTCATCGTTTTAATAATGACTTGTTTTGGAATGTTGTTTTTTATTTATTTCATGACATAACTGGGTTAAGTTCCGTTATCTGTCCCCCAACCTTTTACATTTGGTAAAATATTAGAACTTAAATTATATAATATGATTTTCTTTATTTTAACACAGTCTACAAATGTTATTTGGAACAGCTATCGCAACAATTTTGCAGTCATAGCACGGCACAAGAGCACTCTGAATTGGCAATGGTACCAGACGAAGTGGTTAGGTGCTTTGTTGTTAATGTAGTCAGATAAGATAAGCGTATTGTTGAACTACTACATAATTTCCATCCTGATAAAAATGTATTGATAATGTAATCATTAAAGTGATGACAACATTAGTGAATACTTTAATGATTTAACTAATTAAAGGAAAATAAAATAATATGGTTTGGGGGGATGGAATATAATGGAATCCAACCCAGAACTGTGTTTATAGCCAGATAATAGAATTTAACTGTTGCGTATTTTAATAACATTAAAAATTAATTAAAGATACATTTTTACATAATACATTCACTTCATTCGTTCTTTTAGTACAGGACACCTGAAAAAAGTCACATTTCAAGTTCAAGCTTGGATATAACCAAACCTACCTTGGATACAAAAAACTTGGATTACAATAAAATGCCTTTTATTTCAAATGACTGAGCTTGCAGTTCTTATGCATTTTCTCGCTGATGATATTCTGTCATTGTAGTATTTATAAATCTTTGCTAATGATGTTTGTCTATAGGCAGTAATATTTATGAATTGAGCTAATGCTTTAACAGCCAATAACAATTACACACATACTCAACACTGATTTGCCTCTGTTGTGTCGATCACACCAGCAAACAGGACTGGTTACAATTTCCTTCTTTGCAACAGGTAGTTTTGACTCAATACGTCGTCGCTTAACCTGTCATCGGTTAGTAAAGAAATTCCTTATTGTAAAAAATAACAAAAATATCACAATTGTAATATTGTACATGCTATCTAAAAGCATGCTTTATTTAAAGTAACTCTGTTGAAAAATGGTATCTTGGATAATTGAACTTCTGCTTTATGTATAGAGTGGGTTTTTTAGATAAATATTTTTGCCAAGAATATGCATAACAAGAAAGCTGTGTTACATAAAACTGACTTAAATCTTTGATAAGGCTCCTTATAAATAGATCAGTATTCCCTGTTACAGCTGGACTAAATTGTATCTATGCCTTTATATTCACTTTAGTCGGTATAATATAAGACATTTTAAAATTAATTTTTAATATTTTTCAGGAAACCTATAGATGGCCTTAGTGAAATAGAAAAATACCTTACTAAACAATTGGAACTGCACAGTCAGAAGAAAAGGAAAATAGGAATTAAAAAACCATCTACCTCGTTGAAGAGTGGAAAAATAGTGAAGCCTAAAGATAAGGAAAATGCACATGATCTGTCGAAGAAGAGGATTCTTAACCGAGATGGTAAGAGGAAGAAAAAGGAATCACTGGGCACAGAGACAGAGGAGAGTGTTTCCTGGACAAATAGGCCTGGGGCAGTGGCTGGGGAAAAGGCCTACATCTACCCAGACGATGCCTCAGGCAGTGAATATGTTCCATCAGATTCAGATTTTGTTCTATCTTCTGAAGGTAAACAAATGTTTTTCTATGTAACTATAAATCATAGAAAAAGTGATGAAAACACAGCTTCTTAATTACCTTAAAAATCTAAAATTTTTTAGCTCTAATCAATACGGTTTTATAAAAGGAAAGTCAACAGAAGGTGCCCTCATTGATGTTACAAATTTAATTTTTGATAATTTGAATGACAGTAATAAGTGTACTGGTTTATTTGTAGATTTTAGAAAAGCCTTTGATTTGGTTGACCATCAACTACTGTTCGCTAAATTAGAGGCACTTCTCTAAATTGGTTCATGAGTTTTCTTACAAATAGGAAACAGCAAGTTAAAATAAAAACTTCTGTGAGCTCACAGCTTACAATAAGATCAGGGGTGCCTCAAGGCTCTGTGTTGTCAGCGACACTGTTCCTAATTTTTATTAATAATCTCTTAGAATTGAATTTTAATGGGGTTTTAAGAGCATTTGCCGATGATGTAGCAATTTGTTATACAATGAAAAATATTGACAATATTTGGAACGCTCTTACAGGCGATTTAAGAAAACTTAGACAGTGGTGTTCAATCAATAAAATGGAAGTTAATGTTAAAAAAACTAAGTTTGTCAATTTTGATTTCAGAGGATTTAATTTTCTATCAAGCTTAAAATATCATGAGATAAACTGTATAACAGAAAATTGTGACTGTCTAGTAATTGACCAAGAAAAACATTTTAAATATCTTGGTATTTTCTTTGTTGATAAGCTTTCATGGGAAAAACACATTAACTATTTGCACTCAAACTTAAAGTTATTGTTAAGAAAATTCTATTTTTTGAGAAATTTTTGTAATGAAAAGCTATTAAGATCCTTATATTTTGCCTTAATCGATTCTAGACTGCAATATGGAATACAGTGCTGGGACGGGACATATAATTATAGCATTAAAAAACTACGTGTGATACAGAATCACTTTTTAAGAATAATTTTAAAAATGAAAAAACGTGAAAGTTCTTTTCCTTTATTTTACCCCTCCAGCACCTATTTGTGTTTAAAGTGTTACGTTTATTTTTTATTGTGAGTGGAAATACTCAGACAAACAATTTGTTTTATAACACTAAAAGTTTTAGTAGCAATACTTTTCGTTTACCTAAGGTAAAAAAATCGCTTTTTAGACATTCCTTTAATTATTTAGGCCCAAAGTATTTTAATAGTTTACCATCCGACATTAAAAGTATTAATAATGTGAAGCTTTATTCAAAGAAATTAAAACTGGCTTTTCAGTTATGAAGATATCACTTTTCTAAATAATGTATTAATTTAAATCATGTTATTAAATTTATATATATTATTTGTATATCATTAAAATGAACACTTACTGCTTATTAAATACAGAAATGAAATCAGGTTTAGTTTTATGTATTAGTTTCTTTGTTATTCATCGTTACCAAATATATTTTTAAAAATATTTTTACGTAAATAATATTTTAGAAATGTAAGTCACTATCATTTTAATAATTCATTAAGTAATAGCTTAACATTTAAACTTGTTAATTAATCATAATATACATTTACATAATTATACTTCCAGTTTAATAGATAAGACGACACAAGGAGCGACTCTCTTATCAGTTGAAAGTACAAGCTAGACTCTAGTTTTCTTTGCGTAAATATTGTTGTAGCACTGCCACGTTACTTGAGATTGTGGCAGTTGATATTCAGAGTTGATATTTTGTTTTATGTTTGTTTATAATGACTGAATAAATCATTTATTTCATTTAATGTTGCTCTATGCAGCCAAGTAGAATACCAATTCATTTGAACTTCCTCACCAAGTACTCTGGAAGAATTTGACAGAGCTTTATTTCGTCGATGCTTATTTGTAAAATGATAAAAGAATATTATTATTACTATGGAAGATTCATTTCTCTAATTTATTAATTAGAAACATTATTTGCATGTTTATATGTATGTACAAATTTTTAAAAAGTATGTTTTGACTTTGGAGCGGCCATAGCCGGGCTAAAGTAGTGATCATGAAGTTTTTACTCTGGCTCTGAAGGATTAATATTATTATAAGACATAATAAATTACAATAAACTTTCCGACTCTTACAACAGTAGTGGTAATTTCAATTTTCTATTCTTCCTAAAAAAGCTGATCATCCTGTCACTACCAAAAGCACTCTTAGCCGATATCTTTACAGATTTTCACTGACGTGCCACTTGTGATTCACAACAATTTCACAAGTCCTTTTTATTTTATTATTATTATTATTTTTTTTTTTTGCAAGACATAATTAACTTGGAGAAAATTATATTTTTCAGTATAGAGCAAATTAATTTTCAGCATAGAATGTTAAAATGTATAAACATTCAAATAGGCCTATGTAACAAATCATGTTTTACATACGCTTGTGGGGTGAGGAGGGGGACTAGAATCTGAATTAATTTTAAAAAGAAAAAGAGACAGATGACATCAGTAGACTTACCTGAGAATAACTCCAAAACGCAAAAACATAACATAAAATATAGCAAATTGAAATTGTTCTGCTCGTAAACTTTTTCTACAGGTACATTAGCTGTTATCCTGTCCCTATTATTAAATTATAAACAAAATAAATAAACTGTGATTTTTAAGTTTTGTTGAGAAATTTCACAGTTATTTATTTTTTGGTGTACAGATGGCCCACTCTAACTGTGCTTGTGGACGTGACTTTACTAACCGTCCTGCCAACAGATCTATTTCATTTTTGTGTCCAAATATTAATAAATATTTTACACATCCCTAAACAAACATTGAAATTTTGTTTATTATTTAATAATTGTATTACTATGAACACGCAGGTGTTACAATAGATAACATTTACCATATATTTTTTAAATGTCAAAACCATACATTATTTGTTTATGTAATTTATATTGTTTAAATAAATGAAACGTATTAAGTTACCAAAATTAAACTTTATTAGTAATCAGTCAATAATGTTTGTTTGAAATATATTCTAGGGCTAATTAGAAAAAAAATAACTTGTCAAACAGATGATTCAGAAACAGTAATAATTAGTTGCAATTAAATAAATAGACAAGTAATATTTACAAATAGAATTAATAAAAAATAATTAGTTGCCGTTGCATTTATATTACACCGGTAATCGATATTTTCTCTTTCCATCAGCAGTATAACGTTTTTAGAAAAGTACCCTCACCCTGTCCCGCTTCTATTAGTCTCTTCTCAAGATCACGAGCACATTTAGGCTAGGCCGACTGTAAAAGATACATCTTCTTTATAATGTTCGCTGATTTACCTCACCTTTGTTGGTGTGAATGTATTACTAATAATTGTTTGTACGTGTTGATTTCGTAGATGAAAAAAAGGACTCTAAAGTCATAGAGAAGAAATATGAGTCTCCTGCAAATAAAAGAAAAAGGAAATTAGGGAAAACTAAGCCATATAAAATTCCTGAAGACTGGGCTTCTGATGACTCAGACTGGGAATATTCTGATGAAGAGGGCAACTTCAAGAAGAACAAAAGAAGTACGGTTAAACTGTATGGTGTATTGAGATTAGTAATCGTTTTAGTTTTAATCAATTTAATTGGTGGTTTAGTAATTTTTTTAAACTAGGTGTGACTTATAAAATGGTGATATGTATTGTTTCTAGTGTTGTACGACACCATGTTTATAAAAGATGAATAAAAATATTCATGATTCTGATACACATACTTTGAATGTCTTCCATAGTGTAGAAGATGGAAGACTGTACTTGGTAACATAACTGGTAGTGTTAACAATAATATCATATCTTTGGATTTTAGCACTATGAAAAAGGTTTTATTTTATAATACTGCTTAACCAAATTTACGTAAATTGAATCCTTCAAAATCCACAATTAGAAGTGAAAAATGATATTTAGAATCTATACAGTAAAAGTTTATGTATCATGTAAAAGTGTATAAATAAATCCTATACAGTATTTAATACATTTCCTCTTAAAATACAATGATTGTAGGCAAAAAGGAATTAGACGATGGAGACGTTGATGCTTTTAACCGCCGGATCCGCATGTGGAAAGAAGAAAGAAGGCAAGCAAGAGTAGACAATGACACACAGCAGTTTCACCGATTGGATTACGATCTCAAAATTCCACAAAACATTTGGGACAAGCTTTACAAGTAGGTATACCGTTTAAAATATGTCTGTATGTGTGAAATTATATTTACAATCAACCTAAATTATAAAGTAAATTCTTATTGATAAGAAACAGCCCTTACCAGATATGCAGACAGTTGGCACATATGGTACAGTTCTGTAATCCAGCTACTTGGAAACAAACTGTTGACTGGAGGATTATATATAGGCATTAGGTTCTATTCTCTATCCTCTTAATACTGACATGGTATCCGTTCAATGGTTGCTATTGGCATGGACACTACGAGAAAAGTCAGAGATGGACACAGACTATGTTGGGTGATAGTCAGTGTTTGTATGTTGTTTAGAGGAGAGAACTGAGTACTAGGCCTAACTATTATTAGGCGAAATCAAACCAATACTTTTTGGTTCGGATTCTAGGTAAAGCTGTAGGTACGATAGTTGTCCTGGCTATATGGCTTTTAATAAATGGTCCTTTCTGAGCATAAGGCAAATTCAGTTAGTAATAAGACTTCACAGGTCATCCACACTTTATCATACAATCATTCATATTTTCCTTAAAATGCACACAAAGTAGTGTATGCATCTCATATCTGAGAATAATGTTAATTTGATGATATGGGGAAGTGGAAGAGTTCATTAAGTACACCTTCGACATTGTCAGTCTTTTGTTTACTGTGGTGGAGTGAAAACACATTTTCGTTCATTTGAAGTTGTAGGTATTATGTAGACTTTTTAAAATCAATAAAATTATACTGTATTGTAAGTTTTTATAAAATTACTATAAAGTAACTTAACATGGTGTTACTGTACAGTAGCATATGATCTTAAGAACCTTAAACAAATAAAACCAGTTGTAATTAAAAAAAATATGTCTTTCATGACACAAGTTTGTCTCGTCAAAATTCCAGCTTCCACGATTTGCGTTTTAGATGCTCCACAACAAAAACTGATATAAGATATTGAATCTGTTTTTTGTTTGAAAAAAAGTTTTTGTGACTTATGTTTAGTCGGCTTGATCTACCGTCACATTATGCCGGATAACCGAGGTTGTACTGTATATGTATGTTCTACAATTTTATTCAATGATAACTTTCTTTAGACAAAGTCTTCTTACAAAATATTAAATTCACTGAAAAAGCATATTCTGAAATTTATTTCTTGAATTTTTTTACTATCCTCATATTAAAACTGAATGTCTGATTGTTCCAAAAGTATAGAGAAAATGTTTAGATTTATCATCAATGTAGACGATGGCTTGTTGCAGTTACCAACGTGTGGGTGTGCAGTGGCTCTGGGAGTTGGACCAACAGAAGTGCGGAGGTATCTTGGGAGATGAGATGGGTCTCGGTAAGACCATTCAGGTGATAGCGTTCCTCGCTGGCCTTCATGCTAGTGACCTCAAGGATAAGGATACCAAGTAAGGAATAGTTTTGAAGGATTTAAAATAATCTTAGAATTTTCTATGTACAGTAATGTTATCCTTTAGCTTAGAATAGTTGCAGAAGTTCTGAATAATAAAGTAACATACATTCTATGATTAGTGGTTTGTTTCTTTTTTTTTTAAGTATCAATCTAAAAAATTAGATTCTTAGTTTCATGTTTAAAAGATAATAGCAATAGATAGTCAGCAGAAGAAGTGTTGTCAACATTTTTTTGAAGTGGTGGGTAAAGTCAGGGTTAAATATCAAGCCTTCCACTCCTAGAGAATGGTTTTTGTGAAATTATGCTTTTCTTGGCCTGCAAGCACTTGCAATGGAACTGCTATATGGTGATACGACAAGGAACCACACGAGTTTGTAAAAATGCTATCATCAAGGTGATGATATGGTGCAGCAATTGAATGGTGGGTAGTTATGACAGCCAATTTTTAGTATCATGACAAATAAGTTGATAGGAAAGCCCACTAGGAGTCTGTGTATGTGGTGAGATTCTCTGTTCTTTAATTAGCTGTGTCAAAGATGAGTGGACTGTGAGTGTAAGAGGAATGCTTAGAAATGTTTTTTATGAGTCATATATACAGGGTGGAAAAAATATGGAAATGCTGTCACTACTTTTGTATGACTTCACTTGTAAAAGTGAAATTTTGTACATGATCATGGTTACAAAGAACAGTTTTTAACGCCATTGGCAACATTTCATCTTTTCAGGGGGACGGCCCATGAGGAGTTGAACAAAAATCTTCAGTGTAAGCAGAAAATCTTCAGTGTGTAGGTTGAGTTGATATCAAATGAAAGCTCTACTAAGTATAAATTAATTGCCGCAAACCAGACTTCGAAAGGTTTATCCTTTCCAGAGTAATGGTCATTAAAATTTCAAAGTAACTTATTTGTACAATATTATTTCTCCGTTTTTTAACGGTTTCAAGTAAATTATTCTGATAAAAAATTATACTGTACGGAAAACAATTACTCAAAAAAATTAAATTATCTATGGAACAAAATAAAGTTATAAAAGCGTTTCCATATTTTGTTTCCACCCTGTATATATATATTCACTGACATAATTTACTATACTATGGATTCACTTTGGTAACTCACATTCCTGTCCAATGCATAGCAGATTGTTTTTAGAGGGTGTTGTTTTGGTTAAACTAACGAAATCTAACAAAAACTAACGATTTAGTTAAACTATAAACATATAGAGACATGAGATTAGCTGTAGAAAAAATGCTAAAAGAGCAATCCAATTATGGGTAACCATTCAACCAGTTTAGGGGCATGAATAAAAAAGACCAACCTATATGAGGGCTGTTGTATGTACATTTATCATCAAGAACTTTATCTTAATACCATTCATATTTGAGGGTGGAGATCCTGGCATATTGGCTCCTGCACAGTGACGGGCCAGAGTCCAGTGCCAATACTATACTAATGAATGTGTTAAAAGTTTTGGACTTAAGATTTCAAATTAATTTATGATGCTGTAACCCACCTACTTGGGGACAAAGTGTTGAGGAGATTGTAGGCGATAGACTCTATGCTCAGTCCTCTTAATACCGACACAGCATCCGCTCAATGATTGCCATCGACATGGACACTACTAGAAAAGTCTAGGGTGTTCATTTTGGATGGTAGTTGAGGTTCAGATGTTGTGTAGGGAAGAGAACTGAGTGTCAGGCTTGTCAGTTAGCTGAAAATCAGACCAACACTACACGTTTTGGATTCCACGTAAAGCTGTAGGTCCCTTAGTTGCCCTGGATATTGGGCTATTAATAAATAGCTCTTTCTGAGGAACAGTTTACCTTAGTTTGTAACAATGACTACACTCGTTCATATACACTCATCACACTCGTTCGCCCATATCTTGGCGATTGGCGTCTTATGAGTGAATAATTGAATAGTCTTGTAATGGTCACTAGAATGAGAGTTGCTCTAAGAGCATTCCCTGTTAAATTTTGTAATTTTCTTGAGATCAACCTTTTTTTATAGTTCTTAAGAAATTAAGTACACAAATATTTAACAATAATGCAAACTCCATTAACCATGGAGATAGATTTGATTATCTGTCTCAGGATAAAAAAAATAGAACCAAAGTAGTTTAAGTTTTTGGATTAGAATGGTTAATTAAATTCATTAGCAAAGTATGCCCAGTAAGCTATTTGGCTTTTAGAACATCTTTTTGGCACATGAAACAATTGCGTAAATAACTACATGTGCACTGATGTCTATGCATTTAATTTCGTAAGGCTAATCGGTTGCAACAAAATTCCAAGCTCTACACTCAACCTACGGCCTTCGGAAATGGCTCATTTTAAAGCTCTGATATTTTAGATGGTGGGAAAATAAAAGTTTTGTAATCTGCTTTAAGGGCTCCGCTCCATTAGCCCTCAAAGTTTCCATGGTAGTCTTATGGGAAGAAGGTTCTAACTTTAGTCTGTTTTATACTGTAGTAATATGCATTAAATATTCCAGCTATTAATGTTTTGTACCCTAATTAACAAAGACTAAGGCCAAACCTTTAAGAATCTGGAATTAAATTGTTTATTGAAAATACAGTTGACCAAAACAACGAAAGAGACAATTCTTACACAAGAAATATAGTGTATCGAGAAGTTTTAACACAACAATAATACTTTATTAATAAATTTTGTATATATGATGAGTTTTACAAAACTATTGATAATACAATATTATACATTAAATATTTAACATCAGAATTTGTATTTTATTTATTTAGGGGCTTTTGCCCCTACAAGCCACTAGTCACAATAAATTTTATTCACAGATATACCAAATTAATTAAATTCTTCGATTAAGATGAGTGTACTATTTCAGGTACGAGGGTCTCGGGCCGACCCTTATCGTGTGCCCCACAACTGTGATGCATCAGTGGGTGAGAGAGTTCCACGAGTGGTATCCTCCTCTCCGTGTCGCCATTTTACACGAATCAGGCACTTTCTGTGGTGAGAGACCTTCTAATGTTAATTTAACTCGACAACCTTATAATGATCCATCTGTAACTGATACACAGTTGTAACTAACTACCTTGTGTGACAGACAGTTTAATAGTTGGGACTTATATGTCAAAATAATTCATAGGTTCCAAGAAAACATGAATTTAAATAACTTTTCGTAATTTAATGGTACAAATAAATTAGGGGTGAAACAATGCAGCAGTATCTTGACAAATATCTGCACTTATTTCTTATATGGTCAGAGATAACAATGGAGATGAGAGGCTTAATGGTTATTTATTTAATTATTATTGGTTTTTTATGAAGAGTCCAATGGAGTTCTCATTCTGTATCAGTTTGATTGTAACAGAAAACTAAAAACATTATTCTGTATTATTTTCGTTTTGAATGAACATTGTTAAATATTCAGAATTTTGTTTTTACTATCTTAAAAATTCATAACTTATAACTTCTTGCAAACTTTTAGGTCAAACTTTGCTGTACAGACAAAACAAAATTAAATATCTCCAAAGACTAATATATCAAATGGTCAATATATAACAAATAAATATGAAAACCTGGTTTCTTTTACAACAACAAAATAAGAAAAAACGTGTTAGCACATGTCCTCAGTATTCTGAAAATCCTTTTCAGTAAATTTGAAGTATTTGAAGTCTCACCTGATTTTCATGATTTTTTTCAACCAGTCAATATTAACCTCATGAACATGAATCCATTGAAATTTTTTGGTGGAAATACCAATTTTTTGTAACAAAATTGCAAAAAAGTTTTAAATAAAAAACGATGTATATAACATAAATATTATGAAGTTATCTCTCCCAAACACGATTATGACATCCAATTCTTCGTAAGACAAATAAATAAAAACTGAGATATTTAACAAATCAGGTTAGGTTACTTAGGTTAGATACGAGGTTAGCACTATTTATCCACGGTCCTATATATACTAACCTAACCCACTTGTTTGTTCAATATATTAGTTATTATTCATTGTATGAAGAATTCGATGTCATATTCGTGTTGAGGAGAAAAAACTACATAAGATTCATGTGGTATATGTAATTTTTGGTTTTAAAATGTTTTATTTATTTTTTTTATTTTGATGTCAAAAATCGGTATTCCCGCCAACAAATGTCTATAGATTTGTGTTTTGGGGTTAATATTGACTAGTTAAAAATTTAAAAAAATGTGAGAATCGGTAGGACTCCAGATTTATTTACTTTTCAAACTGGAATAAATTCATAAAAGCCAGCTCATAAGACTATAAATTGGCTAATGCTACTTCTCGGTGTAGGCAAGCAACGCAGACAACTGATCGGTAACATGATGCAAGCTAAAGGTGTCCTTATCACCTCGTACACGGGGGCTACTCAGCACAAGGATGACATCATCACACGACGGTGGCATTATGTCATTTTGGATGAAGGCCACAAGATTCGAAACCCTGATGCTCAGGTACCTCTTGTTGTATTTTTTTATATTCTCATATTACTTCTTCATTCATTTAAAAATAATTTTCACATTATAAAAAGACTTCCTCACTCACATAATTTATTTTCTTTCAATGAAAAGACTACTCATTAAAAGATAATCTCTTAGAAATATGAAGATATAGAAGACAGTATGTCACTTACATTTTTTTACATAAATTTAATTTAACATTTTTTTTTAGAGAAAATTTATTGAAAGTGAAATTATTGATCAAATTACTTGAAACCAAATTTTAGAATTGGTTATTGATCTTGGACGAACATGTGAATCTTCTAATTTGTAAGACATCAAGTAGCCTTTTTGCTCTGAGAAAAATATCAAAATTATGTAATAATGAAACCTTAAAAGCTATTTAATTTGCTCTATATAGTCACATATTTGTATGCACAGAACAACAATCAAAACTAATATGGATAGAGTTGTGTTTCAACAAAAAAGGGCATTAAGAGCAATTCTAAATTAAAGCAAACCATTTCAGAAACTATATTTTTTAGAATTAACATTTTTTCAGTCTGTATAGTTTTTATTCATGAGGCTATAAAGTGTGTGTTTCTGAATAAAACATAACAATAGGTAATAAGCCTGTAGGCCTCTCAAGAATAACACTTTTTATTGGATTATTTGTGAATTTTAAAATTATTTCTTTTTAAATAGGTAATACTTTATAACATTTTTTCAACACTAGACCTCATAGATTGGTCGAAAATCATAGATTAGATTTTTCTAAAAAAAACTACTTACAGAGGAAACATATTTTTTTACTGTTTGCCATTAAATCTTAAATTGGAGAGAAAGCTCATTAAAACACGTAAATTCAATGTGCTTTTTATTCTTACATTCTTACATATGAGACGCCGACACAACGTTGTGCGTATTTTAAGGCGAATATGAATGGTTTTATGAGTGTAGGATGAGTGTAGATGAGTGTAGTCTGGTTACTAACTGAGTTCAACTGTACCTCAGAAAGGGCAATTTATTAATAGCCCAACAGCCAGGGCAACTAAGGGACCTACAGCTTTACGTGGAATCCGAACCACGTAGTGCTGGTCTGATTTTTCAGCTAATTGACAAGCCTGATGCTCAGTTATCTCCCCCACACAGCATCCGCACAATGATTACCACCCAACATGGACACCCCAGACTTCTCTAGTAGTGTCCACGCCGATAGCAACCACCAAGCGGACGCCATGTCGGTATTAAGAGGACCGAGCATCCAACCTATCGCCTACAATCTCCCAAACACTTTGTCCCCATGTAGCTGGGTTACAGCACTGCGCCACCAGTGCCGACTGGTTTGATTCAATCACAAATCTATGGTTTATTCAATCCATAGATTTGATCTTCTACATTAGTAAACCAAGTTTATGTACTAACCTCATTTCATTTTTTTAATTAACCCCACATCAATAAATAATAATTATTACTTTTAACAAATTCTGTGGTAATTCAATATACTATATAGATCGATAGTATAGTACAGTACAACAAAACCATGTACAACACCATTGCATGTATTTCATGTAAATTTCATGTAATGAAGAGAATTTGATTGATTGATCTTAATAAGTAAAATGCCAACATGTCAACAGTTGCATGAACAATTTGTGGTTTTAAAGTCCGGGAATTTTCTTATTTACTATTTTATTAAAGCTTATCTTGTTTTTTAATATTCCTTTGTCGATATATTGAAATGAAGCTGAAGGTATTTTATCTGTTTCACAGATCACGCTGGTGGTGAAACAGCTCCAAACCACACACAGGATTATTCTCTCAGGGTCACCGATGCAGAACAACCTGAAAGAACTGTGGTCACTGTTTGACTTTATTTTCCCAGGCAAGCTGGGAACTCTACCAGTGTTTTTGGAGCAGTTTGCAGTTCCCATCACTCAAGGCGGTTACGCAAATGCTTCTCAGATTCAGGTTGGTGTCATGGGGGTCGTAGTGGTCGGTAACAACTGTTGTACGATAGTTAATAAGATAATATGTAATTAAAATAGCAGTTAGTGATGTTACCTATAAACCTCAAACCCACCAACCCATAAATGCAAAGCAGTTGTGACCCTGCTACCCACCCATACACGTACATTAGTTGTGATCCTCCCACCAACCCATACACGTACAGTGGTAGTGATAATGATACTGATTACTAGAGTAAGTAAATAAGGTCAGAGATGTTGTATTTAAGTGGTATATTCTATTTTAGTTTACCTAGGGTTAACTGTCAACAGACAGTGAGCTACTTGCATTTTATCTGAGATACCAGATAGCTTACTAATGAATAATGATAATACTAATGAGTTTTTAATCATTAAAAAACAACTAAATGAAGTTCTGGATCAAATTTATCCATAGTCTTAAAATTTGTTAATAATGGTGTATTAGTTTTTCAATCAATCTAAACAGCTTTATTTCATAATATTACTCAATGGTTCTGTTGTGTGAATTTAATTGTATTTGATGGAGGACTGTTTCATACAAATAGTACAATAAGAGTTCAATAATTAGGCCTATCAATAAAAAAAATGTTTTCACCCACTTTGTCTTCATGATGAGTAGATTTGTGGCCCTACTCGCAGGTGTAATTTTTGCTGTTTCTGATTCTGCGTCCACTTAATTGGAGTTATTTAACAGTAGTATTTAGTTCAGAAGTAATTTTAACTTAAAAAAACACTTGTTTTATCTAAAGAAAAACAATGAAGACTACTTTGCATTTAAAGGTTGAAAATAATTTATTAGATACAAAACTGATATGCTCCTCTGTAGAGTTGTTGAACAGTTTCTATGATTAATCTATGACACTGTGATATTTGATATTTTATCTAGAGATTATGTTCGGTTTAAGTGTTTTATACTTTAGCAAGAACTGTATGACAGGTGATGACAGCCTTCAAATGTGCTACAGTCCTTAAAGATACGATGGCACCATATTTGCTCCGCAGGATGAAAGCAGATGTCAAATCCCATGTAAAACTACCTGAGAAGAATGAGCAAGTATTGTTCTGTCGACTCACAGACGAACAGAGGCACTATTATAAGGTAAGCTAAGTCTTGACGGTGTAGTTGTGTTTAAGTTATGTTATATCTAAGTCCAGTTGTGCCTAAGCAACACATATTAAAAAAAAAAAAAGCTCATGGAATGAGTAGAATGTTTTAGTTTAATTCAATATATATGTAGAACTTTGATCAACCTACAAATGTGAAAAGTGCATGTACGCAGTATTAAACTTTTGTGAGAAGTAAATGTTACTTTATATTCATGTTCGTTCATCCACTTTCATTTTCTCAGATCTAAAATTTTATTATTATAGGATACCGATTGTCATCATATGGGTGGTGAACAAGAATAGTCGTTGTTACTAAATTCGACTATTCATTAGAAAGATCCAATTTTTAATAGCCCAGTAGTCAGGGAAACAAACGGACACACAGTTTAGCTTAGAATCCAAACCACATAGTATTGATCTGATTTTCAGAAAAATGAATAGTGTGATACTCAATTCTCTTCCTTACACATCACCCGAATCCTATCAACCAACCCACATGGAAACTCCAGACTTTTCTTGTAGTTTCCATATTAATAGTAATGATTAAGCAGATACTGTGATGGATAATAGGCACTGTTCTCATCCTCTTTTAATTGTATTTAATATTTGCTATATTTTGGATTAAAATTAATACTCACTGAAAACTGTTAGAAATACATATTTTAATTGCATAAACATTATGTAAGAGAGGTAACCATTTTGAGTTTGAGTGTTTTACCAAAAATGCAGTCCTCTCATAGATTTCTACCTCTCACTTCCTGAAGTTTAAAGAGTTTTGGTTAATACCATAATTATATTGTTCAACAAGAAACTTAGCTTCTGTACTTTTCTTTCTTGATTTTAATAATTTAATTAGTGTAGAAAATGTTTATTTTTAACAACTGACAGTTGTAACTTTTCCTTTAAATATTCCTTTAAGAAATCATTAACAATTAAAATTCACCTCTGCAGGGATATGTGGAATCGGGAGAAGTGAGTAGGATACTGGAGGGGCACTTGAAGATATTTATGGGCCTTATAAACTTGCGGAAGATTTGTAACCACCCGGATTTGTACGTTGGAGGCCCAAAACTTTTACCTGGAGAAAAGGAAGAAGATTTACCTGAGGAAGAGCGTTATGGCCATTGGAGCAAATCAGGTAGTTCAAATTAATTTTTGTTTTTGCCAATACTTAGAAATTGTTGTTTTTTAGTCTGCTTAGTTCTAACTACAGTGTTTGTGGCGAAGATTCCAAATATCTGTTGTGTCTGACTTGACATTCCAGGACTTGTATCAACTAAAATACTTCCGTAACACTGAATGGAAGATTGTACTTATTCCAGTCTTGCATTGCAATTACTGGCTAGTTTTAATCGTACAGTTATTAAAGTTTGGCTAATCATGGTACAGTATATATATATTTTAACTCCTTTATTATTATTTTTTTTTAATTTTAACTAATAATTATTATTGAAATAAGTTTTAAATATTTGTTGCGATCGGTGATAATCAGTTTTGGAATACCAATTTACTTATTGGGACCGACATGACCATAAATGGGAGCTATTATCGGCAAATAACACCACCAACACCATGCTGGTAAAAATATTTGAATTAATTGGATTTAGAATGTAAAAAAAAAAAGATGAAAGAGAGCTGTGAGGAAAGGTTGGGGTGGCATAGCTTAAAACTGAACAAACAATCATAAAATATTCCTATTCTATTAAGTTTTTTAGAAAAAAATTACACCTATTGTTTTATAACGCTCTACTGGTCTCTTGAGACGAAGGAGCAGGATGAGGTAAGGGTGTTTGTTTTAGAAATATGTTCTGATCTGGTAGATGTTCTTTAGAAAAAAAAGGTTGTATTGCTAAATAATTACAAGCAAGTAAGAACATTTTTGAGATATTTTGAACTGGTTATCAGTTTTTTTCCTTAATGGTCACATGTTGTCCACCTGTAGATGCTTATCACTGAGGATAACATTTTTAGATATCAGCCAAACTGCTATCAAACTACCTAATTAGTTTATTTTCATGTTCTATTGTTATTCATTTCAGGTTTTTAAATTCGAATCGGTGGAGATGGAAGATATATTTATCTTGCTATCTCATACACTGTGAACTCATCATTGAATAAAGTTCTCTAAAATGTTTTTATCAACATGGCGTTCTCTCCATAAAAATACAAAAACCATTCAACAAATCTGTCTTGTTATAGTTTTAGGAAACCAATTAAACATTATTTAATTAGTCTTTCTTTTCAATGAAAAGCAATAGAGGCCTATGAATCAAAACTAATTGGAAAATGATTTTTTGCAATGAAACAAAAGCAGTCTTTTGGGTCACCCTACCTGTTATGCTGCTACGACAATCTTCCTCTTTTGTAATAACTTTTTGCCAACACCTACTGTGACATCGCTGAGCATCAATGGCTTATCTTATATCTATTTTAGCGTAGTTGGAGGCCATTTTAGCTGACCCATTCCTGGGTGTTTAAATTAATAATAATTTTTAAATACTACAAGACTGAAATGAATAGTTGACGATGTTTCAGATCAGGGCAAAATTATAGTACGCTGACTGCGGAGGACCAGGAATTTTATCCTTAAATAGCCGGGAATAACAGAGAAGTAATCGGGAATTTAAAAATTGATGTATAGTGACCACCCTGTCTGGTGTTCTTTACTAAAAGATAAATGTAGAAGAAAAATATTAATTTAATTTTTCCAAAAATGTTGATTAATAAATTAATTTGTTTTGTGTGTTATAGGCAAAATGATAGTTGTAGAGACACTCCTAAAACTGTGGCACAAGCAAGGCCACAGAGTGCTGGTGTTCACTCAGAGTCGACAGATGCTCAGCATCATGGAGTCCTTCGTCAGACATGCCAACTACAAGTACTTGAAACTGGATGGAACTACTTCCATAGCGGCCCGTCAGCCTCTCATTAATAAGTTCAATCAGGTTAGCAATGTAAATTGATATTTGAACTGGTTAGGTGTCAAGTTTTGGTGAAAAACTAGGAAGATGTCTACATTTCTCAAAGTTTTTATAGACAAATTTGCTTTACTCAAGGCTGTAGGTTTAAACTTATCTTATTGTTTGCTAAACCCATCTTTTTTTGTTACAGTGGACACTTTCCAAATGTGCCAATTTCATCACATGATGTGGTTGTAATTTACACATTTTTAATTTGATTATTGTGTTTAAAGATTGTTTTATATATTATGGCTCATTGTTAATGCAACTAGAGATATTGAGGTAATAGGGGGAAAAAGAATAGCAATCTTGTTGTATCGAGCATCAGTTAGACATTATCCATATTATATTTATCCGTTATATTTATCCAACAAAAGTTTTAAAATTATAAGGAATCTCAATATATTAAAGTGTGATAAGCAAACATCACAATAAAATAAAAATTGTTATAATAAAACCTATAACTTTTATCCATTTTAATTTGTATGCTTAGATTCATGTTTGTAATTTGTAAAAGTGCATGTAGCTTACTTAGTATTAGTTTGTTCTGTAGTACACAAACTTAATTTTTTTACAACTTACAGAACTTAAAGAGGCTAAACTTTCATTTAGTTTGGATCAAAAGTCAAACTCCTTTTTGTAGAACTAACAATGTCTAATGATTGTTACTATGTTAAAATTTGCTATTTTACTTCTCAACTAATATGGTTTGAAAATATTTTATCTCCCTTTTTAGTAGTTTATTACTAAACAAACATATTTTATGTAATTTGTATAAAGTTACTTTTTTTAGTTGTTATTCGAAAATCAGATTTGTTTGATCTAAAAGCTTGGTTAAGAAAATATTAAACTTTAGTAAAATTTAAAAGCTAGTTAAGTTAATCATTATGAAACAATGTCATGTTTTGCCAGATTAATTTTTTGTATTATTTGTATCTTAATTTTGAATTGTTTATAAAACATTTACAAGTATTGAATATGCAGAGATTTGAGAGTATTGTTGCATATATGAATAAATATTTACAGTAAAATTAAAAAGTAGTTTGCTTTCTAGTACACATTAAATATAAAAATAAATCGTTCCTTTTGTAGGACACTTCATATTTCCTGATGCTGCTAACAACTCGGGTCGGCGGATTGGGCGTTAACTTGACCGGAGCTAACCGCGTGCTTATATACGACCCAGACTGGAACCCTGCGACTGACACTCAGGCGAGGGAAAGGGCCTGGCGGATCGGCCAGCAACAGAGTGTTACGATTTACAGGCTCATCACAGCTGGGACCATTGAGGAGAAGGTAAGATGTAAAGGAAAGAAAGATAAATAATTAATCATTGATATTAACACTTATGGTGCCGGGTGTTTTATCTCTTGATATGCAAGAAATGCCGGGGAGGTTTGTTTTTTTATAAAATGCATACATTTATTAATTTTGTTTTAACTTTGTTATTCTTTTATAAAATTTCATCATTATTATTTTAACTTGTTAGAAAGTAAATTTTTATTGAAATATAATATTTGTGTCCATTTTAAAATTTAATTTTTTATAAAAATGTTTTTTCAATGTTATGATTTTAAAACTGTTGCATCATACTGAAGAAATCCTAGACCTAACAGGGTGGGTTTATTTGAAAATAAACATGTAATTACTTACATGAATACCAAAAATTTCCAAGTCTTTTACTGTGAACATTCTTGGTTCCTTCTTCATTTTTGTTGGACAGTAAATATGATATTTTTGTACACTTGTACAAGTATTATGCAGAATGTAAAAATGCATAAATAACATCTATAGCAATTTCACTTATGAGTCATATCGGAATATTTTAAAACTCAACACTAAAACTAATCATATGACTCTTTACAAAAAATAAATAGAAACTTATTCTAAACTTTAATTTAATGCTGTGACCAGTTCAAAAAGTGTGGCATTCAAAGTTCACATATTGGACTACTTTGTTGCACTTGACACAAAAAGTGTGGCATTCAAAGTTCACATATTGGACTCCTTTGTTGCACTTGACACAAATTGTCCGGACATTTCTTCTTTAGTCTAAAGCTTCCTTGCTCTCTGGAGTAGATATACTTAAATTTCTTTCCTTTTTTCTGGCAAAAGGACTCAGCCAAAGACAGGTTGCTGTGGGTCATCCTATCTGCATCACCTCCAGGTCCTCTTTCCTCAGGTCATTGGGGATTTTTCTGCTATCTATCCATCTTTCAAGCTTTCTATTACAGTAAGACCTTGATAATTCGGCATTTGATAGTCCAGAATACCCGATAGTCCGGCACGTCTGGGTTCTCAACTTCAGAAATTATGTACAGTACATACAGCAGTTGGGAACGAATAAAAAGTGTTGGAAGCGAGTTAAAAATGACGAGTGAGCGAAAACAACTGCCTGAGGTGATCACTTCCGAGTACAGTGGCGTTCGCGAGGCGAGTTTAGTACATAATCGGACGAACTTAGACCCGATTGAAAATGCTCATGTTTCTCTCCACCTTGAAACCACATGGCGAAGGCTGCTATTGCCACTGTTGGCTGTCGCTCTGTCTGAATAGTGGAACGCCAATCACCATTTTGACTGTGTTGTTGATGTTTGAAATTCTTTCTCAGTGGAAAATCTGCAGACACACTGTATGTTAGGCCACAATAGGGAATGAGGAAGACTACTATTAAAATTTGTATGGCAAATTAATTATTGAAATTGTTGCAACCCGCCCTCGTACTAAAATATATCTCTGAAAAAATGTAACAAGAATAAATGTACAACATATGGCATAAACACCTAAATAAATTATAACAAATAAATATACACATCACTACAAAAATTACAAAGACAAAACTTAAATTTACGTAGCTGCTGAAATTATGGGACCTCGGGTAACAAAAGAAATTTGGGAAGTTTTGGCCAGTATGGAAAAGTTAAAAAACAAAAAAATTAAATTAATAACTATACCGAAATCCAGCAGGCTAAACTGGGCGACTCATAATGGGAACAACAAAGTGAAGAATTACCTGAAAACCCCGTTCTTTAAAAGAAAATTACTCGAACACCCCCCATAAGAAAAATATAAACAACAAAAAATAATAAAATCTAAAAATATAAATCTCGCTTAAAATTTCACGGCTAGCCGAAAACACAAAACAAGTTTTTTTCACGGATAAACAAAGATCTACTAAAGACACTTTTGGTGATACTAAACAAACTGAATGTTCTTCATTTGCCAAATAAACATCAATGTTCTAATCTGGAGGCTAGAAGGGCCGGATAAATAAACTAAATTTGGGTCGCAGGACTCCAGGAAAACGCAGTCGGTAGCCATGCATGTCTCTCCGACTCCGGAGCCAGGGCTAAACGTTTCTAACCACAAAACATGTCGTCGTCAACAGCCCAGCTAGAGTGGTGAGCTTGCCGACAATGCCAAGGAACACAGAAAATTAAATCATGGAACACGAAAACAAAGACACTAAAACTAAAAATAATACACAGAGGAAGACTGAGCTGTCTGAGAGAGGCGTTGTAATGTGCAAATGGCATATTGTTAAATACATTAGTACAGTATACAATTTTTTCATTTTTATATTGTTAAAAAGCAATTCATGTATGCCTTTTTAACAACAGGCAAGTTATTAGCTGTTCTGAATTGCTAATAAAATATAACTATAACAATATTTACAAAATATATTCCAATTGTTACTTATTTTTTTCCGTTTTACCACTGTTTTTGATTTAACCTTGATAATACGGACCAGACAAATCCCCGACAGTGCTGGATTATCAAGGTCTTACTGTATTAATAAAGTGAATGCCAGTCTAGTCAAGTTTTTACCAATGTTATTTTGTTTGAAAATAAAGTACAAATTCCGTATCATTCTACAAAAAATATTCAACACTTCTTCCAATATTGTACGGTCCTTCGTTTATGAAGTTATACATGTAACATTTCATCAAAATTATCCACTCCTACCATAAATCTGTTGTAAATTTTAGGTTTTGATTCTTACATTTTACTCACCAGTACATCGTCTCCTTTGTGTTTCTACAGCATTTGCTTTACCTTTTTTAGTCAACAAAATTAAGGAGTTCTTTTGAGAGACTTTCTCCTTTAAGCCATCATAAGGTACTTATATACAACTTTTGGTTTCATATTTGAAATCTGCCTTTTATTTAAGGGGTATCTCCTTCCTATTTCTGCTCCTAGTGCCAGTTACGGAAGTTAGTTTGCTATATAAGTATTCAGCTAAGAGCAGTGACATAAAGAAGTTGTCAACAAATAGGGAACGTCCTTTGTTTGGGTTTGGACTTAGTTCCAAAAGCTTTTTCACAATAGATAATAATATTCAGCAGATAGTAACCATATTACTGAGGCCTCACAAAATATTGTTACTGTTACTGAGTCCTGTCATACATTTAAATTATAATATCCAGTATAAAGAGCTTCAAGAAAAAAACAGTGACTTTGTTTGAAGTAATTTATTCATCTCAATAAATAGTTCCTACACGTCGTTATACTTGTACTTTATGGTCTTTTTATTTTCAACAGATGTACCACAGACAGATCTTTAAGCAGTTCCTTTGTAACAAGGTTTTGAAGGATCCAAGACAAAGACGATTTTTCAAGTCCAATGACCTGTATGAGCTGTTTACTCTGAAGGAAACAGACAAAGAAGGCAGCACAGAAACAGGAGCTATATTTGCTGGTACTGGATCCGAGGTAACTACATATTTTGCTATAAATTGAATCTGATATAGTCCAATATTTCTTACAATAATAAATTAAGTATAGTGTCTTAACTATTTAGCCTCCATGTAAAGAGAACTTTCAAATACATTGTAATTAGGGGTGTGCGAGTAGCTCGAAATTCGAATCAAGTTTTGCCATGTCTTTGAGCATAAAACGCTATAATGAAGACATAGTGTACCATTTGGATAATATATTATAAAGATAGTCATTTTATGTAGGCAACTGTATTTAAAATATGATCATAATATCGTATTCGTAACCGGAGATGTTCTCACGATGTATTCAGATTCGTGATTCACGCACACTAGTCACGATCGTACGGCCGTGGTGATTAGGGCAAAAAGTATTCCTGTTATTTATAAAGAAAGCACGTCCAAATGAGCTGTTCCAAATAGCCGTCATTAGTTATTCATACAAAACGTGATAACTGATCACAAAGAATCATTTATTGAACTATTTCAAAACTTTGTTACATAACTACTTTTACCAACATTTTAAATTAACAGGTGCATTTATTTCAGGTCTATACTTTAAAAGTTATACATGAGTAAAACTATTCTAAGACTGACAACTTCGGACAGATTTAATTAAATCGTATTCAATCTGTAACATAAACTACGCATGGAACGTAAACTATTGAAATTGAAAAGCTATAATAATTTGAGATAGAATGCCCGGAACAGTTTCGTTCCGACACGGTGACTAATAAAATAATGATTAATGTAGCTACTACCAGTACATCGCCGACTCGACGAGTCCAAATATGAAATGTACTGCTAGCCTTGGATTCAATTTGCATCCATTTTGTTTTGAGTTTTTGTTGACGTTTATACTAGAGATGGGAATTATAGTTACTTTTACGTTAAACTGTTACATAATTCTATTATGTTCTGATAACGTGTTATAATAATCTGTTAGTTTTGTAACCTGTTACTCTCGACTCGTTGAAGTTCTAGACAGTTATTCTGTTTCTGTTATGGTGTGACGTTACTTAACACCTCAAAGCCTCATTACGGCTGGTCTAGATAACGTTCCAAGTTACCAAAAGTTATGAAGTTGAAGCAGAAATCATATAAGTTTATTATGGTTTGGTATGTGGTTGAGGTTATGCCTTATATTACGTTACGATGTCGATAATGAGTTACGGTCGTTGGGCTTTGCTTGCCCATTACAGAGTTACCGCTCAAAGTTCGTTCTGTTATCGATAATGTAACTGTAAACTGCAAGAGTCTTAAAGTTTCATTTGTTGTTCAGTTACAGTTCTGCTTACTCCTCAGTGCGCTATATTTACTCTCCATTACCACCATGCGTTACAGTTATATAAAGTTTGTTATAACCTTATCATGCATCATGACTGGGAGTTACAAAAATAACAGGGTATTTTGTGTAACCTATTAGATCTATAACAGGTTTCGTTAAATAACCTGTTATAGATAACGTTTCGATAAACAACGCCCATCTCTTGACGACTCAACTTGGCACATGGAACGATGGAAGTAAAAGTAGTACGATGAAAACCAAAAAGAGTTTAACCTTCATCAGTCGGCACGGCAGTTAGTATTGTATTGACTATGGGGGTGTCGAAGTATCAAAATGTCTAACTATAAGCAATTGTTAAAAATTGTACAAAACTAAAATCAAGCTATCTAACTATGTATGTCCCACTGAACTGGCATGGAGTTGTGGCCAATAATTATTTAAGTATGGAAAATACAGAATTTACAAGATACATTAACTTACTATCCACAAAATTGGTAATTTTGAACTGTTATTCACTTTTTCACTGTTATTTTTTTTTTTCTGTACCAAGCTAAACCTTGTACAGCTAACCACAAAAAATAATGTTGCCATATCATGTTGCCACAACCAGTGCCAAAGTATAAGTACTATTCAAGTATCTTTGACCTATTGAGGTTGTGTGTATTTAAAAAATGGAAGAGTAAACTGAGTTTCAAACATTTTTAGTAGACTTGAAAAAAATAACATAATATCTAGCAAAATAAGTTATTTCAAATTTGAGGTTAAGTTAAAAATAAATAGGCCAGGATGAATATAAAATGAGTGGTAGGGCATCAGCAAACTTACTTGAAAAGACAAATCCACTTACGCAAACAAAGAAAAATTGAAAAGGTAACACAGTATAAAAATGTTCAGTGCTAATGGCAGCTTCACCCGGTAAGAAGACAATTGAAATTGAAGGTGTCCTGTTTTAAGAGATGAAGCCTACTTCCACTGGCACTGTCAGGTAAGGAAAGGTAGACACCAAGTCTCTATTCTTATCTTATAAAGGTGCCAGTGGGACTGAACATTTTTGTCTTCAATTTGTTTGCTTGTATGCTGTGTCATTGGACTTTTTTTTTAAGTAAGTTGCTGATGCTCTATTATATTCTCTCTGTGGGAGAGCCAGTTGTTGACTGGTCTAAGGCGTCAAGACTTAAAACCTGAGTTAGAGATAGCGCAGGTTCAAATCCTGTCCTTGACTGGAACATTTTATCAGTCATATTCTCTTTGATCTTTATTGGTTCACCCTATTACTCCGTCTAATTAAGTTCCTCACACACAGATCAATAGTCTGGGGGATGGGCAGTGTAAGATTAATAGGAGATCAGCCTCTCCTTAAAAAAAAAAAAATAAATAAATAAATAAATTCCATATTTTGTATGACAGATAATGATGTTTTATAAGACATTTTGGTTGGTGATAAACTCCTGAATACTCAGTTGATGTTTTCAGGCTGCAAGATTGTTTCTTTATGAATTGTTGTCTCATATCGTTTTACTTGAAATTTTCAGATTATATGAATTAACATACCTATATTTTCTGATTGAACTCTCTTTGTTAGTTGTTGTTACAAATGACTTTCCTCTTTTAAAGGATCTGTTGATCAATTCCTAATTTAAATCTTCTTTTTTATCTTGGCTTCATATTATAGTATTTTTCTTCAGATTGCTGTTAAATTTTGTCCTCTTTACTTCCATTGAGCAAGTATTTCACATTTGTTTCTATAAACAGCTTTCTTTGATGTTCTGTTTCTGTTTTGGCCTATTTCTCTGTATTCTTCTCTCGACAATCGGTGCTCCCCCATCTTCTTGCATGCCGAAATCATCATTGCCTATGTCTCTCGATCCTCTTTAAGAGTGGTTCTTCTCCTATTTCCTCTCTAATGATCTTCATTTCTTATCCGGTCTCTTCTGCCCACTCCCACACTGTTCCTCAGAAACTTCATTTCACAAGCCTGTACTTTACTGTTATCCTCCCTACCCATTGTCCATGTTTCCGAAAGACAAAGTCTATAAAAAGAGAATATGACTTATCGCTTGTGTTAACAAGTTTACAGATTTATGTTATGTGGCATTTTGAGATTTGGTATTATGATAGTTTGAGCACTTTATTTTAGGCCTCTATCCCGTGCAGTAATCAGTTCAACCGACTCATTGATTTTGTACATTGACTTAATTTATGTAATTTTTCAGGTTAAACTGGATCCTTCAAAGACATATAAACATCGCAGGATAGACCCTAAGCTTTCTGCTAAACCTCCTCTTGAGACATTTTCAAGAAAAAAGGCTGAAAAGAAAAAGAAGTCTGAGGAAATGAGTATGAAAGAAAAGCCAGGCAAAAAGAGTGGAGACTCTGGTGATGAAGTAAGTTTTTCAAGCAAAAAAATTGAGCATATGAAGAAACTTGCTCAAATGTTGAGCCAGAAAATTGTTCAGAATACTTCACCAGACAAAACAAATTCTACTGTTGAAATTAAAACAAGTGGGAGAAACTATGAAGAGACAAATGATGAAAATATTGACAATAAGATTGATTTATCAATACCCAGTACAAGCAGCAATAACAGTCCTCCATTGATTACGTCCAAAACTCAACAAACTAGACGTGAACAACAAACAGAAAGTAATGACGGTAATGCTGTAACAAAATATAACACAAGTTTACCTACTACCAGTAATGGTTCAAAATCTGTTTCCCAAAGTCCTTATGAAAAAACTCACAAGCATAAGGATAAGCATAAAGATAAGAAAAAGAAGAAGAAGAAGAGAAAAGATGCAGAATTTGAAGGCGAGCGCATTCCTCATTTGGTTAAAGCTGGCACTTCTGCTTCAAAACATGAGGAGGAAAATGCAGAGGATGGAGAAAAATATGCAACACAAGATGAATATGTGTTACAGAAGCTTTTTGCAAGATCAGGTAAGAATACTGTTTTAAAATACAGTACAACCTTAATTATTCGGGCTAATGTGGCTGCAGGGCAAGTCGAATATATTTAAAAACGAATAAAACATAAGTCACCAAAAAACTTAGCAATTGGGAGAGGAGCATCTATGCAATGCAAATCGCTAAGGCATGGCAAATTTTGACGACAAACGCATCTGTCTACATATTTTTGAAATCTGTATCACGTACGACAAAGTCCTCTCCTACTATCTTATTTCTTCCATTACTTTAGTCAACTCCTCACTTCTTTTCTTTCCTCCTCTCACTCCTCTAATCCATATATCTCTAGTATTCCTCTAGGCCTACGTCCTTCCATTCTTCTCTCACATAAAAAAAAACTGTGTTTTAATAATTTAAAATTCTATCATCTCATGTTAAATTACTGTATAGTATTTTAGTGATTTTAAACTACATCATTTAAATGGATGAAAACGCGTTATCACTCTGCTACAGTATACAAAAGACTGACAATGCCAAGACTGTATGTAATGAATTCTTCCACTTCCCCACATTAGAAATGTACTCTTCCAGCCGCACTGCTACTGAAGCTAACGAATTGCCAGCTCGGATTTTCGGGCGCATTATGCAGTGATAACCGGTAATGCACAATAAGCTAAAACAACTGCGCTGGAGCACATTTGCTTTGCGGTGCTGTGTTTTAATTTATCCAAAACAAAAAAATTTTCATCTGATTGTCAAGTCTGGTGACAGGGTTAGCTGGATAATCAATATTGTATTGTTATATACTTGCCTACAATAATATTGGGTTTTAAAAGCTATTCAAAAACCATAATTCTTTTTGAATTTTTGCATTTCAAAAATACTAATCCTTCCCGAGTGTTGTACGGCGGCTAATCTGCATACTTTTCTTCAACTACAAGCAGCTTGCTGGTTTTTAATTCGAGCGGCAGGAGGACTATTTCATCATGAGTCATATGTGTTGTCACGTCAGTGGTATAACGTACGCACATAATGCATGACTGGATTGATAATAATTCCTTATCTATGCCTTCAGTAAACACAGTGTGTGACAAGTGCCAATAACTCTCTATAAGAGTTCACTAGTATTGGGATTTCCCAGCCACTCTGATAATTAAAAAAAAAATCCTGATTCCTTCATATTCCTTTCTGATGTATAAAACATTAACTGTAAAACAAAGTTAACTGCTGCTTTTGCAATGTATAGTATTTATATTGTACGACTATTATATGTGTTAGTGTAGTTTATGCAATATATTTATAATGTCAATTGATTAAAAATGCTTAACGACAATAAAGATTTTAATTAATCTTGTTTTTATCCATTTGTGACGTAATTATTTAATAACATAGCTAAAAATGAGAAAAACTGTTGCGGTGACTGCTGCTGTCGACTAAACAGTCTACATTAGATTAGAAACATCCTACTGCTATTCTGTCATATCGCCACACTGTTCTCTAAGTATGGCTCGTCGGGCCATTTGGCCCATACCCGCGGAAGGACGGTTCTAATGGAAGGGCACCAGTCATTTTTTGGCACTCTTACTGGGATTCCAACTCAGACCCCGCCATCTCCATGGCCATAATGGACAGTGACTATCCACTAGACCACTGAAGCGCGATACGGCATGGGCAAAAACCAGTTCCAAACAGGTAGAACTCTTAGCGGGAGAATTTTGTACTGCGATTTGGTAGTAAATGATTGTAGTTCTTCTTTTTGCCACTAGTTCTCCTCATGATAGATAGTGTTCTACAGTGAAAATGTTGTTGTATCTACAATTTAACTGATTGTTTAGTGTATATTCATTTTTTAAACAATGATAAACACAGGACGAGCACAATGGGTCGCCACCAATGGGTTAATAATCAATTGCAATTTAGTTGTTATAAATCTGTGACTTCTGTATGTCTATTATTAACAACTAATTACCGTTCAAATAAATCTCAAATTAATTTACTTTGGTTGGAGCCAAATATATTAAATTCAAACTTCTTTCTGTACAAAAAATAGGGACAATAAATTAATTAGCATTTTTGTATTCATATTTGCATGTGTAAATTTTATAACCTGAAAATAGCATACAGACTATAGTGATTTGTTTTTTTATATATAAGGAGTTGTAACTAGCTAAAAGTGGCTTTGATATTCATAAGCTACATTCAAAATATATCATTGCTCTGCTTTCGGAGAGTGTGTAGACTATTCTGAGTGGAGTATAATAAAAGAAAAAGAGAAACTAATCTTGAATTGAAATAGAACTTAATGGCTGGGCTACGAAGTGGATGAAATTTAATGAAAAAATTGTATTCAGCTTATAAATATTTATTCATTTTTAAAGCTAAATGCCGGCCATTGTTTCAAGAACTTGAAGTACTTACTGTCCACTGTCAGTACATACTCAGCTTTATTCTACATCTGAAAGCCACTACTCCACTCACTGAGCTTACTCAAGACACGATCCACAGTCAAAACACCATGGGCAAAAACAACTTGAATGTCCCGCACTGTCGCTTGAGCAAAGTAAAGGACAGTTACCCACTGATAACATTCAGGATGTTCAACAAACTTCCAACCGACATCCCTAGCCTCAAACCGGAACACCTGAAAGTTAGGCTGAGCTCTTAGCTTGTGCGAAAAAGCTTTTACTCCCTACAAGAATTTTTTGAGGACCCAATCTCGGACATGTAACTGTTCTTTTTCAACCTCACCGGCCGCCTAACTTGCCTCAAAAGTTGTGTAAATATGATATATATTTTGTGTTTTAAATGTAAAAGTTTTATGTGACAAGTTCTATCCACTTATGTGGTCAACGAATGCTGCTGGGTAATAAGGTAAAGATTGATTTTCACAATTTGTTTCTTTGACTTGCAGGGCTCCAGACAGCCTTAAAACACGATACTATCATGGAGGGTGGTCCGGCCGACTATGTCTTAGTGGAGAGTGAGGCTGACAAAGTGGCTCAGCAGGCAGTGACCCGGCTGAAGGAGTCACGTCATGAGTGTTGGCAGGCATCTTCTGGTATTCCAAACTTCACGGGTCTTAATGGAGCTCGCAATTTTCAACCGTAAGAACTCCAGAAAGAAATTTGTATTTATAATTCTGAATGAATTTGATAGATACTACTGATTTACCGTGCCGTAATCTGGAAAACCTTGTATTTTATAAAATTATTTTTCTTTTGGACTATATAAAAGCAGTTCATTCAAATTATTACGGTCTAACCTCAAATAAACAGCAAAAATCAAGAGAAAATTCAGTGAAAGATTTCTAGTGAGAGTATGGAAAAAAGGTGACTTATTTAAGGTAAAGAATAAATGGTAAAGTAACTGGATTTGAAAAGTAAACAATTTTTAATTTATTCAAACACTTCCCAACTCCACCAAGTACCAAATTTAAATAGAAAATTTACAATAAGTAGATTATCTTCAGTCTTGTGTATTGGCTGGATGCTGATCAAAGATAGTTCTTTGTTTCTTAATTTTAAATTTCAATCGTCAGTTCACATGGGCTTTGAACAGCCCTGCTCGTGGACTTTATTCAACGAGGTTAAGTACCAACTGTTAGCTCAGTTGGAGATTTGAACCTTGCTCTCTGCAGTCCGATGTCTTAGCCACTGAGCCACCACACCAGCTCACAATAAACTAAATTCTTCTCATATTCAAAGTGTTTAGTCGCACAGGGCATCTACAAACTTACTTTAGATGACAATTCAGTGACACTGACAATTTGTGTTATTGTATATCATGTTAGTGGACTTGTCCTCTCAGGTAAGTTCGCCGATGCACTATCTCTTCTATCATATTGATCCCTGGCCAAGTGCCGTATAACCTAACCTAAAATTATTCAAAGCTGGAAAGGAATTCAGGAAGCTCCATTTAACATGCAAAATTTATTCAACGTTGCAATATCGGCAGGTCAAAAATTCTTCCTGACCTGTTTTCTAGAATCCAAGCAGTTTTAACGAATTCATAGTTCAAGCAGTTGCAAAATGTGTAGTGCTGCTTTGCTCATGCAAAGTCTGATGCCTACGATCGTTCAAGACCTGGACTTGTAACTTAGGTGGCAGTATTGCCCAGGCATCAAGGATTGTAGGTAAGACTTGGATCATAACCGAAGAGCTGGGTTTTTGGCAATGTGACGGATACATGAATAGTTTAGGATCGTACTGGCTGAAGGGTCTTTGCTTAATATAAGTTTTTGAATTTTATTATATCAAAATTATGACATTGGCAATAATTTGTTTCTAACTATACATTTTACTACCAACTTAATTCTAAAATTAATCATCATATCCTTTTATAGCATTGTGAAGTTGCGTATCACTCAGTTGTTAAGTTATTTTAATTTAAATTTTAAAGTCTCGTCAATTCAATCATCTTCAATTTACATTTATAGGTTATTATTTAAGCACTAGGCTAAAAACTTAAACATGAGCTGTCCGTGCTGAATAGTAGTCAAGGTTCAGATGTTGTGTAGAGATGAGAACTGAGAGTCAGACTTGTCAGTTACCTGAAAATTAGACCAACACTACGTGGCTCGGATTCCATGTAAAGCTGTAGGGCCAATAGTTGCCCTGGCTATTGGGCTAATAATAAATAGTCCTTTCTGAGCTAAGTCAAACTCAGGCAGTAACAATGACTACACTTGATCATCTACACTCATTCACCACTCATATAAGCCCCACGCTCTTTTCCTAAATTTACATTTATAAATAATTTAAGCTGTAAGTATTTGTTACAGGTTGCAGTTTGGCAATAAAAAGTCATCTCTGGCTAACAAGTCTTCATGTGATCTGTTAGAACTAATCCGTAAGCGTAACGGGATGAGAGAGGTCAAGGATCCAGAAATATCCCTTGTTCAGGACATCCGGGAGTTTGTGTCAGCACAAGGGGGCACTGTCCATACAACTCAACTAATTGATAGGTAACATTTTTATTTCAATTTCGTCTTGTACTATCCTTTATCATAATTTTGAGTTATAAGATAAAATGCTGTACTTGTAAAGATATGATTTGGTTCTGCTTCTTTGACAAAGTTTACTGTATTATGGGTCAATGTATTCCCAATCATATCCATAATAATTGACTGATTAATACACGTAAGTAATTAATATATTGTAGAGATAGGACATCAGCAAACTTACCTTAGAAGACAAGTTCACTAACACCAGAATAGTAGTAACATACACAAAATCACACAAATTTTCTGTGCCACTGGCACTTTCTTCAGGTGAGTAGAGAGAAAGAGTGTGCTTAAGTATGTAAATAATTAAATTTAATTACGTAAGTAATTAAGAATCATATCCCTTGTGATTTATTAAAAATGATGAATTTAACCTATTTCAACTGAGTTATGAATGCCGTTTTTTGAACTGACAACTTCAGCATGTTTTAATTTTAAATTATATGTGAAATAGATTGCATTTTGAGCATTAAAAATTGGTGTTTACAGGAAAGGGCTTTCTGATCGATTTAAATGTCATTAGCTTGATTTGATAAATGTAGTCTCCACTCTGTTAAAAAGACGTACATTAGTGTGTCTGCCAAACAAGTCTTTATATAGCACACTTGGAATGTCCCTATGGCAGATTTTGAGTTATAACCTGTTGTGTTGTTGTTTAATTGCTTTATTAGAAAAAGATAAGGTGGTTAAAAAAATAAAAAGATGTAAACAACTTTTTACATCTTTTTATTTAATTGAGTATCTTTGTTTTTATTCACTTTAAAGTAATAACTAATATTTATAAAAGAATGTTTATTCAGAATAGGCATTGATAATATTAGAATCTAGAATCTATTTTTCATTTTTGGAATTGGTATCTGAAATAGAAAAATGTTGATATCTATGTTTTTATACAGAATGGTTACTGCTCAGCTGGGAAACGTTGAACTTGCTTACATAAAGCATGTGATAATAAATGTTGATATCTATGTTTTTATACAGAATGGTTACTGCTCAGCTGGGAAACGTTGAACTTGCTTACATAAAGCATGTGATAATAAATGTTGATATCTATGTTTTTATACAGAATGGTTACTGCTCAGCTGGGAAACGTTGAACTTGCTTACATAAAGCATGTGATAATAAATGTTGATATCTATGTTTTTATACAGAATGGTTACTGCTCAGCTGGGAAACGTTTAACTTGCTTACATAAAGCATGTGATAATAAATGTTTCCATGAACCCATAAATACTTCTTATTTTGTATTTTATGTGTTCTACGATGTTCTCCTAGTTTAACTGAAGCATGAAGTATTTATTGAGGAGTGCAACTAAATGGTGTGTTGTTGGCAGGTTTGAAGGGCGCTTGCCTGAGGGCAGTACTCCTTTGTTCAAAAGTCTCATCAGCAAAATTTGCACCTTTTATAGAGCACCGGACAAACTTGGCTATTGGACTCTTAAAGAGGAATTCAACTGGTGAATTGAAGTGATCCTATGCTTAAGATTATTTTGTTATGTACAGGGTGTACCAAAGAAAACATGATAGTGCCTTATTAATGAAGGTATTTATTTATAGATTTATTGAAAACATTGCATGATCTTGTTGCATAGATGTAGGACATCTATAAGAGTGTTTTTTATATATTTTTATAATTGTTTATAGTTTATGTATATTTTTTATGTCATAAAAATATATAACTCCTACCTATCTCCAATGCTATAGATTAAAGCATGCTTGGATTATTTTCAAAGTTATTATTAAAGGTTTTATTATTAAAGGATCAACTACATAAATCGTCAAACAATACTTTATTTCATAAAACAGAAATTGTACCAAGTAAGAATAGCATTTTGTAAATAGGCTTAGCAACCATTCCCCACTGTGAAAATAACCAAACAGTGAAAATAAAGTTTACATTAATATATCTTTAAATTTTAAGGGGAGTTTACATGCAACCTTTTATTGTACGTCTGATCGTTCATTTTAAGGTATGTCAAAACGCCCCTTTTCTTCTGTGTTCACACAGCAACGTCTTTTCTTATGTTTTAGCTGAGCTCAGTTCAGTCTATGTTTACATTATAGCTCTACAGTAGAATGGAAGAAGGCGCTTATATTATTCTCAACTATTTTGACTCTCGTTCGTGTTTTTTACTACGGTTACTATAATCCTTGATTTTGATTTGTCAGAAACAAGGAAAACCCTTTTACAGGTCAATTAAATATTTTTAAGAACGTAGTTGTAGGTTTGATGACATAAATTTGCAAGTTACTTTTTTTTTAATAAAGAAACTAAATAATCTTGCTTTTTTTAAGTCGGGAAATTTTAACAACCAAATAGAACAGGACAGGAAAGTTAGTACTGTGTAGTGATCCCTATTTCTGGCGATATGACAAACAAGGACAAGTGTTCACATTCTCCATCATATCGTTGCAGTTTTGACAAAATAATGCTTGCCTCGTCAGTATTCATATCCGTCTTTCGTTTTCATTCTGTTTTGACAAAACGTACCTTTTGCTGTCTACACGCTACGTTATAGCAGATAGGATTTGTCCTTGCCAACTTGACGTACAATAAGACGTAGAGTGTAAACTCCCCTTAAGTATTATCTCTGACACCACTCAAATCTTAGTTGGACTTTGCCTCGCCAATAAGTTGTCTCTACATTTTTCTGCCTTCTGTCATCTTTATGTCACCACTCAGTTTCTTACATCACCTGCCATTTGGTCATCCCAGGGGCACTTTCCTTTCCGTTCTCAATTCCATATTCTTTTAACATTTCTATCTTTTTCTCTCCTTTTGACTTAACCCAATCATCTTATTCTCCTGTTCCTAATCACGGCTTTGATATCAGGTTTTGTGTACAAATCTCTAAGCTCTCTGTTGGTCTTTATTCTCCATACTCCTGTCTCACTAGGTGGTCAATAAATCTGTCTTAAAATTTAATTTCAAAAGTTATCATGAAATTTAACTTTTACTGTATGTGTTTTTGTTAGTGTCCATACTTTTGACCTATACAAGAGAACATGTTGTACCAATGCTGCATTTATTCAAACTTTTGTGATTCTAAACAAGAGATGTCTTTTGAATAATTTTAACAGACTCCAGTAATAACTGTTGGTCACATTAATTCATACTTTTCTTTCCTGGCCCATCTATATTTAATATTTTACTATCTAAACTAACTTATTATGATTTGAAAAATCATCAGTGAAACTAATAGTCTTATTTAATGAATAGAACACGACAAGTGGAACTAAATAGTATTTAATCTTTCCCCTAAGAATTTAAATTTGGAATCCACAAGGCTCTTCTTTAGGCCATTTACTTTTTAATATACAGGGTGTCCCGAAATTCGACGTCCAAACATCACAGGCTTGTTATATGGATTATTTCCAACAAAAAAGACATGTATGGATTTATCGTATTGTTAATAGTTACCAAGATATTGACATTTTAACTATTTTTTAAAGTATGCATATTGTTACAGAACAAAATCATTGTTATGCAAGAATTAATGCACGCAGGGCCTTAAAACTTTTAAAATATAATTTTAATAAGTATATTCAAATTTATACAGTTTTAAGGTATTTTGGGATGTTAAAAACGTAAATTAGTAGATTTTAAACTTTATTTTTTTAACTGAAAAGAAAGTTACTCCTACATTTAAACAGTGACTGTAAAAGTATTTTTACCCTAAGGCAATGCCCAAATATCTTAAAAACTTCATTATTTAATGCAGAACTCAAAAATACTAATTCATTAACAAATTTTTCAGCTAGTTTTGAGAATTGTTGTATTTTTCTAAATAAATACACGTTTTTGCAGGCTGGCCACTTGTCTAGACTCACGTTGCGGTTCTTCTTCGCAAAAGTTTTAAGCACAAAAAGCTAACAATTCATTTCTAAAAGGCTAAAGCAACAATATAACTGCTATTTAAACACACATTTGTGCTGAGATTAAAATTTTATTAAGTAAATAATTGTAAAATATTTAGTGTAATACAGTAACAATAAAGTTGATGAATTTGTAAGTAAAATTAATTGCTACAAGCAAACAAAACACTAAGGAAAAACAGCAGATAAATTACAGTACTATTTTTTAAACATACCTATTATAATAAATGTTCAAAATTTCAACCTTCTTTCCTGAAACAAAGCCGACAACGAAGAATAACATTTCTCCCAGAGAACGAAAGGATTGTTCAGTCCCTATTCCTAATTGTGTTGGTAGCAACTTTTATTCGTTGTCTAATTAATCTCCTGTATAGCAATCGGAAGAAAACACCAATTCCTTATAGTATCCCCAAAAAAGAAATCTATGGGATTTAGATCAGGTCATCTGGGCGGCCATTCTATGGTTCGTGGTCTTCCAATCCAGCGATTTTGGAATTCTGCATTTAGATACGGCAGCCTAACTTCATGAAAATAATGAGCTGGAGTGCCATCATATAGTAACCGAAAGTTTAACATATTCAATAATTTCTAAAATGTTGTTTTGCTGAAAGTTAAAATAATTCGGTCCAATCAGTCTACCTGGAAACTCAAATGGCCAACTAACTTACCTTCAACGATACCAGCCCACAAGTTTATTCCAAACTGGTGATGAAAGTGGTAATTTCTTATTACTTTAGGGTTTTCATAACATGAGCAAAAATGAGTGATGTGAGTATTGTAAATTCCTGTTCTTTTGAAAAAACCTTTCCTCAGTCCACAAAATGTTATTGAAAAACCCAGGATCAACTCGATTTCTTCTAAGCATCTCTCTACAAAAGCGCACTCTCCTTGCATGATCTGTAGGTAGAAGAGATTAAACACGCTGCACATGATAAGGATATAACTGGTAACTTTAAAGGTTCCGGTAAACTGATGAATTTGGTATGGTAGTCTGTCTGATAAACGGCAGACATTGTACAGTAGTTGAATCTTCTTCTATCTTATTTACAATTATTTCATTAAAATTATTGTTGAATTGGGGTCTGCCTAATCTCTCAGAATGTCCGGGAATCTTACCCTCATGATAGGACCTATACACATACACAAATACTATAGTCAGGGAATCGTTCTCTGTTAAAATACCTAACTCTGTTCCTTTGCAGCAGTACCATACAAAAAAATGCATGTCTGTATATTCCCTATTAGAGGAAGACATATCAGAATACAAACTAAAGCACTTAAAAACAAACTTTGAATAAAAAAAAACATTATTTTAGCAAACAACTAACACACAAAAGACTGTTAATGATAATTTTCAACAGTGTACTGATGTAAAATGTTCAATGTTTATTAATACCCTTATGGTCAACAAAAAACACCTACTCCAACAATAACAGCTGATTTGTTTTGTGTATTGTTAACAGCTCTATATTATTTGTTTGTATGGTCCTAATATTAGTGGGATTATTTGTAAAGTACTGCAGGAAACTAAACAAGTTTAATAAATCAGTGTAAAGGGTTTAAAAATTTTTTGCTTTATAAAATTATAATCTCAGCACAAAACATATGTTTGAATAACAGTTACAAAATTGCTTTGGCCTTTTTGAAATGAACTGTTAGCTTTTCATGCGTAAAAGTTCCGCAAGGAAGCACTGCAACGCGAGGCTGGACATGTACTTATTTAGAAAAATACAACAATTCTCAGAAGAAGCTAACAAATTTGTCAATGTGTTAGTGTTTTTTAATTCTGCATTGAATAAGGAAGTTTTAAAGATATTTGGGTATTACCTTAGGGTAAAAATGTGTTTGGAGTCACCGTTTGAAAGTAGGAATAACTTTCTATTAAGTTAAAAAAGCAAATTTTAAACTATATTAATTTATGTTTTCAACATCCCGAAATGCCTTAAGCTGTATAATTATACAAATATACTTATTAAAATTATATTTTTAAAGTTTTAAGGCCCTGCGTGCATTATTTCTTGCATAAAAATGATTTTTTTTTCTGTAGCAATAGGCATATTTTTTAAATTGTAAAAAAAGTCAATAGCTCGGTAACTATTAACAATATGATAAATCTATACATGACTTTTTTTGTTGGAAATTATCCATATAACAAGCCTGTCAAGTTTGGACGTCAACTTTCGGGACAACCTGTATATAAATGATATTGCTGAAAATTTGATACCTGAAAATATTGAATGCTTATTGTATGCTGATGATTTGGGATAGAGTATTAGTGTAAACATTTTTGAAGATATAATAGAAACACTTTATTTAATAACAAATAAAGTAAAGCAATGGTGCATTGCTAACAAACTCTGCCTCAACATAAAAATAGTTTTAAATTTAGAAATGATCAAAAATATTATTAGATATAAAACCATTGAACGTTTTAGGATCTATACTGGATATTAATTTAGATTGGTAGAATCATACTAACAATATCATGAAAAATATAAACCCTTTGCACTCGAAAGGCCATTGGCAGTGGCCAGTCCCCACTCCTAGACTACTCGTATTAGTTGCCATTCGAACTTTCCTCCCATGTTGCATGGCCACTGTGAGTGGTCGTGCCACCATCTTGTGCTATGCGTCAGCCATGTCGTCTGCCAGTGCTCACTGGATCAGAATTGTTTTGTTGACACTCTGCTGAAATGGAAAAATGGGGATTTAAAAATTAAAAACACTTGTAAACTACATAACCTTGTTTTAATGATAACGTTAAGACTATGCTGTACTTCAATTACAGTTTAAGATGAATGAAATAAACACTTGTTAGTAACAAATAATAATATTGCAAAATAAAAGTTTCTTCTTTTAAAATCAAAAAGAAACATTTAGGTTCTTCAGGGTTTTAGTTTTTTTTGCAGTGTGATATTCTTCAAATAGACAGAACAATGTCCAATAGGCAGACCAGGTTGTGAAGTACATGTCTTACAAATAAATTTTGTTCTCTTTCTAGTACTTGGCGACTGGCGAGCACTGAGGCAGAGAGGTGAGACCTGTGGAACACAATAGATGGCTATAAAAGCGGGAAACTGACAGACGCTTAGTTTCAAAGTTTCTCAACAGCTTACTCCGCCTTACATAGGAATAATATTGAAGAAAAAAGAAATACTAAACGCAGAACTTTATTGTTGCCACTGACAGTGGCCATGCGTATGTTCGCCGATTTTCACATAGGCCACTCACAATTTCCTTGCAATCTAGGAGGACATTTACAACAACAAAAAATGACAAGCTGTCACAGAAATGGCTGTTGCCACTCACAGTGGCCATACGACCACAGAGGACATTTCTTAAACAGCCCTCTCGAGTGCAAAGGGTTAATAGAGGACTTTATTGTTTTAAAAGATTAAAAACCTATGTCACTGATGATGTTCTGGTTCTAGTTTACTACGCTTACATTCATAGTCAATTAAGTTATGGTATGCGTTTGTGGGGCCAATCATCTAACACTAAGAAATTATTTATTTAAAAAAGCATTGAGAGTAATCTGTTGAGTAACGTAGACTACTCTTTACAAGCCATTATTTATAAAGTTAAACATTATGTCACTTCCATACCTTATAGTATACAAATCACTTTTTAATATAAAAAAATTCAACTTTATTAAAAAAAAAAACTCCAATATTCGTATGACACCAGAAATAATAGTAAATTGGAAGACAATATAAATATCACAGATCACAGAAGAACTTCATCTACATAAATATAAAATTATACAACTCTTAGTAACTTCTACACAGAGTTTAAATTATAAAAAATTCAAATCAAGATTAAGAAATATTTTAACAGAACATTTTTTATATAAAACTGAAAAATTCTTGGAACTAATGAATAAAAATCCTGCATCTCTATAATTTGGTATATTAGTGTATTTTATATTTTTATTTTACATTTTTATATTCTATACAATTTTATATATCAATTAATTTCAATAAAGTGTTATTATTATTTTTAGTCTCTTAGTTAACTTACCAATAAAAAAATGTTATTTTAAATTTAACACTTAAAAAGGAGATTAAATTAAGTTTTATGTCAAGTCTTTAATAAAACATAATTTTTGATACACTTTGATAAAGTTTCAAATAAAAATATTGCTAAAAAATGAACATCTCATTTCATTTCCTTATTTCTAACCACTAGAAAACAGCCATACATTCTATAAAAGGAACTAGAAATTGGGATAGGGGTTAACCATACATGCAAAAGGTAAAATGTATGCTGATAAAACCAACCACACAACAGCAATATCTACAGATATTATACCTATCATCGTACCTTCATAGCAACCATACGAGAAACATCTCAGCATATGTTCGTCTTATAGGAAAGACAAGCATTCTACATTGGCTGCAGGCTACACTGCAATCCCCCTCCAGAACTACTGAAAGACCGGATTCGAAGAGAAGGCTTACAAAATGTTTGACAGAATGGCCCTTCTGCAGCTTAACACAGTTCTTAAATGACTTGACTACTTGTACAATTTAATATATACTATTACCATTTTACATACATATTGTGTTTGTGATGTGCCATTGAAGTTCTCTTTGAAAATATAAATAAATAGAATGATTGATTTTAATATAACCCAGTTTTACGTATCGTGTCTAGCTGATGTAATTGGGTACTTATTTGGGTTTAATAAGGGAAATAACTACATTGTTCTAAGTAACGTCAGCTATGGAGTGAAGTAATCTAGCTACATCAGGACTCAACTGGGCTTGATGGAGAGACTGTGTGGTAAGTTTGGGGGAAGGACGGTGGAGGGAGATTGTGTGATGTTTTGTAGCCAACCAGAGCCTTTATTTATATCACCTCATTATTGTATGATGTGAAAAAAAGAAATCAAATATGGACTGTGTTTGTTAAATAACATTAACACAGTGATTGGAAAACCGTGAACCTCCGTGTTTCTAGACTTGATAACCTACGCCTTTTTGTTGAAGTACCCACCTGAGTGAAAGATCAGCTACTACTGTATTTATAAATAGTTTATTCTATAATGCCTGTGAACTCCTTTAGGTTTGTATATTTTGTAAGAAGTTTGGCCGGGGGTCACCAGAAGATTTATCAGTAGAAAGTGTCTGAAGTAAGGAGCAGCCTTGCTGTCATCTATAGGTAAAATTTAAGTTTTTCTTTGTATTATTTTTCTTCTCTCTATCCCATAGCGAACCTGAGTGTTTGGTGTTCTTAAGCTCCTTCATAGACTGTCGCATTGTTGGCTGCATCATGGTATGTGTGTTCCTCGGGATGTATGCTTAGCAGTATACATGATTAGGCTTGTGAAACGATCAAAATTTGTTATTGAGTGTAGATTAAATCTGATGCCATGGTCAAGCCTTGATGTACAATCCTCCCAACCAGTTTTATTACAGTTTCATTTCAGCAGTGGAAAATACTGAACTATTATACCCTGAATTTTAGTATATAAAGAACAGGTCTATGCTGTGAATGGAGAGGCACCAAGAACATTCCTACTAATTGTCAGAAGTTTCAATTTCTGTAGTCATACGATCAACATCACTGTGCATTATTGAATAGATGAGAAGCTAGAGCGTTGTTAAGAAGATTGTAGGCGATAGGTTCTATGTTCTGTCCTCTTAATACCGACACAGCGTCCACTTAACGGTTGTAATCAGTGTGGACACAACTAGAGAAGTCTGGGGTGCCCATGTTGGATGTTAGTCAAGGTTCAGATGTTGTGTAGGGAAGAAAACCGAGTATTAGGCTTGTCAGTTAGCTGAAAATCAGACCAACACTGCATGATTCTGATTCCACGTTAAGCTGTAGGTCCCTTAGTTGCCCTGGCAATTGGGCTATTAATAATTAGCTCTTTCTAAGGAACAGTCAACCTTAGTTAGTAACAATGACTACACTCATTCATCTATACTCGTCACTCTCATTCGTCCCTCATAGTCGCCCATATCTTGACGATCAGTGTGTTATTAATGAATTTTGAACCTTGAAGCAGGCCTTCCTTGAGGGATGTGAATGAACTTTTTTTGTGCTCAAGGCAAACTTTAATTAACTTATTACTGAGATTGGAAGAGACTTTAATTAACTTGTCTCAGGTGAAAAGTGTGAAATCTAATTTTGCTCTTGAAACTAAAACAAAAGTTGCTCTAAGAAGCGACGACATTTTTTATAATCAATGTCAAAATTTGAATATCACTGGAACTAAGTAATGTGGCCAAAATTTGTACATGACATATCCATTAATTAATTGCAAAGGTCTGTACTTAGCATGAAAAGTAATGGATTTAACGCTCATGGGTGTCAATAAATACTATAATTTGTGAAAAAGAACCACAGATAAATGATAAGCAAAAATAAGATGATAATAATGTGATTTAATTTAATGAATTCAGAATGGTTAATTTAGCAGACTACAACCAAGCCGTAGCCAGGTACGTAATTTCTTTTTCTTGTTTTTGTGATGTATAATTTCATTTTTGTTTACAATATACCATTATATATGTTAATACTACGAAATTATCTCATTTCCCTGCACTTTAAACTTACCATTCATTACTGTTTAACCTGTGCATGCAATGTCTATGTTATATTTCTTAGTCAGTGGCAGCGGAACAGGGGAGTCAGCCGACCTCCTAAAACTGTAGGAAGGAATCGGGGGGGGGGGAATAGAAGAAAAATTGAATGCAAATAATTTTGAGCAAAGTTGAAAAGTTAGTTTTGATATCATTTCGTAATCAATCAAAACACTTTAATTTTGAAGTGGCTCATTAATTTATCATACATTTAGCCTAATTAGATTCTCACATGACAATTTTTAAGTAACGATAAATTGGTTGATTTAATATTGGTTACCTGTATCTAATTATCATAATTCTAACTAATATTGGTGACTCATTTTACAAATTTGATTTGCTTTGTTTTGTGACAGTTCATAAGTACTGATGCAGTTATCTATTGGCTATTTATTTGTTCTGTTAGACTACCATGAAGAATCTATGGTAAGATATAATAAACCATAACATTTTACAATAACCTTTTGTGCTAGGTTAATGTTAAATGTAATTTCCGGGTGTGTTAATTTAAAAAATGTTCCACTCTCGTTCTCTGGGGGTGGTCCCCCCAGACCCTCCCCCCGCTTTTGTCCTGATTGACCCTCCTGCTCCAAACTATTTCTGCCGCCACTGCCTAAAGTAATTGTACATTTTTAGGTCAGGGAGATGTCACATGGAGTGTGTAGTCGGTGGTTGGCACTGATGTATGTTGTTAAATTGTCCAAGATTTATTCATTCACCGTATATAATATATTGTTATTTTTTTTCCTGGTGATTCATTTTTATATTTTTATTAGTATTAAAATTTAAACATTAAGGTGTTCAAGTGGTAGAGGCCTTAACTTCACTACATCAATAAAGGCTTTTTTCAATAAATTTTTTTCTTGTCGTAATTACCGTATGAAGCATGAGTGCATAATTTTAATAGTTTACATTATAACAATGGACAGTTGATCTCGCGAAAACTGCATTGCGTCTACGCTCGGGCAAATTGGCTCAAATCGTAGTCTGCAACTGCTGACTTTGACCCATCCATTTAGAGTTTCTAGATACTACTTTTCATTGTAGTGTTCCACTAATTCTTCTACTCAATCACTTGGTTAATAAATATATTCTATTCGGTTGATACAGTTGGAAATGTCACCAATTATCAATAATGGTACAGATGTTTATTTTGTTCCAACATCACTCTTAATTTCGTCAAACAGAGCAGTTTGTAATTATATTACCGTACTAAAAAATTTAGCTTCCAGTAACAACAGCATCAAAATCAACGTTTTATTTGAATCAACAAACGTTTCGCCCATGCTCTGATGTGGCATCCTCAGTGGTATCTATTATACTGTAATTCTAATTTTTGTTCCATTGGTCAGTATTTTTGGTTACTCAACGAGTCTTAAAATGCATTTCATCATTCAGAAAGTGTCATCATAACTATTATATGTGCTTACGTACTCCTTTTCCCCTTTACTCACAATTTAAATTAATGAAAAATATCATTCACCTCGTACAGGGCTCTGTCAATTAGGAACCACTCCAATTTTGATTCCAGTTATTCCAGGTGGCAATTTTTGTAGAGTTTTTTCCTTTTGTAGATTATGAGTCTATCCCTGGTGTTTTACCCGTTCTCCTTAGTGGAAGGAAGCCCATATATCTTGGTTTTGTGAGTACTGTAGTTGGTGGTCCATTTTTAATAGCAAAGTATAAAAACTTCGGATAAATGGTCTGTAACATTGACACACTTTTACTCGTCTTCACATAGATATATGTATATTTTATCGAATTGACCGATCAAAAGCATTTGACGAAGTCACAACTGTATTTTCGCTCACTTCTTTTTATAGCACGAATAGCAAAAGCACTGACACAAGCAATCTAAATGAATTTCATGATTCGACTACAGGACCACATAATCTCTATAAATCGCTCTAAAGGCACGTTTACACTGATGCTGCAAACCACGGTTGTAGACCGTTTTGTTGGAGACAGTTTAAGGCTGTTTGGCCAAAAAGGTTGTTAATTTTTTCTATTGCAATGTCTTTATATCAGCTACTAAACGCCTCCAAGTAGTTCTTTCATTAAATAATGTTCATAGTAATGAATCCATCACCTATGATTTGAATTTGGGCTTTCTTGGTATATACAGAATTAAGAAACTATTTTCCTGATTATTCCCAAATTTTAAAAACAGACCCTCACAGTACTGGCCTTGCTCATCAGTTATTTTAAATTACGTAATTTTACTTCAGATTACATTTGATTTTAAATAATTAATGTTATGTTTGTTTTTTATTTTATTGCGACGAGGAATACAGTGTCGTGTTTGGCATTTTATGCGTTTTAATATTACACAATTTACAAAATTGATTAACATTATATACTCAACTTGTGTTGTTCTTTTATCTGCATGTTATATTACAATCCAATCGCTACGCACACGTACAGCGAGACACAGCACCCGCACCCACAGGATCGTGCTTCAATGACTTCCTGCAATTATACCTCACCCATCCCAGTGGAGGGGGAGGGGTCGACGTTTGTGTGTACCTTGCGGCATGGGCGGAGTTATGGGGGGGGTTTGTGTGAATTTTAATTTTTATTTATAAGGAATATAATTTTATATAAAAGTTACTAAATGAACGATGAACTTAAATGAATGTTGACTATATATATATATATATATATATATATATATATATATATATATATATACTAATAATAATAAATTAGAATGTCATTAATCCAAAATGAAGATCAGTGCGAGTATTAGCATCCCACTTATATAATACAATTATGGGTTGACTTCGACTACCTACTATCTACAAATTGGCGCGGCTGACTGAATCGAGTCGTGTTTAGCGTGGCCGGCGGTCTACACAGCCCAGTCAGTCAGCAGTTGTCAGCTAGTGTTCATGCTCTGTTCCCGCTTTCGTGCTTCATGTATTAAAATAAGTGTTTTTGTTTATGTTATTTAAGATGAGATGAGTGATGTTTCTATATTAATTAATTACAGTATTATCATTTTTCTGTTTTGTTTATCTATGGAATCTACAGTTTAAACAAAATAAGTAAAAAAAACAACAGACATTAGAACTTTTTAAAATAAAAGAACCAGTGACTGTGTCTAAGACCGATGAAGAAGCGAAATCTGAGTGTTTAATAAAAGCTTCCCCAGGCTGTTCAAAGTCTTAACGTAAGTAAACAAAATAAACAAACTGATTCAGTTACTTCTTCTTATGATGAAGGAGCCTACTCAAAAAAATTGGACCTTGGTAATATAGAGACGGGTCCATTGCGCCCAATTGTGACTACATATCCACTTTCAGACATTAAAAATTCAAAACGAGCATTTACACCATTTTATTTTAAGAAATTTAAATGGCTAGAATACAGTATAAAGAAAGATGCTGTATTCTGTTAGGCTTGCAGGATATTTTCTTCTAACAATAAAGAAGTATCTGTAACTGAAAAAGGCATAAGTAACTGGAAGAAGATAGGGGAAAGATTAGAAAAGCATGCGTCCAGTGAAAGTCACTTATTTTCCATGGCGAAGTGGCATTAACTATATAGAAAGCCAAAGGATACAATTGCTTCGGAAATATCATCATCTCATAAAGAGCTTATTTCTGAAAACCGTGAATATTTTAAGCAAATTTTGGACCTTTTGTTATTTTTGGCCAAACAAGGAATGCCTTTTCGTGGACACGATGAAAAAGAAACGTAAGGCAACAAGGGAAATTATTTAGAGTTACGTGAATTATACTCAAAATATGATGCTAAATTCAAAGGAAAATATGAACGATATTTCAATTTAACAAGTCATGACTTCCAAATCGAAATTTTCGAAATTGTTACTGAAGAGGTTTTAAGTACAATAGTGAATGAAATAAATGAATCTGGATTTTATGTCTGAATGGTTGATGAAGCAAAGTCACACAGAGTTCAACAATTGTGTATTTGTATAAGATATTTGTTTGAATCAGAAATTAAATAAAGATTGCTAACAATGAAGGATGTTTCTCTAGATCGTAGTGCTGAGTCCTTAGCAAACATTATTTTGAACTACCTTAAGGAAGTAGGTATAACTGCTACTTTAATAGGTCAATCACATGATGGCGCGAGTGTAATGTCCGGAGTAAAGAATGGGCTACAGAAAATCATCAGGGATACCCATTCTCTCGCCATGTATGTGCACTGTTTAGCAAATAAGGTTAATTTGGTTCTTGTAAACTCTTGTGAAAGTAATAACTACAGATGTTTCTTCTTTAATGTGATGCAGTCACTATATGAGTTTTTTTTCTAATCCTGATATGCATGCGGAATACAAAATACTGCAAGAGGAGCTACAGATCAAAGTCCCAGGCCCACATGAGATCCACAAATTAAGTGACGCTAGGTGCTCGTGTAAGGCTACTGCTGTCCAATCTGTTAACAGAAATTTTGATGCAATTCGTGCCGTCCTCAAAAAGATTGCTAATGATCTAAGGAATTCTAAGTCTCCTCAGGCCAAAGGATTACTGGCTTCAATTACATCCATGGACTTTGTAGTATGTTTAATATTTTTATTGGAGTGTTTAACTGATATAAATATCTTCAGCAAAGCGCTTCAGAAGGAGGACTCTTGCATAGCAAGATGTGCGAAAGCAGCAGGAGCAATTATTATGAAGCTCGAGTCAAAAAGAAGTGAAAACGCCTGGGAGAAAAAGTGGAATGAAGCAATGGAGTTTTCAAGGATTCACGAACTACATTTATTCCCTGAAAATATTTGCATCACAACCCAATCCAATGATACTACCACAACATCTCGTTCCTTGGAAAAAGAAAGTCATTCGACTTCAAGTTCACATATTGCGCCCAAACGTCGACGAGTTATCTCGAAAACTCTTAATGAATATTTTGTCATGTCTACTGTTGGACAGTCAAGAGGAGTCGATACAGAGAGTTTGAGTTATAACAGTGAATTGAACAGCAAGGTACAGTACCGTTGTGACCTTTATTACACAATACTTGATATTTTGATCAGTGACCTCAAAAGAAGGTTTGCCGGTGAAGTAATGGAAGTAGCAAATACGAGTGAAGAGTTCCTTTGCCTCAATGTTTCGAAATCTGAATCGTTTATACAGAAATATCCAGTGCCCGGATTGAACCAAACTATGTTCATATCAGAAATGAGCATCCTACTTGTTCTCCATCCATCAGTTCTCGAGTCAGATGGTATCAACCCGAAATAAATACCGCTTAAAGAGTTGGTTAAAATATTAAAAGAACTGATTTTAATTCAAGACTAGCTGTACCCGCCTGCTTCGCCGGTCATAATATTGAGTTTTGATTTGATTGTATCATTGAAATGTGCAGCAACCTTTCAGTTTACATAGTATCCAATTTACAACAGCTGATGTTTTGTGTAGCTTACTACTGTACTCAATTATTTTTAATTTTGAAAGTTTTGCCTACCACAATTAACTTTATTATATTTGTTTTCATTTAACAGCTGTTAATCAAATAAATCAATCAATTAATATAGCTTCACAAGAAATCAAAACATAAAAATATAAACAGTATAATTTTGACATATTTAAAACCCACAGCTGATATTCTTTTTATATTTGACTTATTATACCTTCATGCATCCTGCTATTTGATTAACATCGAAACTTTAGAAGTCCAAGGAGCCCTGAGGGATTAAAGAAACGGGAATAGGACAGAAACCTTCCCTGGGGTATATAGAACAACTTCCCCAAGTTTCATGGCGATCGGCTGGACGGTTTGGTAGCGCATAAAGGATAGATAGACAAACATACATTGGATTTTATATATATAGATGATATTTATTCCAATTTCAAACTGCTTTTTAAGATTTGTCTTACCCTTCCATCTAATAGTGCTACTTGTGAACGATCGTTCTTGAGAAGAATTAATCAATGGCTTAGGTCATCCATAGGCCAAGAACGTTTCTCCAATTTGGCTGTCATTTATTCAGAATCTAATTTAGTAAAAAGCCTCAACTTGGATAAACTAACGGATAAATATGCAAAAAAAGGTTATAGAAAATTGCTTCTTTTTTAATTATTAATAAAGGAGTGCTAATATTGTAGTGCTAATGTGTTAATATAAGGGTTACATTGCATGACAATATGAGACCGTTCTATTGTAGAAAGTAAATATGCATATACCTGGTTTATATTGCTATACAACCAATATTATGTTTATGTTTGATAAAAATAAACATCAATTTCATGTTCTGAGTTCAAGTATTTTTCATTCAAAAAAGGTACCAAAATATCATGTTGCAATTTTTAAAAATGTCCCACAGAATCCCCGGAAAAAGTAGCATACCGGAAATTTAATGCATGGTAAACTTGTTACTTGTGCCCCCCCCCCCCCCAACATACAAGGTCTAACTCCGCCCATGCCTCGTGGTCAGACGAACAGCTAGCGCACGTAGCAGAATTCAGTTATCCCTAGTGCCGGCCGAACCACTATAAGGACAGTTACAAGTGTCGTCAACTGACATTAGCAACAGAGCTCTAGTGCCTATTTAAAATTTTATCTGCAACAACTCAGTGTCCTGTGAATGTCCAGCAGTGATTTTGAGTTTTTCATCACTAACATTGGATATCAAATTAGCAAAAAAAGACACTGCCTGCAGAAAAGCTATTTCAGTACAGGAAAGGCTTGCGGTAACTTTGAAGTTTTTGGCTAGTGTTATTTATTTTTGGCTCTTACACAGCTTGAGTTATTTATTTAAAATATAAAAATCTGCAATATCACTGATAGTGCCAGAGGTTTATGAAGCTTTGATACACATTTTGAAGGACAATATAAAGGTAAGACCTTAGACTGGTAATATAGTAATTAAATGAAGTATTCCAGAAAACTCATTGAGGGTGTAGATTAATTAATTTTCATCAAATAATTGCCTTGTAAATGTGTACAATTAATGTTTCCGTGTTTGAAAATTAAAAAAAGGACGGAATAAAGTAGAAATTAAAAAATGTAAGTTTTAGAAATTTAGCGACCAAGTTGAACAGAAAAACCACATGTCGGTTGCCAATTCACCGTTTTGGTCTGCAACAACCAAAGATTGCAGGCAGTTTCAAAGTGTTTTCTACTCTGCTGCCGAAACTGCAACAATGGTTTGCAGCACCAGTGTCAACGAACCTCAAGGGTGCATTTCGACATTCAAACAAGGCAGTTTTTAATAGGCGGATTATGTTATTTTCCGATGGAAAAATCGCTAATGTGTGCTTTAGTCCAGCAGTTCTTACTTTACCTCTGAGGTTTGTGGGCTAAACTGGAAAATCGACATAGGCATCAAGACTGCCATAGCTCTCTTCTAAATTTTACATCCGGTGACTCACATTTGGGAAGAAGAAGGTACAAATTTATTTATAGTGGGAAATAAAATCTGTTTAGTGTTTAACTGGGAAGTACGGTACGTTTTTTACTGTTTACAAATATCAAAAAACGAAGTAAACCAGACAATTTTAACGTATAAAAACTGTCAGGCCCTAGTAGTGATCTATCTAGATCGGAAACAAATTAGCTGTGGGCAGGAAGGAGCCAAGCGCTCAAGATATATAATGTTGCCATGTCGTGCTCTTTTAAGAGATATAGTTAGAACGGCTGGACTATAGACATATGCATGCAGGAGACATTTACATTTAATTTTAAACCTATCAATTAAGAAGGTGACATTCGTAATGAATAATAACTGAATAAATGAAAAGCTAATCACATACGTTTAAACAATACGGATAGTACATAATAATATATAACGAGATGTAAGTCTATGTAAGATGTTATTGTATGTAAAACAGAAGGATAATTTATAGTTATCATATTATCGTTACTTAATAATTAAAACAGTTACATTACAAAAAATAATAAGTTAGATACTGATATATATATATACAGTATATATATATATATATATATATATATATATATATATATATATATATATATATATATATATATATATATTACTGTAGTTCATTTATTGGCAGACTTGTTATTAACACTTAAAGATAAATATAAATCCACTGATAAAGAACAAATATACATAAATAATATAGTTAACTTAGTACACTTTGTTATACATTTTCTTCTGGTCCTTAGTCTAGTCTTGCCTTGTTCTTCTTCATACGAAAATCATAAAATAGACCAACTTCAATTCGAATCCATATTTTGACGTCTGTGTCCCTCACCCTCTCCTCTCCTTCATTCCGTCTTTTCGGTGTAGGGTAAAGGGTTCGAATGCTCTGGTAATTGTGATGAAATTATTATATTTCTTAGTAATATTGAGGTGTTAATTTTTGAAAGAAAGTAATCTTTGTTACTTCACAATGACTGCCCATGATCAAATGCGAGCTATGTTGGACCAGTTAATGGGAACTGGACGGAACGGTAAGTTCAGTTTGTTTCTTTTAAAATGGAGAGTTGACAGTAAATCCTTGCAATGGCGAACCTTTCTTTCATTGATACCTTTATGAAGATTAAACTTTTCCATATGCTGCATTAGTATAGTTATTTGGAACTAAACATGATTTGTTTAATACCATGTCACCAAAATCTGGAATGTTAGTTGTATATTATTATGTATTTCAGTAAATTTATCAATATGGCTGATCTACTTAGTCTAGGCCTAATTATCCAGATAAGTGCTTGTGGCATATTACTATTACATTACTCTTTCTGATGTATATTTATACACTTAGCTGGTTTATGCTGTTTTGAAGAATCAAACAAATAGAATTGTTGGTATTTAGGCCCCTATACTCACTAGGCTAGGCTCTTATCAAATCTTGACTTTCATTGCAAGTCTGTAGAATCAGGTCTACGCCTATAATTTCTGGAAAAATTTTTTATCCTGCAGAAATCACATTTTATTTTAAAAAAAAATGGTATTTATGCATTTTCTTGCCACCAAACAGATTTGGAACATTTTGCTTGAAATGGGTCTAGAATTGGCTGTATTTTCACGAGATATGCTTTTTGTTCTGCGGAAAAAACTTATTTCACCGAAAAATTCTTAAAAACCTGTCACAAATTTTAGTATTTTTGTCATATTTCTGTTAATTTGAATGGTATTAATCATCTTTTTTTATTTTGATGTAGGCCTATTTGTGCTGAATACAAATATGAAAACTATTTTGGTCTATTACAAATATTTCTCGAGATATAACGGAAAAACTACTATCACGGTGAATCGCGATTAGCGGCCATTACACAATTATTATATACAACAATTATTAATCACAAAAACCAAATTCACCTATATTCCTGCTGAAATGACGGCCGGTAGGACGTCACGGTGGTCAAACACTCAAATTTAACGCAAATTACGAACTTTTGTTGAGAAAACAGACAATTAGGATAAGTTGGGTTATGTCAGTAAAAAATGAATTTTTAGAGCTGCAAAAACAATTTTACTACAAAACCAGTTATATATTTGTGTTCAGCATAAAAAGTACGAGAAATTAAACAAAAAATTGTCAAAAAATAACAATTTTTTAAAAAGTTGGTTTTTTCACGTTTTTGATTTTTTGGTAAAAAAAACAAGCTTTCTGCGGATGACATCAAACTCAAGAGATATAAACTCATATTTCACCACTTTTTCAACATGAAATCTTATTTTCAGAGGTGGCAAGAAAGTGCACAGTTACCAAAAAAATTGTCTAGTTAAATTGTTGATAATGGTTTGTTTATTTCCTGTTATATCAGCAGCAAATTACCAATGGTGGCTAGTTGCAAAATGATAAAAGTAGTGATATGATGAGCCGAGTATATCGTGACTCAGACTCTTATATTGAGCCAAATCGAGTTGAAACTGAAGTCAGACTCGACTCTGCCTGAATTTCCAGTGTCTGAATTTTTCTGCCGACGAGTCAGCGGCTCGCGTTGCCATTGTAGTTAGAGTTAGATTCAACTCGGCTTACATTTGCATTGAAGAGTATATGCACTGTACGTATATGGGTGGGTCAATACCACTGTACGTATATGAGTTGTGGGTGGGTCAATACCACAGTACGGTGTACGGGTGGGTGGGTGGGTCAATACCACTGTACGTGTATGGCTGGGTGGGGCATCATTGAGTTTACGTTGAATTTACATAGAAGTTAAGTGTAAGAAATAGCAATTTTGCCCTAATTTTTCCTCAATAAAGAAGTTTTTCAATTCAATTAAAAAACTGTAAAAAAATTCAAGAAACAGACATGCGCTTTTATATTACGTAATTTGGGCTGGTTAAATCATTCTCATTATTTTCTACCATATTTGTATTTAAATATTCACTTTAATTAATTCCTCATTTATATATTACGTGACATAGCATAAAATCTAGGTATAAGCCTGTTAGAAATTAAATAAGAATAGTAGCAAGCTAAAGAAAGAAACTTAACATCAGATCTGAAATAATAAATAACGTAGGTTACTCTTTAATTAAAAGTTAAGTGAATAATATTCAATTCAGATAAAAAGAGATCACACACTCGCCAGTTGTTGCCGACGAGTCTAGCCAGTTAATTTAGTCATCCTTTGGTTTGATTAGAGTTGGAATGAAGAATGAGTTAAAAAAGAACATGCATACTGATTATTTCAATCGACCTCGTAAGTTATGTACATTTGAATAATCAAAACAAATTATTCTACCAAGTAAATTATGTAGTATACTCAATGCTAAATTAACAAGTTTAACATTTTGCGCTTCATTGGCGAACTAAGTCCGACATCACTGTTTTCCCGTTCCACTCCGTAGGCGGACTCAGTCTGACATCGGTTATCGATCTTTTATTTCATTTCCAGCTCCTTCCAGATATTTATCCCTTTCCACTCAAGTGGCGGGGCAGCCCCGCCACGCAAGCTTACCGCACTAACTCCAATGTCGGGCCGGGCCCAACGTCACTATAACAACGTTCTATGATTGTATTTGGACTAACGTAGTTATATTATTGACCGCTAGAGTTGTTGTTTGATATGTGCTGCTATCTGTAGAATTTTTTTAGAACCGTTTGAGTTTAGTTTTTATCGGTAAACAGACCTCAGAAAATTTAATGTTTTTGTCGTCTGTGGCTGCTCTGTAAACAGCTGGCTGACTGCAACAGCTATTTGCTCTTGCGTTGTTCCGTCATATGTTATCGTTCGTAGTGAGCTTATAAAACGTGTTGTTGGTGCTAGGTTATCGTTGTTGTTTTACTGTTTATTCGTAATATTTTTATTTTTACAACGATTCATGTCGAATAAAATGGAAGAAGATGACGGCAGTAGTATTCTACCAAATGATGGAAGTGGCGACAGAATAGTTTCGATTTCAAACCTCAGTGATGACGGTATTACCAGCTTACTATTTGACGAGGATTTATTATTCAATTTATTATCCAACTAGTTATGTGCCTAAAACATTTCTTTTCATCCTTAACATTTTTTGTATGTTCATAAGTATTTTTACCATAGGCCTATTGTAATAGGTATGAAAATGAAAGAGCGTTGCAAGTAGGCTATTAGATTTTGTCTGTTTATATTTTTAGCTGATAACATGTTTTGAATTATTGAAAAAAGCTTTACTTACAAATTTGGTTTAAATTATGTACTTTTTTCACTCTTGCTAAGCAATAAAATAAAATTTATGGAGCAATTGTTTACTAGTTGTAGTCAAAACAAATTTTTTGGTTAAAATGTTGTTTTTCATAAAAAACCGGTTTTAGAATTATATATATATTTTTTATGTATAATTTTGTCTAAAATATTTGAAAATGACTTTTTTGTATATAAACAATAGAAAACAAACAATAAATACTATTCTTCCTATTTAAAATTTTTCAAAAAATCTTGTATCCGTTTTTTTTTTTAGAAATTTAATTTTGGTCCAATAAGTTAAATATATATAATACAAAAAATTTGAAAATAAAAATATATATTTTATATTAATCTATACTCTAGTAATGGAAAAAACAAACAAAAAATACATCAGCTTTTTGGAACTATCAGAAATATGTTTTCCCACTGAACAAATATAGTAGGCAATCTTTGTTTAAAAGTAAATGGATCTGATAGGAAAACTGGGTGGGAGTGGAAAGTGTTAAAGAGTCTATAGTTGCCTTGGTAATATTTACTTGTATTTTGAGTCACTCGGTGTTTGATTTGAACTTCGTAGTATTTATTTTTTGTTTTAAAACCAATCATCTTTAGTTAGCTACAGCTGTCGTCTTCACATTGAACGTTCATTGTTTGTAAACAATATGTTTCATACAAAGTTTTTGTATAATGTTTTGTTGGTTACTATTATTAATTTTTAGAATATATCAAAGTGCATTACTATTATTAATTTTTAGAATATATCAAAGTGCATTACTATTATAAATTTTTAGAATATATCAAAGTGCATATAGTGTAAATTTGTGTACTATTTTTGTGTACAGCTAGCGTTATGGCGTCATGTATTAGATGACACATACCTTGAAGCTATGTTTGACGAATGTTTACAGTTTTATATATTCATTTGTTTTTGAACTAAATATTGTTACCAGTATCAGTACTATTTGCATATATGTCAAGTGTAAATACAAAAGAGAGCTGCGCAGCAATTACAAAATTTTGATATACATAACATGAAACTAGTATTATTCTACAAAATGATAATTTGCTAAGTGAAAACGCTTTGTAATGTTTTATAAAGAAGCATATGGAAATTATAATGTTTTATAAAGAAAAAAAAAATAGTGTTTTTCTATCTAAATTTAACACTAGATGGTGAATACTAGGTGACCCATATGACCCAACTGCAAAGTGATTTTCAGCTCTTCACAAGCTTTTTTTGTAAAAGTCATAATAAATACTAAATATGCTCCAAATGTCAATTTTATCATTTTGTTTTTCTTCTCAAGTACTGTACTTTCACATACTACCATCAAAACTTACAACAACAACAAAAATAGTAAATAAATATTGTCTAGAAAGGGTTTAAACATTTTTAAAATGTTGTACATTAATTATAACTTATAACTCTTTCATTTCAATTTACTACACTTATGGTAAATACGAGCGGTTGAAAGAGCATTGCGTATTAACAAAGATGGTTAAACGTAAACTGAAGGCCGCTCTTCTACATCATCATTGTCACTTAACCATTGCCAACGTACAGCACGAAATTTCCTCGAGACTGTACCAACCGAAGCAAGAAGTTTCTGGCTTTCTACACAAATTTTTGTTTATATCGCAATAAATAATTTATTTATTACAACTTTTTACAACAGCTTATAACGCACCAATACTGGGTTTTGAAAGAACACACAAACAAGGGTATACAAACACATTTTTAGTAAAACAACCAAAGCACCTACAACATTGTAATTTGTTTTGTTGGCTAGAGTATTTCATTCACTGCAGATTGACAGTTTTTACACCGGACTCCAACTATTGAGTATTGTACAGTTATGCGACAAACATCAGCAATTTTTCCCACTCCCGACCCCCGGGAATTGAGCGAGAATTTCAAGTTGCACGTTTTAATTTTATTTGTACGTTTATAAAATTGTATAAACAAGTCATTAAAAATATGAAATGTACAGAACAGAACATTCTGTGTCGATTGGTACCAACTTTGTTGTGCTTGCTTTTAATGAGTTTTACAAAATAACACGCAACGTGCCTACTTCCGCGATCGCGTATACGTTTGAAAATAGCACGCGAAGCGCCAGGATTCGCGATCCAGGGTTAAATGCTTATTTTAATTATGTTCATGTCAAATTAAACAAAAAAGTTATTGATGCTAAAACTTAATGAAAATGTCAGAAATTTTTATAAACTGTTTATATTTATATTTTTATATCTGAGTAAAAGGTACATAGATTACGTAACATTGTTCACCAAAACAATGTTGATGGTATATAACACTTAGTACCTTCTTACATAATAGGTCATTCTAACTGTATATAAGAAACATATGCACAGTTGAAAAAAAATTAAATGGATCAGGTAGGGCACCGTGTGGCAAAATAAATGGAGTTAAAAAGGTTAATAACTAATTAAATAGGCCTAAGGTATCAACAAAAGTGAACTAAACTAACCATAAAATAGGCAAATGAGATTAAAATATAAATAGATAAATGATAAAATACCGTAGACCTTTATAATACCGGTCTATGACAATAATAAGATAATAATTTAGCTGGCACATGTTTTATTTAAATAATTGAACGAAGAATAAACAAAACCTTTATTATTTGTAAACTTTGAATATTGTACTTTAGTAGAGGTTTAATATGATGCTAAAAATATGACAGTAAAATATAAAAAAGCAATGTATATATTAATGAAATAGTCAAATATACTAAAATACATTGTTAATTCAAATAGAAAAATTAATTGAACATATTTAATTGAGTAATTAATAATATGCCAACAAAAATGGCTTGACTACTTATTCTGGATGTTACTGTAGTTGCCAAGACAGGACTCCTCGCAAACTTTCGTGTAAGTTCTGTTTTGACTCTTTTAGCTTGATTCAACTCGACCAACAACATCTCGAGTCGAGTCAACTCGCCGGCCGGCAATCCGGAAGTCTTCGTTAAACTTCGGGCAAGTTCGGGTATGACTTGGTTTACCCTGAGTCAACTCAACTAACACCTTGAGTTGAGTTAACTCGCCAGCTGGTGAGGTAGAAGTCCTTCAAATGAGTTCGGTTTGTTGACTTGAGTCAACTCGCCAGGCAACGAGACGGAAACCCTCGTTACCTCCGTGTGAGTTTGTTTTCAACTCGTTCAAATACAATAACATGCAGTCCTATTTCGTTTCATAGTTCGACTAGTGTTTAAATTAAAATGTGCTGTTTACTGCTGGACAAGTGAATGTTGACTCACTGTTTGCATGAAGCTGCTGGAACGTGCAGTGCAAGACAAGTGTGTGCGTATGTTGGTAGAGACACTTCCTGTCAATTCTCGTCTCTGAAGATGAACACTGTTTACTTAAGGTGGGCCCTACGTCACTTTGCCACGCTGCTTCTTTATAGCTGCATTTAAAAAGTACCATCTGCAGTCGGATTCAAACTCATAACCTTCATTGTTGCACCAGACCATGTTTTAGACTAACACTGAAATGTGCATTTGTTCACCCAAGCTTTATTCAATACTTTGTTCGAGCATCGGATTACTCCAAAGTATTGATTTTGGACTATCTATTAACATGTACATAATATTTTGAAAATATTATTTTAATTTTGTAAGTAATTTTTTTTTTTTCATTTTCAGGAGAAAACAACCGTTATCAGGTCAAGTTCACAGACCCCAAGGTGTGCAAGAGTTTTCTATTGGCTTGTTGCCCCCATGAGATCCTTTCCTCAACTGTAAGTGCAAATGCTTTTTAAATTTATTGTTTAAAACTTTAAAATGAAACAGGAAAATCAGATTTGAAAAAATAATACCAACAACAATAATTGCTAATATGAAAAACCAAAATAGTCTATCTTTTTTATGTTGTTCACATTTTATATAAATTATCCAGCATATTTTTATTTTTATTTACAAAAAAGCAAGAGTTGTACTTTCATCAAAGTAATTAGTATAACCCTATTTCATAAATTAAATTTGGAATGGATAAATTAATATGCCTACATAAATTATCATATACATCCATTTTGTTTTGCATTGTTACTTTGTTCATAAAAAGGATTTCTGTTGCCAAAAAAAATTAATAAACGATTATGCAGCTCTAGAAGATTGTAATAAATTAATACTTTTTTCTTACAATTTTATTTTGAAAGAAACTGAAGATTGGAAAACAATTTATGAAATTGTAGCTTTAGGCCTACTTCTTATTTGTTGTGTCATTATAGTTAAATCAAACATTTTAACGATCAGTTGTTGTATATCTGTATTTCTTAGGTTAAATTCCGTTAAAAAGTTAGGCTACTTAAAATTGGTACTAGTAGTTGTAAATTTATAATAAATCAGAATAGCACATAATATTTATATTTTATTACTTAGATAAATGATTGTTTTAACATTTTAATTTATAAATATATTTAATTAGTACTGTTTAGGCTACTGCCTAATTTAAAGTTGTTTTTAAAGCCAAAAATTTTTATGGTGACTCCAGCGGAGCTTTTGTAAGTAATTTATAAAGTACGCACTCTACTCTTTGGGCCAGTATTCTTGGTTTTGGTATGTCAATTTTAAAATTATCTAAAGCTGGGAAGTATAAGTTGCAGCATATCGGTGAGTAGATTTTAAAGTTCCCTGCCTATAACTAGATTAAAATTTCTTTGGTATGTAAGGCTGAAGATGTTCGTTAGGTATTCTAAGTGTTTGCACACTGATGATTTTGTTGTTGTATATTTAAAATATTTTATTAGTCTCCAACTTCTTAAGAGTTTTCGTCTGGGTACCCAGTTTAATGCTTTAAGGAATTTAGCTCTAGATTTTATAGCAGTTGCTGCTAAAGGTACATTTACACTGCACACGTTGCAACTGCAAACAGCGTTTGCAAATAGACATTTGTCAAACCTCTATTCACCTGTGCCGAACACTGTTTTGCAAACACCGTTGGTGTGTGTGCGGAGTCGATCCAACCTCTGTTGGTTTTTCAACGAATCATCAAAGGGATTTTTGTTCGCTGCGCGTTCTGTCTGGACAGGCATTTATGTTTGCAAGTATTCGGTGAAAAAAAATTTGGAAACGCTTTCACAACATTTAGGTATGACTTCACTTGTAGAAGGTGAAATCTTGCACATCATCATGGTTACAAAGAACCAGGGTGGCTACTCACCAGGAATTTCGGGAAAACCTGGAAATATGCTTGAATTTCGGTAATCATTGGGAATTCGAGACGAGAGTAATCCGTTGACGTCAGTAAGGTTCGGACTTCATGGCTCCAGTTAAACTCAAGCGATAAGTTCAGGAAACCTCGTCAATCTTCATATGATAAGACACGAGTCGACTCGGCACATTGATGTGTTCAAAATAATACACATGGAATAGTTTGACAAAATGGTTGCAACCGAAACAGTTTTGACGTTGAATTTCGAGTTTTGAATGAAGCTGTTGCAGACAATATGATAGCTTCACCCACCGCATTTTGCCGAGACACGCAAATCAATCCAATGTCAAGCATCGCCTCTTCAGATTTGTTGACATTCTGTTGCAACTTACGCTGCAGGTTAAAGTTGCGACTAAACTTTGGGAGTTTTCGTTTTGTTCTATTGATATCCGATGACGCTCACTGTTGCTGTCTGTTCTGCAGCTATTTGCAACATTTTGTAACGTTTTGGTGCTGAATTATTGTTTCAATGAAACTTTGCGTTGTTTTTAAATTACGAAAATACATCGACAACAGGCTGGGCGAGGATGGGCTGATGCATTGGTTTTGTTTACGTTTACCATTACCGGCAACAACAGTTGGGCAACAAGAAGAGATAATGTGAACGGTAATTTTTCACCAGCAAAGAGCGTATTTTGTTAATTAAACCTTCCAGTTTATTTATTCAGTTATTATCAATAAAATGCAGAATTACTTAAGCAATTTATTGGATAAAAACATTAATATAAAGTTCATTGGATGTTGTTTTAAGTGTGGAACGTTTTGTGTTGTAGTTTATTGACTTAAAGGTCTAGGCCTACTAACTCTAAAATCGTAAATTTTGACAAAGTGTTTTAGTTTTGAGTGAATTATTATTTATTAAAACCAACAAGGCTATTATGCAGTTTCTTGCCACCAAACAAAATTTGAAAACTACCTGAAATGGGTCAATAATTGACTACAATTTCGTGAGAATTTTTTATTCTGCTGAAATCGTTTTTACCGAACAATTTGAAAAAACTAATGTCACATTTTTTAGTATTTTTGATATATTTCTGTTAATTTAAATGATATTATAATCATATTTTTTTATTTTGATGTGTTGTTTTTGTGCTAAATACGAATTTGAAAACTATTTTGGGTATTTATGAAGTTTCTTGCCATCAAACAAATTTGGAACATTTTGCTTGAAATGGGTCTAGAATTGGCTGTATTTTCACGAGATATGCTTTTTATTCCGAAAATTCGAAAAAACCAATGTCACAACTTTTAGTATTTTTGTCATATTTCCGTTAATTTAAATGGTATTTTAATCATCTTTTTTTATTTTGAAGTGTTTTTTGCGCTGAATACAAATTAGAAAACTATTTTAATCTATTACAAATATTTCTCGAGATATAACGGAAAAACTACTATCGCGGCGAATCACGATTAGAGGCCATTACGAGATCATTATATACAAGTTTTTTATACTAAATATATCATTATATATTTAGTATTTTTGTCATATTTCCGTTAATTTAAATGGTATTTTAATCATCTTTTTTTTATTTTGAAGTGTTTTTGCGCTGGATACAAATTTGAAAACTATTTTGGTCTATATTACAAATCTTTCTCGAGATATAACGGAAAAACTACAATTCTATAATAATTTTACTACAAAACCAGTTATATATTTGTTTTCAGCATAAAAAACATCAGAAATAAAAAAAATTTTCGATAAATGATTTTTGAAAAAGTTGGTTTTTTCACTATCAGATAAAAACTAGTTTTTCGATTTTTCGGTAAAAAACGAGTTTTCCACGGATAAAATCAAACTCCTCAAGAGATTTAAACTCATATTTTACCACTTTTTCAACATGAAATTGCATTTCCAGAAGTGGCAAAAAAGTGCATAATTACCCTATTTTGGTCTATACAAATTATTTCTCGAGATATAACAGACCAGATAACGACGAACAGATACTAAAACTACTTTCGCGGCGAATCACGATTAGCAATCATTATGTACATCAGATTTTAACCACAAAAAAACTGAATTCACGCATACTCCTGCCGGAATGACGGACGGTAGGCCGTCACGGAGGCCAGGCACAATAGTTTAACGTAAATTACGTCTATTTGTTGAGTAAATAGTCATGATAAGTTCAGTTATGTTGGTCAATAAAAAGTGTATTTTTCAGGCCGAAAAAATATTGTTACTGGATAACCCAATTATATATTCAAGATCTGCATAAAAAACATTCTACGGAAATTACGTATTTACCGAAAAATTCTGAAGACTGATATCACAACTTATAGTATTTTTGACATATTTCTGTTAGTTTAAATAGTATTTTATTCATGGTTTTTTTTTTGTACTGAATATGAATATGGTCTATTACCATTATTTCTTGAGATATAACGAAAAACTACTTTCGCAGCAAATCGCGATTAGCGGTCATTACGTGATCATTATATACAACAACTATTAATCACAAATACCAAATTCATCTATATTTCCGCCAGAGTGACAGCCGCAGGCCGTCACGGAGGCCTAACACCCGAATTTAATGCAAATTACGAATTTTTGTTAAGTAAATAGACAATTATGATAAGTTAGGTTATGTTTGGTTAGGTAAGTATAAAATGCTCTTTTCAGGCTAAATAAATAATTTAACTGCAAACACAATTATACATTCGTGTTCAGCCTAAAAAACATGTGAAATGGAAAAGAAATTTGACGGAAAACTATATTTAAAAAAGTTGTTTTTTTTCACTATCAGATAAATAACTAGTTTTTTCGATTTTCTGTTAAAAAAAAGAGTTTTCTGCGGATGAAATCAACCTCCTCAAAAAAAACTTTATTTTCAGAGGTGACAAGAAATTGCATAGTTACCAAAACATGTAAAATTAAAAAAAACCTCCTCAAAAATTCACATTTCAATATTTTTTCAACAATAAATTGTATTTTCAGAGGTGAAAACAAAAATTGCATAGTTACCAAAACATGTAAAATGAAAAAAGTTGTCAAAAAATAACGATTTTGAAAAATGTGGGTTTTTTCACATACTTATTAGATAAAAAACGAGTTTTGTTTCCAACTTATAGTGTTATTGATATAACAGTAATTAATTAAAGCTGGGGCTATCGCAAATAGTCCGTAGGCTTATTAGTAAAAATTGTACTGTATTAAAGTAAGTTAGGTATATCACTAGATTTTGAGCCTACTTATCAATGAAATAAAAAATTTTAGGTAACTGCTAATTAAACCTAGGATACATATGCAATAATTAAATTCTTTATGGCCTACAAGATTATTGACATGCCTAGCTATAAAACGTGCTTTTTTATGTATTGTACTATAATGAGTGATTAAGTCGATTCAGAAATATTTTTCTCTGTAAGTGCGCCTTGAATTTTGTTTGAAACCCCTTGGAAAAAACCTTGAATTGTGCTTGAATTTTTTTACATGATTGAGTAGCCACCCTGAGAACATACTTTTTGACGCCATAAGCGAATTTCATCTTTTCAAGTGGACGGCCAACGAGGAGTTGAACGAAAATCTTCAACATAAGAATGGGTTGAGTTTGGTATCAAATGAAAGGTTTATTCAAGAAAAATCAATTGCCACAAACTGGACTATGAAAGGTTATTCTTTCCAGAATAGTGGTCATTTGAATTTCAAAGTAACTAATTAGAACAATATTATTTCTCCGCTATTTAACGGTTTTAAGTAAATTATTCTGATACAAAATTATACTTTATGGAACACAATTAATTATTAAAAAAAATTAAACTATCTAATCATCTATGGAAATAAATAATGTTGTTGTGAAAGCGTTTCCATATATTTTTCAACACTGTATATCCCAGTCCAGTTCGATGTACCTTCACTGACAGTTTGTTTTCATTTGCTTTTTATTTTTTACAGAGGTACTCTGTTTTATACTACTTTTAATATATATTAATACAGGTGTTTTTATTTACTGTTATTTGTTTTCGTTGGTATTGTTATTATTTTGTACGCAGATTTTTATTTAATCAATATGGAGTGGGAATGTAAGAATTGAAGTGCCTACAACTAATTTTTTTGTATGAAGATAAGCCTGAATTGTGGCGACCGGATCACAAGTTTCATTATAATAATCTTAAGAAAAATGACAGTTTCTTTGACTGAGAAATGAAGATACCCAAACTCTAAGTCTCCTCCTTCGTTTCTTCTTTTCAAGTTCAGATAAAAACAATTAAAGCTGCACACACGGCTAACTTCAATAATGGTAAACTTCAGTCATGGTAAACTGAATTCACTGTGAATGCTCGTAAACAATCAATGTTTGACCGCGCAGGCAGTTGAAATTGGGTCGATTTGTAAACGCTGTTTGCGCACACATCTGTTTGGGAACGATTATAAACGTTTGTTGCAATCGTGGCACTTGCAGTGTAAATGCACCTTAAGATTAGTAAAAATCCTGACTAACGAATAAGCAATTTACTTCCCTCCCCTCTCTTCCCCTCATAACCCCCACCTGCCCCACCCCGCAAATTCAACAGGACATAACTCCCTCATTTATAGTAAACTCTAGCAGAGTAATTATAATAATAATAATATTCTTTATTGTTATATTACCATATGATAGCATCGACAAAGTCAAAAAAAAGCTTAAAGCTATGTCAGAGCATTAAACAATTATATTAACATAACAATTTGTTAACAATTGTCAATTATAGTATTGTACATAGTTGGTTTAAAATTAATGAGGTAGAATTCAATGTGATTTGAAGTAAAAAATTCATTGACATTATAGAATGGGTTCACTAGCAACCAGTTGTAGAATCTACTCTTAAACTTACTAACAGAGTACTTATCAATACAAGGTTTTAGGCTATTGTACAACTTAAGAGACATTACAGTATGACAATTAAGAGTTTTACTCAGTCTTGTATAATTTATTACTACAGTACCTTTTTTCCGTGTGTTATAGTTATGGTTATCTGAACAAAATTTAAAATCTCCCGTCATTTTGGAGTGCATAAATGTAAAGTGAGATCATAAATATAAAGATTAATAACGGTTTGTATCTCAGATTTAATGAATAAAGGTTTGCAATGGTCAAGTGTATCAGACCTGGTCACTACTCCTAATGCTTTCTTTTGAATTAATAGGACATCTTGTATTTTACTACAATTTCCCCATAGTATTAGTCGATATCGTAAAATGGATTGAAAGTACGCAAAATACGCAGTCCTGACATAGGATTCTGGAACATTACTTGCAAGGCGTCTTAACAAATAAATAACACTTGATAATCTTGGCGTAACAAAATCAAAATGCTGATTCCAAGATAAATGTTTATCAAAGTAAACCCCTAAAAACTTAACTGCATCAAAATAACCCTGGTCGTCAGGATTTTTAAGTTTCTTTTTAGGCCAGATAATTTTTTGCGTTTTAGATTGATTCAAAAGAAACCCATTGGCATTAACACGTTCGCTGCGTATGTTACACCGGTGTAACATCGCGGAATTGCCAAAACTGCGTGTGTTACACCGGTGTTACATGGTACATGGATTTGCGGGAATTATTGTCCTAGGCAGGTGTCTTAAGTTTTGGTGGTTCTGTGGCCAACCTGCAATGCCTGAAGGAGTGGGGGAGCGGACTCCATGTTCCGTTTGACGTACCGGCGAGTCTTGCTTCCAAAACCACTAACATTCAGACATATTCAAACACCAGATCGTAGAAGGGAAACTCAACACACTATTGAAATGACCGATACCAGAGGAAATGATGGAAGGGTCAAAAGAAAAAGATGTAGAGTGTGCCATTCCCATAAGAAGGTAAAAATGACGCCCTACTATTGCCCTCAGTGCCCTGAACAACCCGGTTTGTGCGCAGCAGGTTGTTTTGAGATTTACCATGAAACCGCAAAAAGAGTGAATCTCTACAATGTAAATAATTCATAGATAGTTGAAGAATAGTTTTTAGTGAAATATTAGTGACATAGTAAGTAATAAATGGAATTATATATATTCAGTGACCCTAACCAAGACTGCGGATGTAACACCGGTGTATCATAGAAAGTGACCTGTGCGTGTGTTACACCGGTGTAACACGGAGACATACGTCATTTCCGGTATAAAAGGACATCATAAATCAACTTTAGACATCATTTCCGGCCTTTGGATAACCTAAGGTAAGATAATTTAAAATAAAAAATTCCCGCATTTTAGGCACTTTCCGCATTTTTTTGACGCAGCGAACGTGTTAAACCACGTAATAGCTTCTTGGAGCACATTCTGTGTTATATGTTCCAGATCATTAATGCTAGATGAAGAATTTATAAAAGTAGTATCATCAGCATATAAAAAGGTCTTAGCCTGAATATAATCTGGGAGATCATTAATTGATATTAAAAAAAGGAGTGGTCTCAAAACTGACCCCTGTGGACACCACATTTAACTTTTAGTTGTTGTGACCAGAGATCAATAACAAGTACTTTTTGCTGTCTATTGTGTATGTACGATTTAAAACATTTTAAGGGAGAATTTTTAATGCCATAAAAGTTTAATTTATACAAAAGATGTTCGTGATTAACACAGTCGAAAGCCTTGTTATATTATTAATTTACTTTTTTAGCCAAAGATGATAGTACAAATTTCAACTCAAAATTAGAACAAATATCATCAATAGAAAAATAATTGATAACACTTTAAAAAATTAATATTTTTTAAGATTTACTATACCTGTATACTAGGTTGGTTAGTACCTTTTGTCCACTACATTCTAAAGATGTTAATAAATTATATATAACATGGTTTGTTCATGAGTTAGGCCTATAAATCAAAAAGGCCAAATTAGTCACTTTAGGCAGTCATATCTTCATAAGGATTTTTTTAATTCTTTTCCGTAGTAAATTTATTCTTTATTCATGAATACCAACAACTTTATTAAAAAATAATTGTTGATCAAACACCCTTAGACTTAGACTCAAAAAGCTTAGGCCTATGAGCTTAAAAAATACATATTAATATATTTTATATGTTTTCCACTTCTAAGAACTAGCTAAAATTGATGGACCATTGTCCTTGTAACCTTGTTGCTGTATACTGTTTTTTAATTTTATCACCATTCTAAATGCCATATATTAAATTGTTAGGAGTATGCGAGTACTTGAAACTTTGATCAAGTAGTTGTATTTCACAAAATATTAGATTTACATCTTAATTTAATTTTATGAGTCAACAGAGCTACTTGGGGACAAAGTGTTTGGGAGATTGTAGGCGATAGGTTGGATGCTCGGTCCTCTTAATACCGACATGGCGCCCGCTCAATGGTTGCTATCAGCGTGGAGACTGCTAGAGAAGTCTGGGGTGTCCACATTGGGTGGTAATCATTGTACGGATGTTGTGTGGGGGAGATAACTGAGTATCAGGCTTGTCAATTAGCTGAAAACAGACCAGCACTACGTGGTTCGGATTCCACGTAAAGCTGTAGGTCCCTTAGTTGCCCTGGCTGTTGGGCTATTAATAAATTGCCCTTTCTGAGGAACAGTTGAACTCAGTTAGTAACCAGACTACACTCATCCTACACTCATATGATCATTCATATTCGCCTTAAAATAACAGCAACGTTATGTCGGCGTTCATGTGTAAGAAAGTAAGAATTAAAACTGTACTCTACCTTGTGTTTTATTTTACCCTTAATCATACGTTATTAGTTTGGTATGCGTAGTTATGAACCAAACAATACGCCTAAGAATAGGTTGTACTCGACGACAGTCAAATGAACTAGTCAATATATTGAATGAGTTTGTTCATTATGGTTTGAACTAATTCAATTCACAGTGAACAACAGAGCTGGCAAGGTAGAGATTAAATTTTCAGCAAAGATGTAAGTTACAATTTAAAATATTTTAGTAAAAAACCGTATTGCTCTAACATGCAGGGTGTCCAGCAACAGGGAAAATAGAGAAAACCTGGAAAAGTCAGGGAATTTTAAATGACCTGGAAAAGTCAGGGAAAAATCAGAGAATTTGAAACAAAACCTGGAAAATCCTAACAAGAACACAAGTCTGTTGTGATTTGTAATAGTCACTTTAGATACTTGGGTGCGCTACAAAAAATCCTTTACTTTGTTCAGTACTAAATGTTAATTTTACATGCCATTTAATATTCTAAATTATGAAAAAGCTACTTAATTCCGTTGCTTATGCTTGTTCGACCTCATACAACTAGCTTAATATTGCTAAAAGTTTAAAACTTACTGAAATAATTTTCTGATTAGTACTTTTTAGTCATAGACCTAAAATTTATGCTGGTTTTGGGGAAATTATAATTTAGCACCGTTTTTCAAAGTATTGAAAATTGTCATAATTTAACAATAGAATAAAAGGTATGTTTGTTTTTTACTCAAGGCTAATTATAAATACTTTGTTTAAATCGACCTCTACTTTTGTAAAGTAGTTTAAAAAGAATAATTATTGTAGGTAATAGTTTTGAATTTAATTATTCAGGTTATCAATAATAATATATTTGTGAAATATTGATAGTTCGGTTATTAATAATTGTAATTGACTGTAAATAACATAATGTATGTACATGGTAGTACATAATATTACTATTAAGTTAAATAGTAATATTAACTTAATAGTACTATGTTGATTTGGGGTCAGGGAAATTTTCTATAAAATCACGGATCGGTCAGGGAAAAGTCAGGGAATTTGTTAAAGGAAGTTTACTGGACACCCTGAACATGACTTGTTATTTAGTTATGGTAAAAAACATATTTGGGAATCAACCTGGTAATTTTCAACGTTTTTATTTGTTGTGTGTTTAATATAGGGGAAAGTTTGTGCCAATTCTTTGGAACCATTTATTTTAATCTGAGCAGGGAATGGTCCAATGATTTGGTGAAGGCATTCTAGCAGCATGTGATGTAACATTATTGATTTATTTTCCTTCAAATAAAAAAAATAAAATATATATATATATATATATCCGTTGTGAACGTCTATTAAATATTATTCAGTAAACACCTTAGATTGCCAAAACTGTGTTGAACATTAGCGCATACCATATTTTTTTCTGTCAAATTGTTGAACGGTTTCCTGACTAGGTTAGACAATAGCGCATTTGGAGTGTAATGGTGGTAAAATACGATAGTTTTGATTCATAAACTCACTGAATGGTTCCCTGTTCATATTGTTACTACTACGTCGATGTGAATTGCAAAACAATCAATCCAAGTGTTGTTGGAAGACCTTTTCTAAACAAAATACAACGAATTTAGAGATTCAGAAAATAATTTTTATTGAACCGAAGTCTTATCAAACATCTCATTCTTAATTCATAAGTTTATAATTTAACTGCCCATAATATTCAGTAAATCACTAGTTGATACTTAGCTGATATTTTAGACTGCATCTCGTCGCCAATATCGAGTACACCGGGTTTTCATAAATTTGTTGTTATGAAAAAATTATTTATCTGTTGTTTAGTATAGCCTCATGTATCGAAGTAGTTTCAAGTTGCACACATTTCATTGCTGATCATAATTTAAAAACTAATTAATCCTAAGCGACTTTATAATATTTATTTTTAATAAACCTGCTTTGTTATTATTATCAATCCATAGAACTACTTTGTCATCCAGATTTTCAAATTTGATTATATAATTCACAGTTCATTTTCGGTTAATTATAACCTTGTTATTGCTGAATTAAATACCCACATATCGATGTTTAATGGTGTGTACACAATCAATTTTTTGTTAAGAGGAGGCAATTCTGGAAGCAACTGACTGCATTTGGTGCCTGAATTTTAGGATCAGTTTGGTTGGATGCAGCTTTTGCCAACAAGCTTCGCTACTGTAAGTTTTTCACGGTACACTTTGAACGGACACACCAGATAAACATATTGGCCGGCTGTGAAACAGTATAATTGGCTTGCATAGAAAATCTGATCTGTGATATGAGTTAACAGATGAAATCTTCATAATTCACGTTGTTTCAATTAATAAATACTTTCTCACATCATATTAGTCATGAGTTAAGGAAAAATGTTAAACAAATCAATTCCACATAAAAATATAGGAAAGCAGGAAGTAAAAAGTTTATATTTATCAAATGTTACAGATAAAAACAACAAAATAAAATTATTTTATTCAGTTTAGATGTATATATTTATGAATCTGGCCAAACTTAACATATGCTTAGGATGGTGTCTGCCTTTTACAGTTGTTGGGTGAACAGGAAATCCTTCTGTAAATACTCACTCGAAAATACTCTATACATGAAAAAAATGCCAACTACTTAATTGGGCTCATATTAAAAAATCACTACTCGCACACCCCCAATTATTCTATTTATTTACATGTCAACATGACAGTTACACTTGTTGGATCGTGAAAACATACTTCAGGGTATAGATGGGGTTAATGACCAGCCATTTACCAAGTGAAATTTTAAAAATCATTTAAGTTTGGTTCCTTATTTTATCTGCTAGGAGGCTGTAATTCTCTATCCTAATAGGTTTGCTTATTTGTATTGTGAATTGTCTGGGCAAACATAACTTATTGTCAATCAACCAATCAGTATAAAAATATATGTTTCTGTACGTAAATGGTGACAAATATGTATAATTTATTGATTTCAATTCTGAAGTTTTAAATTGCATGCCTTTTTTTTATAAAAACATGTTTATTTTTCTAATTAATTGTTTATTTAGAAAATCATACTTTTGTTCTTAATTAACCTAGAAATATCTTCAGCCTTACTTTACCACATCTTTTAGAAGCTTTAAAGGGGAATATTCAAAATCTAAGTATATCCTAATCTAAATTAATTTTTTTTCTTTAGATTTGTACTTAAGTGTCCTTCATTAGCACTGTCTCAACCTTACCTTATAATTATAACTGTTAAATAGACTAAACAAAATTTGCAAAATTGTTGTAAGTATACCGAAATCACGAATATTAGTTTGGTTATAAGAAACGCAAAGGTCGTAAGTCTAAAATAAATATTAATTATTAAATTTTTATTAATGAATATTTTCACTTAAAATTTCTTGTCATTTACCTAATCTTGGTGCACCACTGTAGTTGTTGTGGAGAAACCGTAAATAATATAAAAGTTGGCCGTTTCTGAGCTAGAGTAGTCTTAAAAAGTTCCGATTATAATTATATACTCAAATATTTAACACTTTCACCTACTAATACAGTCATACAGTAGGCGTTAAAAGGAAACAAATCATTAATCCCAGATTTATTTCAAGGCATCTACATCATTTGAATGTTTTAACGTGAATTTGCATTTGTTTTACAATGTTTTACATTGAATTATGTGCATTCATGCAAATATTCAATCTTGCATATTTATGTATTTATGAAAATGAAAGATCTAGGGTTAAAGTAGTTCTAATTATTGACACTAGATTATGCTTTAAATATAAATAAAATGTAAGTAAGTTAATGTTTGTAGTGTTATTTTCAAGTATGATCGGTGAATTCTTATAATGTGCTGTTTCTGTTTATTTTATAATAAACAAACCATTGTAAAACCTGCTGTTCTTGGTACACGCAAGAAATATTACTTTGATAGTTGAAACACATGGTTGTAAACTTAAAAAAAATTAGCTTTACAAGATATTTCAGATTACTTGTTTTAACATTATTGTAATGTTTACTCTGCACCTTTATATATATTTTTTTAAACTGTCCTAGAGAAAGAAGTAGGATAGTATAATAAAGCTGTAAACTATTAAGTCCATTTTAATTTGTGAAAAAATAGCCCCACCATTTTCTAATTGATTTATTTATATTAATTTTCAATTCTAATACACTTAACGTAAGTACCATGGATAGCAGGTTTGTGACTGATTTTGCTTGATATTGTCAATAAATTTACTCTTTTAGAAGCTTAAGATACTTAGTAGATATTTACAGAAGCGACTGGATCTAGAGGGCCTGTGAGTATTGTAAAATTCTTCTCAGCAGTTAGGTTAGGTTAGGCCGCTAACTCATCTATTATAGTTGCAAAGTTGCAACATTCCTTTTATATCCAACTGAAATGAAGGGCTTTGGACATCATTTCCTGTTAACAAAAACTGTGATGTGATTCTTGAAGCATGCTTCAAGACTTCTGTTAATAATATAACCTTAATCACAGCAGGAAGGAAGAATTTATTTGTGGAAAATAACGATTTCTGCTGGAGTCTTCAAAAGAAAGTGCGTATGTGAAATATTTTATCATAAAGAAAGGATAATCTCTGTGCGCAGAAATGTGAGTATTACCTTACCGCTTCGGGAGCTCGGATAGCCTTCTGTCATCTGCGTACGTATTTTGGTTTAACATTTCAGTTTTGTTGATATTGGTCGTTGATTGATACTGATATGATGTTACTGTCACTCTTTAGGGTGTTAAAGTAGAAGCTGTGCTGCGGCCTTCAGAGAAACAGCGTCTGTAAGTCATTTACAACAAAATATGAACAGAAAAAACATTTTTAATGTATGCCTATTTAGGAAATTTAATTTGTTATATGTTTATAGCCAGGTTCTGAGGGTTAGAATAATTGAGTGGTGTTGCTTCTTGGCTCCTCTTAAAGGAGCCAGATTATACTGTATTTTTTGTTGTTTTTTTGTAGTGTTTGCAATTATTTATAATTTGATTATATATATGCCCTATTTAGTATTCGTGAATTATGTTTTAAACGTACTTGCCTACCACTACACCATTGTAACTGAGCCACTTGCTCGCCAACAGTTTCTCAAAATTAAATTGATTTAATATTTTCAGGATTTTTTTAATGTAATTAAGTGGCCACTTTGAGCTTAGTAATAATTTATTGTATGCTAATACAAGCATTAAGAAAAATGTATGGAGCTCAGTAAAGCTTCAAAAAAATCATATTTTAAATAGTACAGTAAAGACCCGATTATCTGTGGACCTGTCAAGCACAATTTCCACGAATCAAAAAAATCCGGATTCTTAAATACACAGACAGGTGAATGGCAGGTGGCGGTGGTAGGGTGGGCAAATAAATTGCAGCGACTGCTCCCTCCCTCTCTCTGACAAAAGGTGAGCAAATTCTAGGTACCTACCCTGATGTTTCGCTTCCTTCTATACATAGTGGAACATGCACACGTGATAACCATCTATCTCGTAACCTAACATTAACCTCTCATTTGTCATGTTAAATGGATAGTACAACATATTATGCTACAGTATATAACTATAAATATGTATATTTCAAATTTAGTATACATTTTTGTATGCTTGATTTTTGTTATGTTGTAAATTTATTTACACCCATGCCTGTCACGCATAATATCCACACACAGTCGGGAATTTACGGTATTACCTAGTCTCAGGCTTATAGAACTTTCAGATAAATAAAGACATGAAGATATTTTTTTTTTATTTTTACAGTTTGGATACTACAATAGAACTAAACACTAATATTTATTAACTCTTCAATAACCTCAATGAACTTAATGACAAATAATTGAACTATTGAAATAATATTAAATTTAAATTCTTTTTTTAAATACTTGTCAGATAATTATGTAAATTATAATTATGAATCAAACATTAACCCTCTTATCTCTGTTCATCCATGAATGATATTGACGACTCTCGTGAATAAGCATATATTACACTCAAAGACATTGTCAATTCTCTCTTACCCATCCATAAAATTACAACATAGATAACCATACTTCATTTTTATTAGCATACTTTTATATACTAAATGACTTTGATATGTTTATTTTGTTTTAAAAACCTCATTAAATATTTAGATTTATTTTTTAGTAGGCCTATCTATTTTTTCATTCCTTGGAAATGGAATTTACTATAATTTATTCTACATTTTATTATAAAATTAGAAAAACTGCATAAAATATTATAAAGGGGAGTTTTTTTTTTTTTTTAACAAAAACGAAGTTTCTTCTAAAAACTACAGCTGCTTGAGTTGAACAAAATTACTTGAATTTGGAATCCACCACTTTTTAACTCACAGAAGCATTCTAAAAACGGGATTATTTGCCGTTAAAAAACAAAATGTCAATTAAAAATGTTAAACTTGTATTATTATTTTTGGTATATTATATTTAAAACATTAAATATTAGTAATTTATGACATGCTCAGATTTTAAAATAAATGGTACACAACATTTTTACTTTTGTTTAAAGCAATAAATCAAACAAACAAATATACCCATAATGGTGCATAACAAATACAGTACACTCTTGATACTCCGACATTTACTAGTCCGACACGTCTGGTAGTCCGACACCACATCAGATGACGTACTGTACACTTAATACTGTATGTAATAAACCTTACTGTGTTACTGTACAAATGTTGTATAATTTCTTTGCTTACATTTATTCAATTGTGTTGTCAGCCTCATTTTATCACGGATGATAGCGCGAAAATTCTAAGAAGGGTGCACGTAGTGCATTCAGTTTATCTTAGAAATCATAATTCTCGTGAATTACAATGGACATTTGGTAATCCGACGTTTTTGTTAATCCGACACACCGTCGGTCCCTTAACTGTCGGATTATCAAGATTAAACTGTATATTTAAGTCGTACAGACTGCAGAGTTGTTACCTATATTGCTCGTAAAAATGCTGCTCACCAAGAGTTAACATAATATTCAACAAGGTAATACAATATGTCTCTTTGAATAACCTAGTCTGTCGTATATAATATTGTGTTTAGTGTGTATTTACTTAGATGATATAGATTTATAAAAGTGGCCACTGGAAAGAATAATTAATTAAAGCAACTTTTATTAATATATAGTGGTAGTAGAGTTTTTAAAACATGAAGCATTTAAAATAAAATTATGTCTAATTGGCGATATTTGTTAAATATATATGTCTATAAAAGATTAAATAAATGGTGTATTAAGTTGGTTACGTCACGTCCCAAGCAAAATGCACAACCCTAGTCATTTTACTGCTGCATGCTTCCCATAAAACAAAGCAGGCGAGTCGATGGGTTGTACTGTAATTGCTCTTTGCTGGACACGTTAAATTGTGTTCTTTGATATAATCTATGATGTAAGCCATGTTAATCATGTATTTATCAGCCGAGCGGGTTGATGTTCAACGCCATTGTTGGCACTATCAATCCAAACTTCCCATGATGGCATAAGGTAATATACTTCGTTCTTGTATTTCTAACATAATGTATACTTCCAATATATCTATTTGTAATTGTTATTTCCAGATCACTTAAAATTATTTTGGATTATGTTTGGTTATTTTTCGCAATCCTGAAAGCTTTCTCTTTTGGCTAATTAAGTTTTGAAAATGGGTGTTTAATAGTATTAGATTAATTTTATGGTGTTTTACTTTCTATTCTGTAACTTCTAAGTTTAACAATCTATTTAAAATTTGCTGTTTTTCTTAAATTTGTTTCTTGCAACATGATTTTTAAATTTCAAATAAAAGATTTTACTTTCTACGTCCGTCCAGGCATTATTGAGGAAACAATAAAATTATTGATAATCTATTAATCAATCTAAATTGTAAAAGGTCATTGTAAATGGAGTTTTAATTGCTGTTATAACCACCAGATTTTAATGTACAATTAGGATCATTTAATGCTCATGATATAAAAAAATTTGACTAATTAAAATGCAATATAAGTAAATTGAAAATTATATCACTATCAACATTTGTATTATTTTATCCTTACGCAGCGTTATTTCTTACAACATATTTTTTTTAAGAGACAAAGGTTTAAAGTTTGGTGGTAGAGAGGACTTCTATAATAAACACTATTTTCATTTCATGGTCCAAAATTCTCTAAGCAAATTTTGGAAAATGCTAGGAAGGATTTTGAAACTCTACAAAATTCTTTTTCTGACACTGATCAAACGGCAGCTATACCTGAAGATCGTCATCAAATTTGTCAGTAGGTCTATCACACTTTGAGGGCATGCAGCCATGACATAGACAGCACTTAAAATACACTCCAAAATTACTTTTAACGTATGTAATGGCATTAAGATAAATTTAACCCATATTAACGCTAATTAATATTAACATGTCAACCTATATTCGCCTGTATCTCTAATACTGGTGTCCTAAGTATGAATAAAAAATATTAAATGATAATAAAGATGTCACCAACCTGTCTTAAAATAATTGTTCATTAATAGCATGAAATTAACATTAATTTCTTTGACATTAGTGGTGATGTAATATTATGGCTACCTCTTGATTGATGAAAAATACAGTCACTTTGTTAGCAAAAAATATATGAATTGGTGTAAAACATAATATAATTGAAGCAATTTTCGATTTATTTAACATCTGTCTCTCACTACGAGGTTTTAATAAAATCTTATTTCAAGTTCAACTTTTTTAGTAGCTATGTATTTGAAGTCAATTCAAAACAAAAACCATTGGTAGCCATTGAAAAGTTGTAAATTGTAATGTATACTAAAATACCAGAAAATATGTAAGGAAACGTTGAATTACCAAATTTCATTACAAAACCAAAACTTCAATGCTTGAAATCAGATTACTAATAACTGAACTGTAACTTTGTGATTACTTATTTGTATTGAACCTATTCCTTTATTCTGATATTTCAATCAGACATTATTATTTTGCATAATGCTATTCACCTTTCTATTTATTTTTCTGTTTTATATGCCAAAAAGACTGACCCCCTTTTTTAGGTTCTCATAAAATTTGAGTTTTTTATTACTAGAGGCCAAGTTATCAGTGTCCTAAGGAAAAACCAATATTGGTCGCTTTTTTATTTTACAGAAAAGAGAGATTAAAAGAATGCTTAAGTAAAATGCAAGGAGATGAGTTACATAAACCTTTAAGGCATGTGTATACGCGACTAATACTAGCTGCTAATTGATTAGCGCTTATGAATTAGCTCCATTAGCGGTGATGACACTAGTACGTTAGCACTAGTACTCGCTTGCTAGTTGCTTTAAACATGTTTGATAATAAAAGTGCTAACGATTGGTGGGGGTAGTCACGTGACCCACTAGCGCTAGTGAATTAGCTCGTCATTAGCTGAGTGTTCACACTCGATCGCGCTAGTCGATAGTTGCTAGTTATTGTTTGTTTGTCAAATAGAGTTGTTGTGTTCAAAATGTCTGATCTAAAATGACTGGGTAATTCAATTTTTAGAATTATTCAAAACTTATCCTTGTTTGTAGGATACCTCTGACACCAATTACAACCAAAATATATATCAGAGTGATGAATCAGTTTATGATGTAAAACATTTATAAAAAATGCAAAAATTAACTCGTATATTAAATATTATCACCCACAAGTGAATTTTGGAGTAAGAAATGAACATTTTCGAAAAATTCACCAAATTCTCAATCATTGGAGGTGATATTAATAATCGGCCCTGATTATTTTGGAAAACCTGAAATAATGATGAACAAATTCAAAAACCCATATAAAAATTTAAAATTTCTGTTGGTGGTGTTTGAATTACATTAGATTTAACAAGATTAGTTGGAATATAGATTTTGAACGCCTTCCGACATCTATTAAATGCTGAAAACTTAGTTTTAAACTTTAATCCTCCTAATCCACTTTAAAACCCAGACAGTCGGATTTTTTTTATAATTTCTTTTTCAAACAACTGTTTATACCCACCCTCAAAATTTGTCTCAAAACACTGCGATTTAATGAAACTTATGACATTTGTTAAGGACAATTACTACTGCATTCTCTGATCACATCACTTTACAACTACACTGACAATAAGCGCTAATAACTAGCCACGTGTACATAGAAATATTCGTGCTAGATGAGCCTAGCTTGTGCTAATGGCTAACTTTAGCAGCTAGTAAATTAGCCTCGTGTACACGGACCTTTACTGTTCAGTTACTTGCAATCTGTGATTAAATTTGTAATTTAAAGCACCAGTTACAAACATTTGTAGAAGATGTTTATTATTATTTTTTTTTTTTAGGGACTAGGTTAAAAAATTTCAAAGGTCAAAATATTTTGAAGAAAAAAATAGTTTATGGCTTCATAATTAATTTCTAATATAGAAACTAACAATAAGAAATATTACAAAAATATGGTCAAGTTGTTTAGTAATAGATATGCATTTTTTATATCTTAAGGGCATACAGATAATAAACAAACAGAGATAGGTCTTGTTTACATTATGTGTTATGTTCATTATTGCTCAAAGGGCAAAGTGCTGAAGTTTTGCCACTTGCAGTTTTGGAACGCCCTGCATGTATAGGCTACATTTTTAAAATGAAATTGGTTAAATAAATATCATTCAGTATTGAAATTGTTAGTTTTTCAATATTTGGGTCGGATTAATATCAAAGCAGTTATTTATGAAACACCTATTTTAAATGTGTAAAGTAAATCTCATTTCAAAATTAGAAGGAAATAATCCAGAAGGAAAACGTGAAAAATGGCTTGGTGGCTAAGGCTTCGGACTGAGGATTAGGTCCAAGGTCCAAACCCCTCAACTGATCTAACAGTCTCGGTACTTCACTCAATAAAGTGTTAACTTGCAAGTGAAGTTACAAAAAATTATCACTATTCTTTTTAACCTTAATATTCATTCAAACCTAAATTATAAACATTGAAGTTATTTTAGTTTGCATTGTTGTAATTATCATAGATTAAAGTGGGGATTTTTTTTTCTCTAATTCTTTTTTCTGGGGATAAAATTATTTTTTATCTAATTAATGTGTTACATCAATTTTGAGAACTCAAAAATGCAACAAATCACTTGTCTTTAGTAATAAAATAATATTTGATTTTTATTTATTTTTGTAACATACGTGTTCGTAAAAAATATTTGGTGAAAATAGGTAACAGTAGGTAGCAAAAATTTTACAAATATTTTGAATTTTCTCGAGTATCTAATAATTAATTAACTAATTTTAACAAAACTTGAAGTATTGAAATGTCTGCCTTAAGAAACATTTCAATGAATGAACAACAAGGCCTATATATGAAGATAAATCAATTATACACAAGACACACAGTATATTCCTAATAAATATATCAGTGTAAATTAATCATCTTATCACTGTGCAGACATTAGTTTTATTTACCGGCAGATACACTTTTCTCAGTGCCTAGCTAATTTCCACTTTCAAGGTAAACAACAAAAATTTCATGACATTTTTCTTTAATCACACTGGTGCTTTGTAGAGAGATTTTAAAGTTAAAGGTTATTGTGTGCTGACAATTTGTGACACATTTTATTTTTTTTACCTTTCTGGATTTAACTTCTTTTGTAAGTATTAGTGCATTATCTTGATTGTCCTCAGATAAGGGCCTCTAACATATTAATCTTAAATTATTGTTAGAAGTGTTTAATATGAGGTAATGTTTTATTTAGATAAATATGACATACCAACTGTTTGGTTTGCCTGCAAACTAAAGACATTGTGGGAGACTTTTACTTTTTAAGTCATATGTGATTTAACAATATCATTGGATCACTCAGCTAAAAGAAGTCATATTTGATTGCTTTTTCAAATATTTAAGTAAGAGATCCCATTAAAAACAGCCTAGTAAACTATCAGGTATGAAAATAATGAGAAGATTTTATCAATAATTGATAATATAATTAAATACTCTTCAAACGAATAGCAAATATGGGTTTATAGATAACTCTTTTTTTACAATAATTATAATCCACATTAAGTAACTTACCCAAGGTTGGGAATTAGAGGGATGAAGTGCTTATTATTTTCTGAAAATCAGTTTATTCTTTGCCCTACTAATCAAGAGTTTAGTCTAGTTATTTTGTTGTACTTGTACAAGGTTCTAACAGATAATTATGTTATGTTTAGCGCATGGACCTGGGGGAGTGTCCCAAGATCCATGACCTCGCTCTTAGGGCTGATTTTGAGCAGGCTAGTCGATCTCGCGACTACTACTATGACATTGACGTAAGTAAGCTTTAATACCTGTTTACAGGGAGAATTTCACCACCAAGTTTAGGAGATAATTTCATATCCTAATTATACATAGAATGAACGCTAATATTAGGAGGAATGGTTTAAATTAATTGTTAACCAAATTACCCAAATAAACTAGTAAAAAATTAGCTTAAAATATTAATATGAGTATATCTGTTCTACTTCAAATTTGCTCACTTACTTAAATAATTTATTTTCATGATTAACTAATACACTTCAGTTACAGTACATGCAATGAATAAAGTCTTTGTAATAAATAAATGTATATCATTCATAGAAATGACTTTTAAGTACTTTTCTTTGAGTATGATTTAAAATGTTGTACATGCACTTTTCCCATTGATAAGGTTACACCTGGTGTCACAAATACGCTATCAGTACTACATTTACGCTTAATAATTACATTTCAAACTAGTCAAAAATGTTTGAAAAAGTGTTACTATCTCTTGATGCTCTTCCTTTTACAATATAGTAAATGATTCATAGTTCGTAAATGATAAAAGTGGATAGTTTGGACTACTAATATAAACATGTTGAAAAATAACTAATATTACTTCTGAAGAATGTCTCTGCAACTATTTATTTCTATTGAAAAGGTATTTTAAAAAAAGTTGTGATTACTTTAATTGTGTAGGCAATGGAACACCTGCAGGCGTTCATCAGTGATTGTGACAAGCGTACAGAACTGGCCAAACAACGTCTGTTGGAGACGCAGGAGGAGCTGAGTGCTGAGGTGGCTGTCAAGGCCAATCATGTTCATGAACTGGCCGAAGAAATAGGCAAAAAACTGGCCCGGGCCGAGCAGCTTGGAGAAGAAGGCTTCGTTGAAGAGAGCCTCAAATTGATGGGAGAGGTGAGTTTTCCAGAATAAGTGAAATTTGTGGTATTTAAAGTGAATGCTAGCACATATTGTTATCTGGTTAAAATTCTGGTTTGCTATAGAACAGTACAGTTTGTTCTTTGTTTGTTTTTGTGGGCTTCATATTTAATAGAATTTTCCTATTGTAGTTAGGATTCCATTAACTTATTGGGTGAAGAGAATGAAATCCAAGTAAAAGCTCGAAGTATTAGCTCACGAGTAAAGTAAAGCTTGTCAACCAAGTGTATAAAACAGTCAATAACTTAAAACCTTTTACTTAACGTTGACGAGGAATTACTAGAGAAATACTTGCAACTTCGTGGAGCCAAGTAAATACTTTTGAAACACTGCAGGTCTTAAATTGCTTTTCTAGCATCCGTTCGTGTGACGCTTGCTTACCACACGCGTGTTCACTGTTCACACGTTCTGTTCATATTTCAGTAGTGATTGAGGAACCGACTCACCTGTAGATGTTCCAGAGGGTACCTTAAACTGATCTGTTTGAAAAAACAACTATGTAAAAGATGGTTCTATAGCTACTATAGAAGAAGATTCTGCAAAAATCCCTAGCCTTTTTGTAAAAAATAAATGTTCTATCACCCAATCTGTTATCCTGTACCTAAAAATAGTAATGAAATAAAAAATATTCAAAAATAGAAAATAAAAATTGTACAAGTTACGTGCACGTGAGTACATAAACTTGTATGTATTACGGGTGCCTACCCGTTTGTGTGAGTGTGCGTATGCTGCTGGCACATGCTCACGTTTGAAGCACACTGTGCATAAGCGAATGTGTTTGAGACGTGTATAGCACCAGAGGGTTCGAACGTGTATAATGCGTTATTGAGAGTCTCCAGTCTTTCTGTTTCATTTATATTTTGGTAATTTTTAAAAATTATTTTCTTGTTTCGTCAAATTACATTACATTTCTTTATTTTCATGTTTAATTCATATTTACTTTCATATGTTTTATTTAAATATTTACTAATTCACATTTATTTATTTACTTATTCCATTCATATAAAGTATTATTTACCTATTCAAATAATAAATACTTGATGCATTGGTACATTTATATTAACATAATTGAATAAATTTGTGAGTGCATGAACACCACCATCTCAGACTCGAATGTCACAAAATTCAAGTGAACAGTGTTATCTGCATGCAGCAAATACTTCCCAACGTTTCTCTAGAAAAACTAGCGTAGAATATTTTTAATTTTACTTTACAAATAATAACTCAAAAAGACTTATATGTCACTAAACTTATTAATAAACGAATCCGTAAATATGTATGACTATTAAAAGTGACAAAAATATATTAAAATATTTGTAATGACATTTTAGTAAAATGTGGGTCTGGGCAGACTCGCAAATCCATGAGTAAATACTTTTCCTTGTGAGTAAATACTTTTTTTATTCACCTCATTTCTAAGCAAATAATTTATTGACTAGTAATTACTACGAGTATTTACTTTTTCCTTATTCTATTCACGTACTCGCAAGTATTTCCTTGTCACACCGAAAGTAAAAGCTTTGACTCGTTTTTATTCACTTCACTCATTGGCCTAACCATATCATAATAAAGGGCAATAAGTTGTTAGTTTAAAATAAAATATTTTGTTGTTCATATGATTTTTAGTAATAAATCTACTATTGAGTATCGGAGGCCGAAAACAATGTTATAAAAATGTAAAATTTTGTAATATTCACTTTATCTACTTAATAACTGTAGTATCAAATTAAAGGCATTTTTCTTCTGAACCCTAATATACCATAGGATTTAAAAAAATGCTAACATTATGGAGCCACTGACCGAAAAACCATATAATATCTTCAAAAACCAAAATAAAGGATAATATTAAAATAAAACAACCAAGTGGAATATCAAAACTAGGGTATTTATTTCCTGAATATAAGTATACCGTTATATTTTGGAAAATAAAAACGATTATGGGCTCTGCCCCCCCCCCTCCAAACCAAAACTAGTGAATATTAAACTAACACAAGTGGGATGCCAAATTAAAGAAATTCTTGTCTTGATTTGTATTTTAAAATAAAATTGTTATGGGTCTCACTGGCCGAAAAACCAAATTATTGCTCAAAAACAGTAAAGTCTACAACTGAAATATTTTAACATTAAAGTGCGGTATTTAACTACAGGGATTCTTTTAATATATTTTAATACACCTTTATTTTTTTAATTAAGTCAAAATATATGGACTCCATTGCACAAAATGTTTAGACCAAATATTTTGTGGAATCCAAGTTTCAAAACAGAGTTTAGTGGGGTGATAATTTGCTTCAATATTTCCTGTTTTGTTTGATATATAAAATTTGATTCTATTCTTAATTAAATTTTACTAATACAATTATTATTTGAATATACATTACAATCTTGTTTAACCGAACTTTCGGGTTAAACAAATTGGGCTGTTAAAATAATTTTTTTTAATTTCATTTCCATAAATAACACCCTACTAATATGATTTGACATAAGTCATAAGCACTTTCCAGCGATGTGTGACAACATTCCGACATTATAACGCTGCTTGCTAGAGTCCATCCCAACTGAAACGTAACTTATATAGCATGTTGTCAGGAGACAATAATGACGCACACTGTTTACTCAACGCTCACGCAGTAGGCATGTCTGCAACGACTACGCATATTGCATTGACTGTATTAAATCTTCGTAGGGTGCTCAGTGGCGTTGACTCATCATAATGTTTAGTATTAGACTAATAATGTTTACTCTTAAATAAGAAAAATATTTCACTATGATCATTTAAGTTTTTATTATTGTATTCATTAAATAATAATTTACCGCTAGGGTAATTCTTATTGTGTAACTTTGTACTGTACAGTGTTCATTCTTGTATTACACCATTTTTATATAGCATTATGCATTTGACTTGTTAGTTTATTATGTACAGTATTAAAGTAATGATCTTGCTAAGTTAAAATTGAGTATTGTATTACTCTAATAACTTCGTACGGAATATTCACGCCGTTTCGAACTTCGAATACGCCGATCGGCGATGCTCTCCTGATGTAGTATTGTAAAATTGAAGGCGCCCTTTACACGAACTCACGTTTTCGCTATTAAATAACAATTTTGTGTATAATTCTGGACTAACCAAATTTTTGTTCAACCAAATTATCTTGGTTCCATCAAATTCAGTTAAACGAGACCGTATTGTATATTCAAACCTGATTAAGGAGCACTGTCGTCTACATGTAATACAGTTAAACACCAAAATTTGATTTTTGCCATTTCTAGAGTTAAATATATAACCACTGCAATAAACTTTCCTTGATTCTAGATAGAGGATCTACGAAAAAAGAAGGCAGAAGCAGAAGACGTATACCGTAACTCAATGCCGGCTAGCAGCTACCAGCAGCAGAAGCTCAGAGTCTGTGAAGTTTGCTCTGCTTATCTTGGCATTCATGATAATGACCGCCGGTTGGCTGATCACTTTGGAGGCAAATTGCATCTTGGATTCATCAAGATTCGTGAGAAACTGGCTGATCTTGAGGTATGCATTTTTTTACATGCTGGTATATAAAACCATAAAATAACTAATGTAATATTAGCTAAGACAATCTCTGATATGTTTTCAACAGTATTTGTTTTAAAGTGACAAACTAAGGTATGAAGATAAAATATTAGAAACAGAAACATACTAACCCTGAACTTGTGGCTTTGAGGCATATTTAAACAAACTGTTGAAAGATTTGACAGCACTGTCAATATATGCATTTCCACAGAGAAGAAAAAAACAGTGGTCGCATCCAATAATACACTAAATGTTTAAGTTACTGTATAAAGTAGTTATTTCTCCAGTTTGTCATGTGGGCAGGGCCAGCACCTTATCAGTTTCTCCTTTATACGCCCATATTGGGTGTCTCTTATTTGGTGTTTGGTGCAGCCTTAGGAAAGCGACCTCCGTTTCTTTCTCCTTTGTGACCTTACTGACCTGTCTGCTGCTGTCTCTACATAAGAGCTTGGTTAACGTGTCTCTCGGCTAGCAAGTCAACTGTGAGACTGAACAATTAATACTTAAATAAATTTATGCTCCAATATGTAAATCCAAATCAGACTCTTGCTTAAAACAATACATATGAGGTTAAATAAAAACTCATTGTACCTCATATATTTAAGTGAGAACGTTGTTGCAAACTCACTAAGTTTTGAGGGCTTGTCTTCCTAAATAAATTGCTGAAATCCTATCTTGTCTTTATAATATAGTATAGCCTCGATGCCTCAAATCTGAAGAGGATTGAACAATATTCATGATAGCAAGGTTCGTGATAGTGAGATTAAAACGGGCAAAATTAATAGAGAGGTTTGCTTTCATATATTGTAGAACAAATCGTAAGATTAATAACTGCACAACATACTGTAGTATCTGCATTGAACTAGCTAAATCTATTTACTGTAGGCTAATGCATTATTTATAATGATACATAATGGCATATAATGAAACAAAACTTGGAAAAAGGTAAAAAACATTATAATCCAACTAAAATATTAAGTCTACTGTAATGATATAAAATGCAATAGTTGTGTAAATATACTGATGCTTAAATTCCTTAACTATCTCAACATTCTTTAAAGCGAGGTTCTCTTCCATATTTGCAATCACTTTCCTGTTAAATGCTAATCCAAATTAGATCGTGGTATCCTTCAACCTTGAAAATAAGAAACTAGACTTGAATTTTTGGAACCTTGAAAAAGAGCTTGATTTTGATTATATTCATTTTAAACTTTGATTTTTTTCAAAAATACTTTTCAGCTAAACATTTTATTCATAAAGAAATGAGACCACAATCTATTACCAGTTTTTCGTGTGTTGTAACTGCTACAATATATATTCCAGTTGATTTTGTGATGTGAATGTATTTCTATCTATAGTTTACCAGGTATGCTGCCTTTCTTTCTGTTATTTTCTACTGAAATCCCAGGCTTAGTGCCCTAAAATGAACCTATAATACAAGTTGTGTCATGTTTTATAATCATAATCATAAATCATTTATTTGTCTCATAACATAACAGCATTGACAATGTCATAAGTGCAGCCATCCAGGCAAAGTCAAACTTATTATTAAAACATGATACACAATTAAAATACATAGATCTTAAAAATAAGCTTACGATAAAAATTTGCTATACGTAGGCACTAGAACCTTAAATTAGACACGTTAAAAAATTCATCCATTGAGTAAAATGGATTTAGCAAAAGCCAATAATTGTGAAACTTAGTTTTAAAAACTTTTACAAGAGATTTCATGATTAAATGTACTAGCTTAGTGTAGATTTTGATTTATTTATTTATTTATTCATAAGACGCCGATCGTCAAGATATGGGCGAATATGGATTTCGAATGAGTGTGATGAGTGTAGATGAGTGAATGTAGTCATTGTTACAAACTAAGGCCGACTATTCCTTAGAAAGTGTCATTAATTAATAGCCCAATGACAAATGAACAGCCGGTGGTTATCAGCTGATCCTTCTCAAAATGTATTGACTCTGATTGGGATCGAACTGAGAACCTTTAGAACATGAAGCTGGGATTGAACCAACTACGCTACCGACCTATAGTACATTGACATGACAATGTGACTGTTATTGGTTTTGCTCAATCTATAAAAATCAATTGAAGCATTATCTTTTTTTCTTGTTTATATGCATGTGCCTTGTGTTTGGTTATTTGTGGATTATTTAGTACATATACCACCAAGTCGTATATGTAAATGTTGTTCACAGTTTCTATTTGAAGATTAATAAAAAAGGGGTTTACAATGTTCTAAAGGGGGAACATTGGATATTATCCTGATTACTTTTTTCTGGAGTATCAGAACTTCTTCTATCCTACAACAATTGCCATAAAATATAAGGCAATATCTAAACACTGATTGGAAATACGCAAAATATGCTGATTTAATATAATTTTGATTAATACATTGAGTCTGTCGCTTAGTGAGGAAAATTACCCTAGAAAGTTTAGAAATGATGTAATCCACATGAACACTCCAAGAGAGGGCCTTGTCCAAATTAATCCCTAAGAATTGTACATGTTCTACATATCCTTCTAAATTGTTATCTTAATATGGTCTTAGACTAAAATTGTTTTTTTGAGTTTTTTCTTTATTTAAAAGAAATCCATTAGATTCAAACCATCTTGAAGCTTCATTAAATGTACTTTGAATAAAAATTTTAATTTGTACCAAATCAGGATTGGTATTGAGAAGGGTTGTATCATTACAATACAGATAAGTTTTGCTGGATACTCTGCAGGGAAGATCACTTATACAGATTAAAAATAGAAGGGGTCCCAATACAGATCCTTGGATAATTTTTTTTTTCAATTTATTTTGTGGCCTTAAATAAAATTACAACAGTAAGATGCTTACACGTATTAAGGCAATACATGAAATGTTTATAGTTAATTATTAATTTTATTCTTTATGGGGAGAACTTGGTACTTCCTGCTAAAGTGAGCCTCTTACCCGCACATAGTGATTACACAGACTATGTCCACAAAGTGTTGGTCTTGTGCAGAACTATCATCCCAGCTATTTACCCTTGACTAGATGTGATATTTCTGGCGTAAAGTATGTTGTTCTAAACAGCTGCCTCGTTGAAATATTCCATGAAAACTGAATGTGTAATTTGATTTAAACATGTCATTTTCAGAGGACAGTAGAGGAGCGAAGGCAGCAGAGAAGGTCTGAGAAAGATTACGACCGAGATGACAGGGAGCGAAGTCGGGACAGGGAACGCTACAGGGATCGCAGTCGGGAAAGGTCTCGCAGCCGACGACACAGAAGTCGGTCCCGCTCCCGCAGCAAGTCCAGGCATTCTTCCAGGTAATGACAGCTCATATTTATAAATTACTTAAGTGTGAATGGTTGGAGTTGCAGCAGTATTATTCTTGATTGATGAGGCTGACATTGTATCTGCTTGTTATATTTGGAATAGTAAATATTTTATATCAGACAAGGCTTCTATTTTCTCAGATTAGAGCAAATTGAACCTTGCTCCTTCTGATGTGTATCTTAAAAATTAATTTTGAAAGAGTTCCCACAGTTAATTTTTGTTTGGAACAGTACATAGTGTAATTATATCTTTGACGAGATTTACAACGAAAGCGTCAGAACCAAATGATGTAAATTGCTGATTACCATTTTTATTCTACAATTATTAAGATTTAGAAACTATTAAAATCAATAAAAAACCGTTTAATAATCACTATTTTCTAAATTTGTCGAACCTATAAAATGCAATTAACTCAGAAAATGGGAGCTCTTACTAAACAGCTCCCCCAGCTCTCTCATCAAGACTTACTAAGTAAACATTCCAAATTTATTAATTTTGAATGAAGATACTGTTGCAACAATAGTAGTTGTTGATCATTCTATGTCAAACAAACAAGGCACTCAACTACCATCACAAATTTTGATAGTACTATGAGTAGGAGTGTGGGATGCATCGAAAAATTGTTGCGATTCGATTCATGGCTTGTCAAAATGTTGATACATCGAAAGTAACGCAATGCATTGATAGTGCCAGAATGCATAAGCAAATTCAATGTCTCAGAAATATTCTGATGCGCCAAAATTACGAATATTTAAGAAAAAACACCCTTTTAATCAATGATATTTATTGGTGCGTCTTTTAGAACTAGTTCCTTCATGATTTTAATAAAATAATTTACAATAAAATAGTTGTAAAACGATTATTACTGAAGTTTGTTTTTGTTCTGAGTGGACAGTGATGAGCGCGATCGGACACAAACCAGATTATATTGCAATAAAAAATACACAGTTAGACTGGGAGATATAACTCTAGCTGATATAAGTACGTCGAGCAATGCATATGAGTATCTTAATTTACGTGTGTGCAGTGTACTAAGAACTAAGAATCAGAATTATTTTGGAATTATTTGGCAATTATTTTGGAATCAGTATTTGAAAACAAAATTAATACAAATTGCTGCATATTTAAATTGAATAGCGAAATAAATTAGGTTCTTCTATTATATTTTCAAATATTTTTGATAACAGTTGAATATTGCAGATAACACAGTCAATTCGTTATCATGACTCAGTCCATTATTATCGTGACTTTTGTTATCATCCCTGTCTGATAGCGTACCTGGGAAGTAAAGTCCATCCATTTGCAAACATTTTCCAATCAAAGCACAGTATTATCTTTTTCCTTTTATAAATTCAAACTTGTTGCATTTTTGACCCTGGAACGCAAAGCCTAATAAAAGTTAGATTGTTAGATAGCCGTAGATTTTACGATTTTTTTGTTTCAATGACAACAAAAGTTTTAAGTATTTTTTAAATACAAAAACTGTCTTATTCTGTGAAGATATGTGCTGCTTTATATTGTCCTCATTAGTAAATGTTTTATTATAATCTACAACATTTTGCTACTTGAAAGTATATTTTTTAATATACATTACAGAATTAAAAACAGTTCTTCACAATATTAATAATATTATTTCTAAGTTACCAAAATTTATAATTAAACCTGTATAAAGAAAATGTGGAAATTGGATTAGAAAAAGATTGATACTGTAAGGTCACTAGCAAAGATGTTATAAGGTGCCTAAGTCCTATTAGGTTATCGATTTCTGAGTTTTGTAAAGCCATGGTTAGAACAAATTAAAAGTATACAATAATAAGAAATATATAAAAATACAATAAGGTAATAAAATAATAGCAATAAAACATTTAATATTTGTACAATTAAAAAGAAAAACTCTTATTATGTAATGAAAATAGTAAGTATAAAAAGTTACTTTAATGGAAAGTCGTACTAAAATTTACAAAAATACATCCTTGCACGTACAGTAGACCGCTTTCACTGAATTTCTTTGCACGACTGACCTTGACAATAGTCTTATAATAAGAAGACAACAGACAGCGAAAAGGGCGGTACAATCTGCACAAAAACAAAACTACACTCCTAAAAATTATGACGGCTCTCCATTCCAAGGTTAACAATAATTCATATTCATCGATTTTGATTGAGTTAATCCTGGCACTGTGTTCTAAAATACTTAACTCAAGATTATTTGCATTTAAAAAAAAGTATAATCAAATGTTAATTATTATAAACAATTATATTAACATTCATTTTCAACCTTATTATTGGAAAATATTTTAAATTAGCGTTAGTATTAAAACTCTCAATGAATTTAATAAATTACATCTTATTGAATTTGTTGATATTGTTTTATTATTTTAATATATTGGCTAAACAATAATGGATTGTTATACTTAATCAAAATGATGCTTATTCTACAAACATTTTATGATATAATATGCTTATTTACCAACGCTTATGTAACTAAACAATGATATTTATTTAAATCAAATCATCGTAAGCAAAAAGTAATCGGTTAAAAAATTAATTTTAAATTATTTTTCTTTTGTACCTGTAACAAAAGGTATTGTTGTTACTCTACCGCTTCTAAAATTTAATAAAAACCATGAATTCTTTATGTCTACATAGAATCGAGTTGCATCGAATCGAAATTCTTTGAATCACATCGCTGCATTGAATAGAATAAAATTTCCTGCATCGCACATTATAGGATAGGCCTAATTATAAGCACTGAATCCAAAAATATTTTTAAAATTCTATCTTTTTTTAGTTATATGTGTTTGAAATTCAGAAAATGTCACTTTTATTAGTGCTCTCAAACCTAACATGTGCTCTAACTCGGGTTCTGTAAGTCCTAACAAGTTGCTTAAGGGCTAATTTTAAAGATGATTAAAATGGATTTAATTTGATAAAGAGATAATTTTTTGAAAATGCTAAAAAATCTTGGAAAGAATTTTTTGGAAAGTATTTTATGAAAATTATTTATTTCATTTTAAATTTAGTTAGTATATCATAAAAGTTTCAAAATGGGACGATGATAGGATCAGCTGTTACTGTAAAAATGCTTCATACTGATGCAGTATTATAGTTTAAACCGCACCAAAATAGTCTGATGATAGCTGTTGCATGTGATGCACCCTCCTCACTTCTTGCCCAGCCATGTTGTCAAATATAAATTCAATGAAAATATCGATGATTTGTCTAAACATCTGTTGCAAAAAACAAGCACCATGATTTGTTATTGTAAACAAATGTGCATGTTTTGGTTATGTATATTTAGTGTTATAGTTACAAATAAAACAGTTTTTCACTTGATAAACAATATTCAATAGCATTATTTATTTAAATTAATATAATGCTATTCAAAATCACAGGATTAACACATATCATAGTTAAGTTTACCACTACTTTTAGAGGACTTTAACTCTAGATGGTGAATACTAGATGGCCCATTATGAACTCCCAACTGCGATGTGCTTCTTTTCGGGGCTTCGCAAGCTTTTTTTGTAAAAATGAAAAAAAAATACAAAATGTGCTCCAAATGTCAATTTTATCATTTCGTTTTTCTTCTCAAGAACTGTACTTTGACATACTACCATCAAAACTTACAAAAAAAATAGTAAATTGAAATATTGTAGCCAAAAAATTGAAGTGTAGACTTGCATTAGACACACACACACACACACACACACAATTGTCTAGAAAAGATTGAAAAGAATTTTAAAATTTTGTACCTAAATTATAACTTACAACCCTCCTTAGGAGCACTAAAAAATGTTTGTAAATAATTCCAAGATAGCCAAATTGTTAATTATTTTGTGCACTATAATAATATGTTGTTACATTTTATATAAACTACTAGGTTTTTTTTAATTGTTTGTTTACATAAACCCAAAAATGAAAAATGTGCAAAGTTACAGTATAATCATTGTAGGTAATCAAATAGTACATGTAGAAATTCTAAAAAATTATCACTGAACAAGAAAACGTTGTTTAAGAAAAATAGTCATATTGTACCCATATGCAAAGTTTTATATTTTTAGTTTGTAGTGGAAAATAAAAATGTTATCATGGAAACGAAAAATTCTGTGAAACATGACATAACAATCCATAAATAAGAGGTATGTATAATTTTTTGCTACATGTACTTTATTAGTACAATCTATTAGCTACAAGAAAATGTAAAATATATGAATATATTCCAACAAGTATAAAATTTAAAACACCAAAAGTCAGTGTGCGCAAATTGTGTAAACAGCTCTTGAAAAGTTTTGCATATTGTAATCATATTATGAAATATTAACATTTTTTAGGATTTTTTCCGAGAAAAAAAATTGATAAAACCGATATTTCTGAATATAAATATAAAAGATTTTTTTTCAAGATCTTAGATTATTATGAGAATGCTAAACTAATACCATATTTTTACATGTCTTATTTGATCAAATTGGATAAAAAAATGTTTAGGCTAGTACCTACATAAATGTTGTAAAATTAAAATACACTTTAAAAAATTAGAAATATTTTACTCACTCTTAGTTCTCCAGCCTGTTTTTAGCTCCATATTGCATTATTTGTATGTAGGATTGTCATTATTATGATTTTGAAGTGCTAGTGCTTTTATATAAATATAATGTAATGTTGATTAGTGGTAGGACTTCTTGAACAATGCCTAAAACTAAATTCCTATTATGCACTGTCACTTTCACTTAATTGCTCAAAAATAAATATGAACCACACTACACTATTCACTGCACTACGATTTCATTTCATTTCACTACACTTATTATGGTAAATACGAGCGGTATAAACAAAGATGGCTAAACGTAAACTGACTGCCGCTCTTCTACATCATCGTTGTCACGTGACCATTATGAACATACAGCACTAAATTTCCTCGAGACAGTACCATCTAACGCAAGAACTTTCTGACTTTCTACCCAATTTTTATTTGCTTATATCGCAATAAATAATTTATTTATTACAACTTTTTACAACAGCTTGTAATACACCAATACTATCTTTTGAAAGAACACGGAAACAAGAGTATACAAACACATTTTTGGTAAAACAACCAAAGCACCTACAACATTGCAATTTGTTTCGTTGGCTAGAGTATCATTCACTGCAGAGTGACAATTTTTACACCTGATTCCGACTATTGGTTATTGTACAGTTATGCGACAAATATCAACCATTTTTCCCACTCCCGGCCCCCCCGCCCGGAGGGAATTGATCGGGAATTTCAAATTGCCCATTTTAATTTTATTCCTACATTTATAAAATTGTATAAAAATATAATTATAAATATGAAATGTATAGAACAGAACATCTGCGTCGATTGTTACCAAGTTTATCATGCCTGCTTTATGATAATCATATATTTTATTGAGTTTTACAAAAGAGCATGCGACATGCCTACTTACGCAATTGCGTATACGTTTGAAAATAGCACGTGAAGTGGCAGGATTTGCGATCTAGGGTTAAATATTATCGCATAGTTGTTTTATAAACAAAATGCCAATTAGATTGACAGTATTGAACAAATACATACTTATTGTAGATGAAACATGTGATTGGGTTCTTCTCAGCAACGATATGGCAACACCGGCTAAAATGTCATCAGACTATATTGGTGCGGTTTACATTAGTCATATCACACACCATGAATATTTATTTTAAAAGAAAAAATGTGTTTATTTCAAAAGACAATGTGGATAGTAATAGAATTTAAAAATATAATATAAACAAAAATATGAATTTAGACATTTATTATAGTACAAAACACACTGAGCTATGTGAAATTTACTTAATCCTTCTAGAGAATTAGTAAAACCTTCATATCTATAAGTAAAACTCAACCCAAAGCTGTTATTTGTAATAATGTTCGTAACTGATACCTGTATACCACAGAACATGTATGAGTGTGTCAGTACAAGGATTTATTTTAATAATGCCTTTTCATAGTTCTCTTGGGTGGAATAAATGAAATTATTGTTGATATTTACTTTAGCCCAGTCAAATTATTGGTTTGGATTCATATTCTGTTCATTGCATACCATACCAAACATCCTTGTGCAGCTTAGCGTTTAACTGATAAATGTTTATATTCTTAGGTTAGGTTAAAGGGCGCTAGGCCAGGAATTATTGGAGAGATAGGACATCAGCAAACTTACCTTAGAAGACAAGTTCACTAACACAAGAGGTAGTAGTAACATACACAAAAGGAACACAAAATAACATGAATGTTCAGTGTCACTTGCACTTTCTTCAGGTGAGTAGAGAGAGACTGACATGCCTTCCACAATTGCTGGGTTGGTGGCTGTGGTGGGGGTTGTACAACCATAGAGCAACACTCAGGTATAGATGCAGTAATTCAGTTGGTATATATATATGAAGTTTGCTGATAGGGAAGGGGTTGAAGGAAAGTGGTCTATCTTATGTTCATATTAGGTGGGTCATGGGATTTTGTTATCCATTGGTGTGCTAATTCCATCCTTCGGAGTTGGGAACTATTGGCATAGGAAGGAAGGGATCTTATTACTTTGGTGGTGTAACACTGATCAAAATGTTGGCTATGGAGAAGAGTATAGGCAGAAACAGGTTATTCAGGATTTTGGACTTTACAATCAAGTCTATGGCCATTCATGCGTTTTTGAAGGGTTTCACTGGTAAGGCAGGACAGTGCTGGCACTGGGGTTGATAAATTGAATTGGTGGAATCACAGGAGTGGTTATCAGGTATCTTGAAGTTAAGGAGGTAAGTGGAGCTGGTAAATGATGTGACTGGGAGATGAATAGGGCATGTTTTGCAAGCTTTTTTGTTACAAGGATAAGAACTGGGTGGTTTCTGGTCTTTAGGACAGGTCAGGATGTTGGGAACAGGTAACTTGGGATGGACCAGGATTTGGCGGAGGTTTTTGTTTTGTCTGAAAGTCACAGTAGGAGGTGTTTCAAGGAGATCTTTGGCGTGGGGGGAAGCTTTTAAGATGTTGAACCCGTCTTTCAGAATTTGATTGAGTTTATGTAGGCCATAGTGGTAATTAGTGACAAGGGGTAAGCATTGGGAACTACTTCTGGTTTGGGATTGGTTTTGGGACTGGGCTAAACGGATTTCGTTTTTAATAAAGTTGGTAGGGTAACCTCTTGGAATGCACTGACAAGTTGGTTATATATTTAGGTTTATGGAAGAGGAAATTATACGTTTGGCACAGGTGGCTAGGCTATAGGGTAGAGAGTGTTAAGTGTTGTTGGGGTGACGGCTGGTATAGTGAAGGTATTGTTGTTTATTGGTATGTTTGATGTGAATATCAGTTTGAAGGACACTGTCCTCCAATCCAATTTCAACATCAGGGAAGGCTATGCGTTCAGAAGAGGAGTGCCAGGTGAAATTAAGGGAAAAAAGTTTTGTTGGCTTTGAAGAAAGGTTTCAAGATTGGTTTCGGAGTCAGTCCAGATCATGAAAATATCATCGATGAAACTGAGCCAGCAGAGGGGTTGGACGGGCTGTTTTTGAAGGAAAGATTTCTCCAATTTCCCCATGAACAGGAGGTACCCATGGCAGTACCCTTGATCTGGAGCTAGTTGATGCCAGAACTTTGGAAGTGGTTTTTCTCAAGGATGAATTGAGTGAGCTGAACTAGGAAGGAGTGCTAGTTCGGTGTTTGGAGGGCGTGTATTGAGGAAATACTCAATAGCAGTTAAGGCATGAGTGTGGGTTGTATTGTTGTACAGTGAAGTGGCATCAATGTTAACTAGCTTGGTGTTAAGGGGTAGAGGTTGGGGAAGATTGGTATACTGGATGTGGGAAGGAAGTTGTCGTATATTAGAGGTTGGAGTTTTTCATCGACAAAGGCAGAGATACGTTCGGTAACAGCATTATATCTGGCCACAATAGGCCTACCAGGGCGAGGGGTGGTGCCTTTGTGGTTTTTTGGTAGGATACAAAACTGGGGTGGAATAGGCTGTTCATTGTTAAGCAGGATTTGCGTTGCGGTAGTTAGGTTTTGGTGTTTAGCATGATGAAGGAGATTTTACAGTTCTTGGTTGTGTTTTTTGGTTGGGTCAAAGTCAAGGTTTTTGTAGGTGGATGAATCGGACAACTGGAGGTTAATTTCATCGATATAATCATATTTGTCAAGAATAAAAGTGGTGGGACCTTTATAGGCAGGATGGATCATTTTGTTGTCATTGGATTTTAGGGACTTTATGGCTTCGCATTCAGTGACGGTAAGGTTCTGATTTTTAGTGAGTTGGGAGAAGAACTGACGATCTGACATTTTTTGGAGGATGAAGTTAAGGTAAAGTTCAATAGGATGGTCAGGAGGTAATGGTGGTGGTTCAAAGCTGGAAGGAAGTTTGAAGCGTGTAAGGCAGGTTTCAGGAAGGTTCATAGGATTATGGTTGAAGGTGTTGTTCTCAAAAAACATCTTTAAATCTGTTACTATCCTAAGTAGGTAAAATGTTCATAGCAGGTAAGTACCTGCTATGAACTGATCATATCCACCAATCCCTATCTTCTCAATGAACTTACCAATAATATTACCACTGCCAACAACCTGCTAACCAAACTCATAGGCAAGTAAGCTAGTAACAGTTTTATTATGTTGAAGATATTTTTTGAGAATAACACTTTCAACCCTAATCCTACTAACCTGCATCAAACCTGCCTTGCACGCTTCAAACCTCCTTTTAGCTTTAAACCACCACCATTAAATTCTGACCATCCTATTGAACTTTACCTTAACTTCATTCTCCAAAAAGTATCATATCCTCAGTTCTTCTCCTAATTCCCTATAGATCAGAACCTTACCATCGCTGAACGTAGAGCCATAAAGTCCCTAAAATCCATTGACAACATAATGATCCTTCCTGCCGATAAAGGTTCCACCACTGTTATTCTTAACAAATCTGATTATATCAATGAAATTAACCTCCAGTTGTCCGATTCCTCCACCTACAAAAAACTTGACTTCGACCCAACCGAAAAACAACCAAGAACTGTAAAATATCTCCCTTCATCATGCTAAACACCAAAACCTAACCACCGCCCGGCAAATCCTGCTAATTGTGGGCCTATTGTGGCCAGATATAATGCTGTTACCGAACGTATCAATGCCTTTGTCGATGAAAAACTCTAACCTCTAGTACGACAACTTCCTTCCCACATCCAGGATGCCAATCATTTCCTTAGTCTTCTTTCCAATCTTCCCCAACCTCTACCCCTTAACACCAAACTGGTTACCATTGATGCCACTTTACTGTACACCAATGTACCCTACGCTCATGGCTTAGCTGCTATTGAGTATTTCCTCAATGCACACCTTCCAAACACCAAACCTAGCACTTCCTTCCTAGTTCAGCTCAGTCAATTCATCCTTGAACCACTTCTTAAGTTCTTGCATCAATTACCTCCAGATCAAGGGTAGCGCATTGGGTACACGCATGGCCTCTTCCTATGCCAACCAATGTTCATGGGGAAATTGGAGAAAACTTTCCCTCAATAACAGCCCATCCAACCCCTCTGCTGGCTCTGTTTCATCAATGATATTTTCATGACCTAGACTAAATCCGAAACAAATCTTGAAACCATTCTTCAAAGCCTACAAAACTTTTTTTCCCTGAATTTCACCTGGCACTCCTCTTCTGAACGCATACTCTTCCTTGATGTTGAAATCTGATTAGAGGACAGTGTCCTTCAAACTGACATCACATCAAATGTACCAATAAACAACAATACCTTCACTATACCAGCCGTCACCCCAACAACACTTAACACTCTCTACCCTATAGCCTAGCCACCTGTGCCAAACGTATAATTTCCTCTTCCATAAACCTAAATATATAACCAACTTGTCAGTGCATTCCAAGAGGTTACCCTACCAACTTTATTAAAAACGAAATCCGTTTAGCCTAGTCCCAAAACCAATCCCAAACCAGAAGTAGTTCCCAATGCTTACCCCTTGTCACTAATTACCACCATGGCCCACATAAACTCAATCAAATTCTGAAAGACGGGTTCAACATCTTAAAAGCTTCCCCTCACGCCAAAGATCTCCTTGAAACACCTCCTACTGTGACTTTCAGATCAACAAAAAACAAAAGCCTCCGCCAAATCCTGGTCCATCCCAAGTTACTTGATCCCAACATCCTGACCTGTCCTAAAGACCAGAAACCACCCAGTTCTAATCCTTGTAACAAAAAAGCTTGCAAAACATACCCTATTCATCTCCCAGTCACATCTTTTACCAGCTCCACTACCTCCTTAACTTCAAGATACCTGATAACCACTCCTGTGATTCCACCAAAATTCAATTTATCAACTCCAGTGCCAGCACTGTCCTGCCTTACCAGTGAAACCCTTCAAAAACGCATGAATGTCCATAGACTTGATTGTAAAGTCCAAAATCCTGAATAACTTGTTTCTGCCCATACTCTTCTCCATAGCCAAAATTTTGATCAGTGTTACACCACTAAAGTAATAAGATCCCTTCCTACCTATGCCAATAGTTCCCAACTCTGAAGGATGGAATTAGCACACCAATGGATAACAAAATCCCATAACTCACCTAATATGAACATGTGATAGACCACTTTCCTTCAACCCCTTCCCTATCAGCAAACTTCATATATATACCAACCGAAAAAAACTGCATCAATACCTGAATGTTGCTCTGTATAACCCCCACCACTGCTACCTACCCAGCAATAGTAGAAGCCATCTCTCTCTCTCTCTCCCCTCCCTCCCTCCTTCCCTCCCTCTCTCCTTCCCTCCCTCCCTCTCCCTCTCTCTGCTTACCTGAAGAAAGTGCCATTGCACTGAAAATTCTTGTGATTTTGTGTTTCTTTTTGTGTATGTTACTACTAGTCTGATGTCAGTAAACTTGTCTTCTAAGATAAGTTTGCTGATGAACTATCTCTCCAATACACTAAAAAGTTTATTTTCAAAATTTTTATATTTATATTAATTATATTTATATATCTACAGCGTCTTATGAAATAAACACTTGTATTACTTTAATTTAAATCTTGACGTGCGATATGACAGTAACACTAAACCACCATGAAGTATTGTACAATAACAGGTAATCCTGTTTCAATGATGTCCTAACTACGATAGTGATAAAAACATGTCATTTTTCAAAAATTTCAAAACATACTTTCCAACTAATTTAAAAAAATGTTGTTTTTATCAAATTTTGTTAAGTGTATCAAATTAAAGCCCATTTAATCCTCTTTCAAACTAGCCAACTTGTAAGGACGGAACCTATGTTAGAGCACATGTTAAATTTGAGCGCACTTCAAAAAAAGTAAAATTTTCTCATTTTCAAATTTATATAAATCAAAAACCAATAAGAGATGGACTAAAAAAAAGTATTTCTAGATTCAGGGCCGAAAATACTACAAACAAAGCAAGTTTCATAGAAAATCATTGATTAATTTGAAAATAGATAGTTTTTCATTCAAGAATCAAGAGATTTATTGTCATTGACGTTTTTTTTACAAGGAATAGAATAGTCAAGTATAATTATTAATATTTATGGAATATTATATTTTTCATATTATTACTAATAACAAAACTTGTTTATAAATAAATCTAAAATTCAATACTAATGTCAGCTTCTAAAAACTGTTTTATGCCATAAAAAGGAATAAAAATCAACCATTTATTAAGCCGTATTTTAAATCTATTAAAAGTTACAAATCTAGCATTTAGTATTAGTTTATTAAAGAAGAATATGCAATTAATTTTACGGTTATTATCTGTTTTACTTAAACTATGCAAAGGAATGTCAAGTTTCAATTTACACCTAGTATCATAACAATGAATATCGGTTCTAAAGTTGAATTCATGTAAATGTAATTAAGTTGGTTTGACATAGAATAGCCCTTTTGCTTTCATCAGTATGTTCAGAACACTGATGAACGAATTCGTCTCCATACTATTTTGTTTCTGTATACAGGGTGTTTCAGATCTCTCTACCAACCTTTTGAGATATTGATTTTGGGCTAAGAGCGAAGCTAAATATCACGTTTAAATCATTCAAAAGTCCTCAGTTACTCACAGAGCTGCCATTTTGGTTTTTCATACAATTTTTTTTTCTCAAAAAACAGTAAAACTTAAAATGTTGAAATTTGATATACACCTTTATAAAAATGGTGGCCATCCTAAATTTTCAAGTAAGAATAACTTTTAAAATAATAGTCGTATAACACCTTTACTAAAATAACTTTTTATAGACAATTTAAAGGCAAATCTTACGATATCCTATTTATTTAGATCGATTAAAAAATAAACGAGGTATGGCACTTTTTGTAGTGCGCGGCAGATACAGCAAGTTAATAATGTACGCAGCCAATACAACAATGTGACTATCCCCGTATGATGATTTGGATAAGTTAATACAAATTTGTTTTCTCATTAAAAATAAGAATATTATTCAAAACAACCTTATTTGTTTTCCCTTAAACTCTTTATGTTTTCGTTACATTCAGCAATGAAAATACAAAAGGAATTTCAGGTGATAAAACCTGATTTGTATTAACAAAATAATAATAAATCCTAAGTTAATAAATATTGAATAGATTGAAACTAAATTAACTAAATAATTAACTTATAAAATCATTTTTAGGAGTTAGGTGATTGTCACATTGTTGTATTGGCAGTGTACATTAACCTGCTCCATCTGCTGCGCATCACAAAAAGTACCATACCTCGTTTATTTTTTATTCGATCCAAATAAATAGGAGATCATTAGATTTTCCTTTAAATTGTCTAAAAAAGTTATTTCAGTAAAAGTGTTATACGACTATTATTTTAAAAGTTATTCTTACTTGAAAATTTAGGATGGCCACCATTTTTAATTCCTACTTTAGAAAATGTTGAATTTTTTTTCATAAGTTGGCCTAACTATTATAAAGGTGTATACCAAATTTCAAAATTTTAAGTTTTACGTTTTTTTGAGTAAAAAATTGTATGAAAAACCAAAATGGCAGCTCTGTGAGTAACTGAGGACTTTCGGATGATATAAATGTTATATTTAGATTTACTCTTAGCCCAGAATCAATACTTCAAAAGATTGGTAGAGAGTTCTGAAACACCCTGTATTCAGTACATTATGTTTAGCTTTTTTTAAATTTCCAATCCAACTACCATAAAATTTCAGATAAACATCTCCTAACCCGATTTGATAAATAACTTAATAACGTTGTAATTTTGATTCAGTTATGCTCTCCTAAGAAGTCAAGTCATAGATATATGTACAACAATTTTGTATATGAATACAGCACTGTAACAAATGTAGTAATAATGCACAAATAATTTGTTACCAGGCCTATTTAGTATTGGCATGAATTTTGGGCATAGTACAAAGTCTGTGGTAATTTGATTGTAAAATAGCACTAAAATTGGCTTTAATCCTCTCACTGTGGTCACTTCTAGGAACAACATGACTTTGTACTGTGAATTGTTTGTTAAATAGTTTTATGTACAGCAGTGGTGTACAACATGTATTTTATGAGGACAGAGGGTAGTTCGTTTTTTTTTTTTTCCAAGGTTCATCCAGATGTAGTTGGCATTTTTCATAGGCCTCTTAGTAAACAACCTTCAGACTCAGGTGCACATAAATTCTGCGCTGACAGTAGTTATTTATATCAAATGTTAAATTCATGTATGTTATGTGTTGAGAATTGTATGTTAATACACACACTTTAAGTTTAGTGGTTTGGAGAACAAACCAAAAAGCTCCCTCCAGGCGTATTATTTAGATACACAAACATATCAGCTTCATTGGTGCAGTGTGTGTGAGTGAAAGTGTTAGGGAGAATAAGGTGTAGGTGATCTTTTCTATTAAAATTTACAACTTAAGTGGTCGGACCACTATGCTAATTCTACTTCAATATGATTAACCCCTTATAAGAGTTTTCTCTTCAATAGTTTTCATGAATTTGTAGTTATCATGATCATAATTTTTCTTGCTACTTTGGTAATTGAGAATTGATTACCTTATATTAATTTAGTGTTTATTTAAATGGGCTGAAAGGGTGTTTTGTTTGTCCTATGTATTCTTTATCATATTCATACTGAAAAATGTTTAGTTTTTTTTCTGTGCATAGATGTTGTGTATTCAGTTTTTGATCGAAAATATGTTTTTACATTGTACTTGCAGGTGATCATCTCATTTTTAACTTACAATTTTGTGGATGTACGGTATGCTAATGAAAGCAGGTACTTTATCTCCATTAGTTCTGTTGTACTGATGTCATTATTCCACTTACTGTCAGAGTTTGGAATTATTTACATGGGAAGGAAGGGTCTGACTACTTGAACTGGACAAAATTTGTATTATTGGGGAAGGTATGTGCAATAAAAGGTTTTACAGTCTGTTGGATTTTGCAATCTCGTCTATGGTCAATCATGTTGCATTACCACAGGGTTCACTGGTGAGACTGATATATTGAGCAAAGCAATGTTGGCACTGGAGATGGTAAGTTAAGTTGGTAGTGGATCTGGTAAATGATGTAGCTGGGAGATGAATAAAATTGGTTCGCAAAACCTGTTTTTGTTGCAAGGATTATAACAAGGTAATTGCTGATCTTTAGAACAGGTCTGGTTATGAGGATCAGGGCAGTTAGGATTGTCAAGGATGTTTCCTAGGAAGTGTGTTTTTAAGATGTTGTAGCCATCTGTTAAGGGCATGGTTGAGTTTCTGTAGGCAATAGTGGTTATTGGTTATACGAATTGGGAACTACTTCCGGTTTGAGATTCTTTTTGTGCCAGGGCTAAATGGATTTGGTTTTTGATGAGTTTAGTAGGTTAACCTCTCTTTTTGAAGGCACTGACAATTTGGTTGCTGTACTTGTTTTGATTTCTAGAAGACAGTAAACAAAATTGTACAGCTCGAGTGGCTTGGATACTGGGTAGGGTGTTTTGTGTTGTTCTGACGACAGCTAAAGTAGTGAAGGTAATATTTATAGGTAGGTTTGATGTGAACGTTGGTTGGAAGAACACCGTCCTACAATCAAATTTCTACACAAGGATGTCTACCTGTTCAGAAGTAGTTGGCAAGTTTTAGAACCAGTAGAGGGGTTGGACAGTTTGCTTTTTAAGGAAAGTCTTCTCCGATTTATCCATATAAAGATTGGATATTAAGGAGCCATGCCTGTACCAAAAGCAGTAGACTTGATCTGAGGGTAGTTGATATTTGATTTTAGGAAGTGGTTCTTTTCAAGTATGAATTGAGTTAGGTGATAGGAACGGAGAGTTAGGTTTTGTGTCGACAGAGCGTGCAATGAGTGCTCAGTAGTGGCTAGACCATGAGTGAGGTACGTTGTTATTAAGTGAAGTGGCATCTATGGTAACCAGTTTGATAGTTGGAGCTAGAGGTTGGATAGAAAACTAAGGAAATGGTTTCTTGTGAAGTTGAGAAAGAAACTGTCGTACTAGAGATTACATCTTGTCAACTTCTCAAGAAACCATTTCCTTAGTTTTCTATCCAACCTCTACCTCCAACTATCAACTGGTTACCATAGATGCCACTTCACTTTATAACAACGTACCTCACTCATGGTCTAGCCACTACTGAGCACTCATTGCACGCTCTCCCAACACAAAACCTAACTCTCCGTTCCTATCACATAACTCAATTCATACTTGAAAAGAACCACTTCCTAAAATCCAATATCAACTACCCTCAGATCAAGTCTACTGCTTTTGGTACAGGCATGGCTCCTTAATATCCAATCTTTATATGGAGAAATCGGAGAAGACTTTACTTTAAAAGCAAACTGTCCAACCCCTCTACTGGTTCTAAAACTTGCCAACTACTTCTGAACAGGTAGACATCCTTGTGTAGAAATTTGATTGTAGGACGGTGTTCTTCCAACCAACGTTCACATCAAACCTACCTATAAATATTACCTTCACTACTTTAGCTGTCGTCAGAACAACACAAAACACCCTACCCAGTATCCAAGCCACTCGAGCTGTACAATTTTGTTTACTGTCTTCTAGAAATCAAAACAAGTACAGCAACCAAATTGTCAGTGCCTTCAAAAAGAGAGGTTAACCTACTAAACTCATCAAAAACCAAATCCATTTAGCCCTGGCACAAAAAGAATCTCAAACCGGAAGTAGTTCCCAATTCTTAAAACCAATAACCACTATTGCCTACAGAAACTCAACCATGCCCTTAACAGATGGCTACAACATCTTAAAAACACACTTCCAAGGAAACATCCTCGACAATCCTAATTGCCCTGATCCTCATAACCAGACCTGTTCTAAAGATCAGCAATTACCCTGTTATAATCCTTGCAACAAAAACAGGTTTTGTGAACCAATTTTATTCATCTCCCAGCTACATCATTTACCAGCTCCACTACTAACTTACCATCTCCAGTGCCAACATTGCTTTGCTCAATATATCAGTCTCACCAGTGAACCCTGTGGTAATGCAACATGATTGACCATAGACGAGATTGCAAAATCCAACAGAATGTAAAACCTTTTATTGCACATACCCTCCCCAATAATACAAATTTTGTCCAGTTCAAGTAGTCAGACCCTTCCTTCCCATGTAAATAATTCCAAACTCTGAAGAATGGAATCAGCATACAAATCGATAACTGATTCTCGTTACCTCCTAATTTAAACATCAGACAGACCACATTCACTAACTTCTCGCATCTCAACTATCAACAAACTTTAGTAACAGTGAAAAACTGTATTAAAATATTTGTATTGGTCTGTAGATAAACACCCAACCATTGCCACTTACCCAGAAACAGTTGAAGCTAAGTAGTCCCTACTCCAACTGAGGATGTATGCGGCATTAAATATTTGTATAATGTGTTGTGTCTGTATTTGCTTCTAATCAATAGAAATGGGCTTGTCTTCTCAGGTAAGTTTGCTAATGCTGTATCTCTCCAATATGTGGACTAATTACATGCCTAGTGCCCTATAACCTAACATTTAAATATAATCAACGAATCAGTAAGTGGAATAATGACATCACTACAACAGAACTAATGGAGATAAAGTACCTGTTTTCATTAGCATACAGTACATCCACAAAATTGCAAGTTAAAAATGAGATGATCACCTGCAAATACAATGTAAAAACATATTTTCGATCAAAAACTGACTACACAACATCTATGCACAGAAAAAAAACTAAACATTTTTCAGTGTGAATATGATAAAGAATACATAGGACAAACAAAACACCTTTTCAGTCCATTTAAATAAACACTAAATTAATATAAGGTAATGAATTCTCAATTACCAAAGTAGCAAGAAAAATTATGATCATGATAACTACAAATTCATGAAAACTATTGAAGAGAAAACTCTTATAAGGGGTTAATCATCTTGAAGTCGAATTAGCATAGTGGTCCGACCACTTAAGTTGCAAATTTTAATAGAAAAGATCACCTACACCTTTCCTCCCTAACACTTTCACTCACACACACTGCACCAATGAAGCTGATATGTTTGTGTATCTAAATAATACGCCTGGAGGGAGCTTTTTGGTTTGTTCTCCAAACCACTAAACTAAAAGTGTGTGTATAACATACAATTAAATTTCTCAACACAAAACATACAATTAACTACTGTCAGCACAGAAATAATGTACACTCCTCCATTATAAAATACATGTTAGATACCCACAGCTAATACATAAACCCATTCAACAAATTTTACAGCTGTTGCAATGTGTGTTGTTGTTTCTTATTGGTGCACTAGGCCAGAACTAGTGTATAAAAAGAGAAAAGAAGCATTATCATACTTACCTGAGAAGGATCAAGTCCATTCACTGGTTAGCACAAATTTTCAGTGCCTTTGGTATTTTCAACAGAGTAGTCTGGTGAAATTGTTGTGGGTAAAGAAGTGTGTATCCATAGAGCTTATGTGTAAAAAGATCACTGTTAGTTTAGGAGTGGAAAGGAGGATAGTAAATCTTAATGGTCCTCTACCTGAAGTTGACATTAGGAGAGTTACATGATTTAGTTGTGTGCTATGTCCATTCATTTAAATTGTCATACTTAGGATGTAAAGATCTGAAAATTGGTGGTGTAATTTTTATCAACATTTTTTGTATGGTCGAAGACAGGTTTAGTTTTAAAGTTGCAGTCATTTATGTAAAACCGTTCATGCGTTTTTTTATATGGTTTTACACTGGTAATACTGATATATTGAGCAATGCAGTTATCACTGGAGTTTGTAGATGAAATGAGTTGCCAGTGTACCTCCAGGTACTTGTTGGTTGCTGCAGCTGGTTGATTATGTAACTGGGAGATGATTAGTTCAGTTTTTGCAAGAGTGTCAATTGTCAAGATTAGAATAAGAGAAATTGCTTGTTCTTTATCAGGTATCATGGACGAGGATTTTCTGGTGGTTCTTAGTTTGTCTAAAAGTGATAGTAGGAGGTGATTCTAGGAGAACTTGGGTCGGAAGGGATGCTTTTGAGATTTTGAAGCCATATTTCAAGATAAGGTTGAGCTTGTGTAGGCCATAGGGTAGTTAATGACAAGAATGCATTTGTTTGGTTTTAAGTTGGTTTTGGTTTGAGGACTTGGCTAAACCTTTGGATTTGGTGTTCGAGGGCAACCTCTCTGGAAGTCAAGTTATATTTATCTAGATTTCTAGAAGATGAATATCGTTTGGCTTTGGTATAAGGACATAGGTAGGGTAGGGAGCGTTTGGATTTGTAGAGGTGAGGCATACTGGTATTAGTGAAGGTATTGCTGTGTATTGGTGGCTCTAATGTGAATATCAGTTTGAAGAAAACCGCCATTCAATCAATTTATAACATACCAAAGAAGGGACTGTGTTCACTCTCTGCATTGCAGCCGGCAATCTTCTACTGAACACAGTCCCTTCTTTGGTATGTTATAAATTGATTGAATGGCGGTTTTCTTCAAACTGATATTCACATTAGAGCCACCAATACACAGCAATACCTTCACTAATACCAGTATGCCTCACCTCTACAAATCCAAACGCTCCCTACCCTACCTATGTCCTTATACCAAAGCCAAACGATATTCATCTTCTAGAAACCTAGATAAATATAACTTGACTTCCAGAGAGGTTGCTCTCGAACACCAAATCCAAAGGTTTAGCCAAGTCCTCAAACCAAAACCAACTTAAAACCAAACAAATGCATTCCTTGTCATTAACTACCCTATGGCCTACACAAGCTCAACCTTATCTTGAAATATGGCTTCAAAATCTCAAAAGCATCCCTTCCGACCCAAGTTCTCCTAGAATCACCTCCTACTATCATTTTTAGACAAACTAAGAACCACCAGAAAATCCTCGTCCATGATACCTGATAAAGAACAAGCAATTTCTCTTATTCTAATCTTGACAATTGACACTCATGCAAAACTGAACTAATCATCTCCCAGTTACATAATCAACCAGCTGCAGCAACCAACAAGTACCTGGAGGTACACTGGCAACTCATTTCATCTACAAACTCCAGTGATAACTGCATTGCTCAATATATCAGTATTACCAGTGTAAAACCATATAAAAAAACGCATGAACGGTTTTACATAAATGACTGCAACTTTAAAACTAAACCTGTCTTCGACCATACTAAAAATGTTGATAAAAGTTACACCACAAATAAACACCCAACCAGTAACACCATCATTCACTATTAATGTGTTAATATTTTTATCAACAGGTCTCGCAGCCCATCTCGAGGCCGCCATTCCAGGTCTCGCTCTGACCGCTCCCGTTCCCGAGATAGGCGTCGACGTGATAAAAAACGTGAGCATCGGGATCGTGACAGGGAAGATTCTGCCAGCAGGGATTAATCTTCAACTATAATTTTCTCCGCTAGATTTCTATTTATGTGTCAGTTGAGATTTTAATAGACTTGGTTACAGATTGTTGTCAATTGGTGAATGAGCTGTTTGATATAGTATTAGTAACAATATTTCACCTGTCAAGAATCTTGTGTCTTTTTATCACCAAATTGTTACTTTGTATTATGACTGTCATTTCAAGTGTTATTTTATAGAATAATTTAAAATTTATCAAGTTTAAGTTAATTTATAAGAAAATAAATGATTATTATTTAGAAATCATGATTTATTATTTCTCAAGTCCATATTTAAAATTTATTTATTAGAATTAATCTTTGTTGTAGAGTACCCATGAAAATGGTCTTTGTTGTTAGCAGATAAATTTATATTTGTATACAGCTATGGTACTTTTATTTGTGTCTATAAAATTGTAATTTAAATAAATTTCAACTGCTTACAGCATAAATACACTTATCAAAAACTAAGCTAATAATAATAATAAAAAAATAATATGAAAACTTACATTCATCACCATACTGATGTTTTCAAAAAAGAGAACCAAGAGAGAGTGGTAAGGTGAGATTATCAAGAGGTTGGGAAAAGGCTCTTGTGGTGGTGTTACCCTTGAAGAGGAATGCACCTGGATAACATAAAGTAATTAACCCCTTTGCACCATTTCTGCTGAGGTCTTGTACTGCTGAAAATACATGGGTACCCAGCCACTATAATGGCCTGAGGATTGGAGAGGACAGTGTATGTCTTGGCAATAGGAGCATAAAAGTTTAATTACTTTTTTCAAATAATAGAAAATATGTTTATCTGATCTCAAACTATTTTAGGAACCAAACCCAGGAAGAATTTAAACAAAATAATAACTATATTTTTATTAATGTAAAAAAAAAACCTTCAGTCTATGAATATTCAGTGAAGTCGTCCATATGAACCCTGCGAGATGCTGGATGCCTGTCTGTCGGGTTCTCAGCTGCGATATCCTGAAGAATCTTGCTACGTATTCGTTTGATCTGTCGTAGCCTCTCCAGCCAATTGGAAGTATAAGGGTCGCAGCCCTCTGTGTTTAGACTGCAAGCTACTCGGGAGGCTAGCTGAAAGGTTAATCCCTTGTTAAATAAGTAGGTAAAAAACACCCTAAAGGTTCTGAAGATTAATACTGTTTCACAGTTAATCTAAAGAGCAGCACAATAAAGTTTAGACAATGATCTTTGATTTTTCAAAGAAGCATAATTGTGGCACTAAGTAGTCAATTTCAGCATGTGCTAATAAATACAGAATCAGGTCTTACTGTCGGTGCAGACATTAAGTGTACCTGAGTTTGAAGGTCGTTTACTAAGAAAGCTATGATAAATCCTATAAGAACACTGCTTTTCTAGTTTAGTTGTAAATTTTAATAATTTTTATTCTACTGTAGTTGGAACAAAAGAAAGTATAGGCATTTTAACTAGTTTTCACTGTACATCAACTTGACACTTTGGTTACTCAAAAACTTATTAATGTCTAACGTTTATATTTTAATATATGATTGACCAGAGTGTTTGCTATAAGTTTAATATATTTAAGAATTTTGACTTCAAGAAAAAAAGTCCAAATCAATGTTCTTGGCTTCTAGAGTTAGTAAAATCAAATCAAATTTAAATCAATATAAAAATGCTGCATTTACCTACTCATTTAAAATTAATGTATCGTAACTATACATTTTGTAAGGATTACAATGTGACCAGGCAATTCATTTTATGACCTCTAGAAGGCAAGACAACGTTGTTTGAATAAATTGATAAGGGCTTTTTTTCTTGAAGATAAAAAATTCTGAAATTTATAAAACTTATAGAAAATTCCCCTGTTAACCACGTTTTATAATATAGATGCGATATACTAACAAGAGTTTTAGTAATATTAGAGTAAAGTTGATGCACAGTGAAAACTAGTTATGAGTCTGGTACATTTTTGTTGGAATTATAATAAAGATTATTAAAACAATCATAAAACTTCAAAATGCATATGTTACAGTGTAAAATTAAGCGAAGAAAATATACAATGGTGTAATAGGGGTTGTCATAGGCCTCTTAATTTATTTGTCAACAACCTTCTTACTCGTGTAGGTCTACACATAATTTCTGCGCCGACATTAAGGGTGTACACGACAGCCAAACTGTCTTTGGCATGGACATTTGTAAAGGTATATGTAAGTTTAAATTTGGTCTCCTATTAATACTGATTCCATTTGACAACTATATATTTAAGGGTTTGGAGAAAATTATGGGATTGAAATATATGGTTAATTTTGTAGTTTATTGGGCTCAAAGCATTAAAGAACTGTTTGATTGGCGACTGGTTAAGACACTCGAAGAGTCTGTTTTAACAAAACCACAAGATTTACTGTAAAAAAAAAAAATATATATATATATATATTATCAACAGAAATCCTTTTCATATGACTCATACATAACATTAATTTTAATTTACAATGTCATCTCACTCCTGTTTAATCAAATTCAACTACATTTATTTCTGCAAAGCTGGCTACTGTTTAAATTGTCAAGCTGGATTCAGAATCTATAAAGCTGTAAATTTTCCATAAATCGACCAATCCAAAAAGATATCTCGCCTCCGCAGAATATTAGTTGTAGATATTCGCAGTTGCTTGATGCAATTTATATTCAAATTTTTATCTAATGATGCTGTTACAGGCAAAGATGTGTTAATTAAAATTTTAATCTGTGGAATTATAAAACATGTTTGATTCCCGTCAACTACAAAAATAAAAAAAATACTTCATTTATTGAAACTAAGACAATGCTTGAGAAGTTTAATAATAAATTGAAGTGACCATAGCTAAGGGGCTCTCTTTCCAAGCAGCTCATCTGGATTTGGTTCCGAATGAGTTATCATGTACGTTTCCTATTCTGCTCGTGTGGTCCTAGAGTAAGTGTAAGAGAGGCAGGTGCATTAAGATGGCCGTTTCCCAAACTGCCAAGTCACCACTAGCAGGCCAAAACATGCTGTTCTATTTCAACTGTAGAGTTCATATATATAATGACTTATAGTGAACACTATAATATTTAAGTTCAAATCTAGTGGACTATTAGTTGATATGAGTTTTTTAAATTTATAATCGTCAAGAATGACGTGTTAAGTTTCACATATTTAACCATACAAAAAGACTCATTCTTTACAAAAACTAACCAATGGTTCCCTAAAGCAGTACTTCATCTATCAAATGAAACTTCAAGTATTATGATATGATGATTATAGCGATCCAAATTGGTGAAATAGAAACCCATATTTTTGGCAGTTTTTTTAGAGCAAACTGGCCCTCTCAAGTTATTCTTTACTTAAAATTTACTTTTAAAACAGAGATAGGACTTTCTTTTAGAAAGCCCTGAAATACACAGACGAAATACAGTCTCAGTTAATGATTATTAGTGTGATTTAAGTATGTCTAAGTCAATGTGATTAGCATAATCATGCTGTTATTTTACCGAGCAATTAACTGTAAAAGAAATAAAGCTAAAAACAATATTTTATGTTTTCATAAGTCTCTTATTAAGTGATATGTTTTATTTAAACACATGAAATAATTGAACAGTTAAGTTTCTATGAAAAGGTGGAAGAATTTTGATTTTGAAGAAAAGATTGTGATTGTAAAATCATGAAAGCTAGAGAGGTCAATGATAATAACATCCCTTTAATACACACACCATTTTTACATCAATAATATTTTTTAAAATAAATATATTATGGACTTACATTAGCATGAAGAGCCAACTGACGAGCCATCAGAGCCACATTCTGGTCGGAGACTATCTTGGGCTCGGAATGGCCTATATGTTGAGCCAACTCCTCCCTTGCCTTGACACTGAGTAGACAGCTGCCGTGACCAAGGGGCTCGACCACTACACATGCGTAGTTGAACTGACACTGTAATACAATGACGCAAGAAAATAAAATGTTGCAGCTTCTTGTGTTACACTCAACCTTATCTTGGTTCCATTAGATACTGGTCAGCAAAATGCTGAATATCAGCTTTAAACAAAAATCAATAGAATATATTAACTGACGTATTGTAAATCTCAGCAAGAAATTTAACACATTCCAGCAGATCTCGAATTTCTTAATAGAACCAATATACTTCCAACTAATTTAAAGGTAGTTGAATATAGGATTTGTATACGAAGCAGTTAAAATGAATGATGGGACAATACTCTTTACGAATTGAATTATTTCCAGCAGAACTAAAATTTCTTCCTTGGACCAATATTTTTTTTCCATCCCATACTAATAGATAGATGAGTTTAGTATCCTGGGATCTCTATAAAAAGTAATTTAGATTAATAGTGATGGACAATACTCTTTTTCCATAAACTTAAATAAAAACTCGAGTTTACCGATGAGAAGTAGGAAGAAATATGAAAAAGCTTATTGCAGAGTTTTTTCTATATAGAAAATAAAATCATCTAAAAACATATAACTCGCGAGGTTTACCGAGACACTTCGCCAGGCGATGCGGAGTAGACTAATTGGAGTGGGGGGGGGGCTGCTAAGTCAGTGTGCGCCATATGATAAATAAAAATAGAAAATAAAATCATCTGATATTTAAATTGTTGTTTAAAACCTGTCTTAACCTTGTTATTGTTATTAGATAAATAATAAATGATTGTGAAAATTAATTAATAAATAACACGTTTACTTTTTTCTTTTAATTATTTATTTATTAATCTAATGATTATATCATAATTTGACTTATTAATTTATAAGCAAATTAATGTGCCTATTTCCAGAGCAGAGTTTGCAAATACAGCATAATATGTTGGTTTTATTTTAGCAATAAGGTTTTAATTCAAATTAAAAATGAAAACGGCCTTTCTGATTGGCTGCTATAATAAATGTAAATGAACAACAAAGGAGGCGAACATAAACTCTTCTACACAGGGTTTTATTTTAGCAATAAGAGGTTTTAATTCAAATTAAAAATGAAAACGGCCTTTCTAATTGGCTGCTATAATAAATGTAAACGAACAACAAAGGAGGCGAACATAAACTCTTCTACACAGAGAAAAACACCTCAATTCTATTGAAATGTTCAAATGATAATGAATTAAAGAAAGCAGTGGAAAGAGTTTTACATGAAATAAAGCAGTGGTTTGATATAAATGGACTTAAATTAAATAAGGAAAAAACTGAAATAATAAAATTTCAAACACAACATAACAAATGCCCTTTTAGTAATTCCATTACCATCGATGACAACATCATAACTATCAAAGACATGGTGAAGTTTTTGGGGTTAATCATTGATCAAAACGTCACATGGAGACCCCTAATAGAAGCACTGAGTAAAAGATTAAGTTCCTTATGTTTCCAAATGTATATTCTGAGAGGAACTGTGGAGCTGAGTGTTAGAATGACAGTGTATCATGCTTGCTTTGGTTCCCTGCTCCAGTATGGTCTTGAACTATGGGGCAGCTCAACCGATATTCTTAAGATTTTTAAAATTCAGAAGACGTACATTCGAACAATGCTTTTTATGGACCATAACCAATCATGCAGATCTGTATTCAAAGAGCTGAATGTTCTAACACTTCCTTCCATGTATATTTTCAAATGTTTATTATTTGTACATAAAAATAAAGATTTAATTTTAAATAAACAGCACAGCCATATTTACAACACAAGATTCAGAGAACAACTCCAATATCCAATTCATAGGCTAAAACTATTTGAAAATTCCCCTCATTACATTGGTCTAAAGTATTACAATAAAATTCCTTCTAATCTAAAAATCCTAAATATTATTAAGTTTAAAAAAATTGTTAAAAACTTCCTGATTCAGAAAGAATATTATGATGTAGAAGAGTTTTTAAGTGATAACTCTTTGATCATTGATATGTAATTTTAGAATAAGTTTTAGGATAGTTTTATTTTTTTAGGACATTGACTCTTTACCTGTTTACTTACAAATAAAATTTTGTAAAATTATGTAAACGTTATGTGAAATAAAAAAAAACAAAAAAAAAAAAAAAAAAAAAACTCTTCTGCCAGTTGGACCAACATTACGATAACTAAGAGATCAGTCACATGGTGGAGGGGTATAACAGTGGTGGAACTGAGACTGCCCTCTCCTAGTATTATTCCCCACACGCGCAGGCCAAATGCCTCGGTAAGACTCGAGAGTTATACATTTAAAAAGGTTCACTGAACCAACAACTATTTATATTCATTTGTGAGATACTGCAAAAATGATCAGCACTTAAATGATTGGTTCAATTAATGTTGTAACGCAGTCAGTTAACTGAGGTAAAAATGTTTAACCATTCGTGTTTTATTCAATACAATTTGAAAATGCTTGTTCTAGGTCAATTTATTAAATACATGCTGGTAACTAATAAGTGGAATTTTCTATTCATATTAAAAAAAAACACAATCCAAATTATTCACCACCAACTTTATAACTCCATATAAAGTCTTTTGATGATTTCATCGGTTGTAAAAATAAAAGAATTGTTAAAGTCATCATCATTTAGAACTTCAAAAGAATGATTGTTCCTTTTGTCTTTCTAGGAGTATTATGCATATAATATTCCCAATGATTATGTTTTATCTCCATCCTTACTTATTACCCTTCTTGAAATAAAATTAACTTATTCCAGAGAATTCCAAAGTTACTACCAGTTCTGTGACCTGATTGGCGGTTTTTATCAATCAATCAGTGATAACTCTACCCATAAAATAACCGATTAAAATTTTCACTATTTTGACTTGTGGAACCTATTTTATTTTTGATAATATTAAATACATAGATTGTAAAAACAGAACGAATCTTAGGACAGTTTGTATTGTCAATCTAAAAACCACAAAAATCTTAAGTTTAGCTGTTTTGAGAGTAAATTACCTTAACAGTGTTCCTGTTGTATGATTCGCCGCTCTCGTTGTAGACGATAGTGACATAGTCATTTCCAATATGTAGTTTCTTGGCATTGCAGTTAGGATCATTGTCTCTTGTTGGCATTAATGTAGACACATGGAATATGACCTATGAAAAAACCGTTCACCACTTATTAGTTAAGCAGGTAAATAAATTAAGAAATTTCTATAAATCCCACAATAATAAAAACGTGAAGTGAGGATTACATTTTATAGTATGCATTGGAAAGGCTTTCTGTATTTTCTTCATCCTGTAATTGAAATGGAGGCACTTAAACAAGCTAAAGCTTATAATTTATACATCTGTAAATATTTTCCACAACGGTTTTTACGACAAATTTATGTCTGCAGAACTGTCAGCTCTTCATTTATCAAAATAATTGAGAGTCCCTCAACACAAAATTCAGCATTGTAGAGGGAAAGTTTTCCTATTTAAGTTTTGGACATTTTCTGTCAAAAGTATAATCTGACACTGTTGCAGTTCTTTCTTCAACATTGCTGAGCCCACTTATAAACATAATACACCAGCCTAACTCTTAACTTCAACCACTCACTATTATACTTCTGTACAACTTAAGATGGATAGAGAAAATTTAATAATGAATTAAATAACCAGAGGAAGGTTAAAAGTGATACCACTACAAGAGACAATGGAAAGATGAAGGATACAGTGGATGGAGCATGTGACGAGGATAATAAATAATAGATTGCCGAGGACATCCCTAGAGAAAGAGGAACAAGATCATGAGAAATGTGATAAAACTAAGTGTGGAAGAATGTGGAGAGAAGAGGAATGCAGAAAAGTGGAGGAGGAGAAAACATGGAGAGATAGATAGGATGACCCTGACAACGGTAATGTCAACAGATGATGATGCTAATTACACTTTATTATATATGTTCTAAATTTTTGTAATTAACAATGTAACGAAGTTATGACCTGAGTAACATCATCTTGCCAGTTGTAAGCAAATTTCCCGTCATTTCCATTGCGCTCGAGGCCTCCAAGGAACACTGTCTGTGGATCCACATCGGCTAGTCTGATCAAAGTTCCCAACCTCTAAAACATAAAAATATAACAAAATTTATCTAAAAACAACTTTGTAATATTTTGAGACAAATAAATAAATTTTTTCTTTTTATTCATTGTTAAAGCCTCCTGAGCTGATATATATATAACAAATAATAAGGTTAACGTACCTTTGTCGTCTTCAGCTACAAAATATTTTTACTGGACTACCAGTTTCAGAGCAAGCATGGTCACATCCACTGTACGTTGTCAAAACAGTCACATTAAAAACATTATACAAAAATATGATAATGTTTTTAATGTGACTGTTTTGACAACGTACAGTGGATGTGACCATGGAGTTCTTGCTCTGAAACCGGTAGTGCAATAAAAATATTTTGTAGCTGAAGACGACAAAGGTACGTTAACCTTATTATTTGTTATATCATTTTTTCAAACTCCATAATGTATTAAACTGCAATTCATTTATATTTAACATGTACTAACTGCCAGCCGATGCTTTGTTGCAGGGTGGTTGTCTACGCTTGCTTACCCTTTCTTTCGTGGTTCTCTCAAAACAAACCATCACATCAATATAAAATCTCAGCCAACCACCTTCATCAGTGGCATATATACACATTTTTTTCGGGGGGGGGGGGCCGATCTTGGTTAAGCAAGTATTACGAAGACACATTACCGGGGGGGTCCGGGAATACCCCCCCGGGAAATTTTTCAAAAAGTAAACTCATGGAGATGTCATTTTACGCTATTCTAGCTCCAACAAAATTGGGATAATATTATGTTTTAAGTTAAAATGATATATGTTTATAATGTACACAATTACACCGATATCATTGTATATGTTTAGAAATATTAATACATTCAGACTAGCTTCCAGTTTGTAAAATAAATTAAGATTCAAGATGAGTGTATTGTTTTAGTTTTCAAACATATCAATCCCCGCCCATGATATGAGTTATAGGCCCTAACTATTTTTAAAGTTATATTTATTTATATCTTTTTATTTTTATATTTATTTAGGGAAAAAGAAATCAGAATAAGACTAAAAAATAAATAAAAACAATAACACGTTAAAGAAATTTTACTTACATTTTGTAATATTAAATATTATGTCAGCTCTGAACAAAATCATAACATATTTACACCTTTGACTACTGTAAATCAATCAATAGTTCTGTCTTGCCACTTGCCGTCCCGAATGCATGGATCTGAAATCGCTGATGGCATGCAGTGAACTAAACTGCACTCATTTAAACAAATTGCGTTTTTTATACTAGAAATCAGTTAGCATGATAGCAGCTGGTATGCGTAATGAATAACAAATAAAAATGTGATGAACATTTTTTTTATTTATGGATAAACAAATATTTATTTTTGTATATTTCAGGGGGGGGGGCCGAGGCCCCCCCCCCTATATACGCCACTGATATCAAGATGTTAACTGTTGATTACACGAATTGCATCACTAGAGACTACAAAGTTCAGTGCCACTAACGATTTCTTCAAGTAAATAACTAGCTGACTCTGTGGTCTAGTGCTATAACTCAGCTACTATTGCCTTTCTATCAGCTTCCATGGGATCTAATAATAGGGCTCTTGTAAAATCCCATGTAGGCTAAATGTAGTGCAGTTCAAACCAGCTGTAGTAGCAGACCTCGCTAACTAAAAAAATTACTAGCACAAATATTCCTATTACATTCTAGGATAACCTGAAATTATTATTGATCATATGTGTATAATAATTATTTACGTACAGTGGTGAGGACCACTTCATGCATGGGTGGGTGGGTCAATTCCACTCTACGTGTAATAGAACCACACATTCTTAAGAGTAACATCGGCATTAATTAATTTAATTTATTTGTAACAGCTGATAAAAACAAAAAGAACATTTACATTGGCATAAAAAACTTGGATTGGTTATCATTGTGACATGTTTGGAGTAATTTCCACTAATTCTGATATGACTGCACTATTTTGCATCCCTCTACAGTAGATTTATTGGAGTCTTTTAGAAAATAAAACTTTGTTATGTAGGATGAAGGTCAGTGGCGTATATATGGGGGGGGGGCCGAGGGGGCCTCGGCCCCCCCCGAAATATACAAAAATAAATATTTGTTTATCCATAAATAAAAAAAATGTTCATCACATTTTTATTTGTTATTCATTACGCATACCAGCTGCTATCATGCTAACTGATTTCTAGTATAAAAAACGCAATTTGTTTAAATGAGTGCAGTTTAGTTCACTGCATGCCATCAGCGATTTCAGATCCATGCATTCGGGACGGCAAGTGGCAAGACAGAACTATTGATTGATTTACAGTAGTCAAAGGTGTAAATATGTTATGATTTTGTTCAGAGCTGACATAATATTTAATATTACAAAATGTAAGTAAAATTTCTTTAACGTGTTATTGTTTTTATTTATTTTTTAGTCTTATTCTGATTTCTTTTTCCCTAAATAAATATAAAAATAAAAAGATATAAATAAATATAACTTTAAAAATAGTTAGGGCCTATAACTCATATCATGGGCGGGGATTGATATGTTTGAAAACTAAAACAATACACTCATCTTGAATCTTAATTTATTTTACAAACTGGAAGCTAGTCTGAATGTATTAATATTTCTAAACATATACAATGATATCGGTGTAATTGTGTACATTATAAACATATTTCATTTTAACTTAAAACATAATATTATCCCAATTTTGTTGGAGCTAGAATAGCGTAAAATGACATCTCCATGAGTTTACTTTTTGAAAAATTTCCCGGGGGGGTACCCCCGGTAATGTGTCTTGGTAATACTTGCTTAACCAAGATCGGCCCCCCCCCAAAAAAAATGTGTATATACGCCACTGCTTGATATTAAGTTTATTCACCGTAAGTAGAACATATGGTATGTATCACAGCGAGGCTGTGCAGTAGACTTTGACGTAACATGGACAAATTAGCTGGTAATATTATTCTATCAACTAGTGGTAACTAAACTCACCAATCGGAATCTGTTAGCTAAATTGTAAGCAAGCTATTTGTCACTAATAGCTTGATTTGTAACCATAGTAATTACGAGGTATTTTTGTGTTTATTTGGTGTTTGTTGTTCCACAAATCTGCCAATTTGCCTATGAGATGTCATACGAGATGGGTGTGATACCTACTGTCTATTTTTCTAGTTACCATGAGTTTATTGGTTTCCTACCTTATATTGATTTAATAAATCTACAATATTATATCATTAAAAATGCATCTTCACTAACTCTCAGACTAGCTTTGCCTGAAATTTGGGCGATGTTGTATAACATTAATATATACGTTACTATAATGTTGCCGATATATACTATGTTGCCGATATCAATGTGATTCATAAACCCCTGTAAAGAGCAAAAGATATGGTTTATTTTGGAAGTAAACTATATTGTATTGACAGGATTGACATAAAGAGTTGGCAAAATTAGGTTACGTTCACGTATTGCTCCACGTTGACTCTACTCAATTTTTTATCTGTGTTTTGTTTACTCAAAAAAAATGAAAGATGTTTTTTAGTTGTTTACTAAATCCACATGTTTACTTAATATTTATACATAATTTTAAAGATAAATAAATAAGGAAGTTTTTTTCAGTAATTGAACGTAAGAATAGAAACAATTTAACTGCTTTAATTGAGCCTTAAACTTTAAAGGAGAAAGTCTGAATCAAAAATTTTCAACTTTACAGTTATACAAAACATTGTAAAAAGGGTTGTTATTTATAATCATAACAAAGACACATGTTTATAACAAATTAATTATTGAAGAGTAGGGCTATCACTATGGAAACATTTGGCTTTCACACGTTGTTGCTGTAATATTATTACCAATAGTAATAAAAAAAGTTGAATAAAACTTTATCAAATAAATATTAAAAAATAAATAGAAAATAAATTAAAGATTAAAACCAGATAAAATTTTTAAACTTTTGAATGTCTCAAAAATTTAACAGCAACACCTTACATAATATTCAAAGGGCTGTACCTCAATTTATCTTTGTAAAAAATAAAAATAAAAATTTTTATACGAATAAAAAACATATTTCAAACATAACATACCAATGTTTGTGTAGTAAACGATTCTCCACCAATTTATGAGTAAAATAGTATATAATATATCGCTATTATAAATAAATATTTGTTTAAACATTTTATTTTTATAATATGTTCGTAAATTACCTAAATATTGCATACCAGTAAAGAAATCTTTCCCTGCCAAGGTTAGCGTTAAGAACATCATTTTACAATATTAGGTAAAATTTTGCAGCCTCTAGGCCACTATAAATGGAGGAAGTAAATTGAGGCACACCAGCAACAATGTCCTAGTGAAACAAATCGGTCTAAGGTCGTTCGTACAAAAAATTTATTAATATATACTAACCTGGAGAAACTCTGTATATCTAACTGAGCCACATTGGTTCCGCAGTATGTCTGCCTCGCTGTTCACTTGACCTGGGCCCACGTAGATCACACCCACCTAGAACCAACTTGACATCAGTATTACATATAAGTTTCAGAAGATTTGAGTTTTACATAACATAGCTAGAGATAATGCCTGTTACTTGTAAATATTTACTATTCTAAAACAATGCAAGACTGTGGTGATATAAAATGACTTTCCTGTACTATTCTTTTATACTTCATTTGAGACTTGCAGAACAGTTTATTTTTCATATATAGAATACTTTCTTGGTTATGGCATAATTTCTTGGAGAAACTCAGTTAACAGTACGCAAGTTTTTTTATCAAAAAAAGACTATATGAATAATAGCTCACTTCAGCTATAGAGCTTTGTGCAAGCCACTCTTCAAAAGATGTCATATATTTTTGAAATTTTAATCTATGTTAAAATTTAAATCACCTACAGCATGCGAAAAAAGTATCTACTATGCTATCCAACTCACAAGAAAACTGAATTTTATATTCTGGATTGAAGCTGAATAACCATTTCCTTGACCCATTGAAGAAAGAAAACTTAACAAATTTTAAAAAGAATATCAAAGAAATACTTCTAATGAAGACTTATTATCCAGTCTCAACAATTTTAAGCGACAATTCTGAGTAGACGAGACACTGTTTTGTATTTATTTATAAATTTATCATTTTTTAGTGTAATTAAAATAGGTTGTGTACCTCTTGTGATGGCCTGTAATAACTGGTCATAGCAAAAAAAATACAGCAAACATTCTTGCGTGATTCTTTGTTTAACCTGTTGATTAATGGGTTTGTTTTGGCTTCCTACCATATAAAGTATTATTAAAAGTTACTTTTGTAATAATTTATTTTTGTTTTAGCTACTAGTATTTAATCTTAAAAAAAAGTGAAATGATAAAAATATATAAGCAGACACTCGCTGCAGTTGTGAAATTGTTGGTGTGCATATAGCTAAATGTAACGTTAACCCTTTCCACTCCAATTACTGGGAACCCAGTTTCCCTATCAGCTCCATTTACTTTTAAGCAAAGATTGCCTACTACATTTGTTCAGTGGGAAAAACATATATCTGATAGTTCCAAAAAGCTGATGTATTTTTTCTTTGTTTCTTCTATGACTAAAGTATAGATTAATATAAAATAAAACATATATTTTTATTTTCAAAATTTTTTAATTATATATATTTATTGGAACAAAATTTAATTTCTAACAAAAAAACGGATACAAGAAGAATGTTTGAAAAATTTTAAATAGGAAGAATAGTATTTGTTGTTTGTATCCTTACAAACAAAAAAAAGTCATTTTCAAATATTTTGGACTAAATTATACATAAAAAAAATATATAATTCTAAAACCGAATTTTTTTGAAAAACAACATTTTTACCAAAAAAATTATTTTCACTGCAACTAGTAAACAATTGCTCCATAAATTTTATTTTATTGCTTAGCAACAGTCAAAAGGTACATAATTTAGACCAAATTTGTAAGTAAAGCTTTTTTCAATAATTCAAAACATGTTATCAGCTAAAAATATAAACAGACAAAATCTAATAGCCTACTTGCAACGCTCTTTCATTTTCGTAAAAATAAAAATATTATGAATAAACAGTAAAACAACAACGATAACCTAGCAACAACAATGCGTTTTATAAGCTCATTACGAATGATAACATATGACGGAACAAAGTGAGTGCAGATAGCTGTTGCAGTCAGCCAGCTGTTTACAGAGCAGCCACAGACGACAAACATTACATTTTCTGAGGTTTGTTTACCGATACTAAACTCAAACGGTTCCGAAAAAATTCTACAGATAGCAGCACATATCAAACAACAACCCTAGCGGTCAATAATGTAACTACGTCAGTCTAAATACAATCATAGAACGTTTTTATAGAGACGTCGGGCCCGGCCCGACATTGGAGTTAGTGCGGTAAGTTGCGTGGCGGGGCTGCCCCGCCACTTGAGTGGAAAGGGTTAATACGTTTATCCATATCATATTTATAATCATATAAATATTTTCAACGCAGTGTTAAGTTATTTAGGGATGTCACAATCCGTTAGTCAGTCAGCACTTGGTGCCAAATCATATCAGTTGCACAGTGAAAAAAAGTAACTGTAGTACTAAATAATTGTATATACTTACATGGATTTATATTCAATGTATAATTAATTTTACTATTTTATGTAATACCATTGATTTTATACACACACAAAGATTTCTCATCCAATGTTATATTTTGTGTCTCAAACTATCAGCTGGTTTGTTGGTCCAAAGTAGTTTAAACCCAGCTGTAGTAGCAGACCTCACTAACTACTCAAATTACTGCCATAAATGTTCCCATTAGATGAGATATCTATTGCATGTGTAATACTAATCTAATATTTTTCCACATGATTTATATTTCTAACTTAAGGGAAATTCACTTTATGTTCAATTTAAGTTGTCCAAATTGGGATTAAAATCAAAAGTTTCTTTTCCAATTACTTATTTACTGTAGTATTTTTATAACAGCTCCTTAACCTCTATCATAGACTACAGAAACAAATGAGACAGTCCAAGGCAATTAATTTTCTGCAGAAGTGCACCTGTGCTGCTGTGTAACGGTGAGTGGTTTTAAATAAGTGCTTGGATGTCCACTTGGCGTACCATTAGCTCAACTATTAGTCGCTTCAGCATGACCTAGAGAGAGACAAGAGAGATAGAGAGAAGGAGACTGCTACAAGCACTCTACCAATGAAAACCGAACATCAAATAATTTCATCAAACAGGAAAACCGGTTTTACAGGACCCATATAAGTGGACAGTCTTCTTGTTTTTGTTATCGTCAATGCCTTTATCTGTCAATTACCTTATGAGTCTCATAAGGAGGAATGCGGTCGAGATTTTTGAAAGCTCGCTGCACCATCTGACAACTGGTGAGGGCCAGAGGTTTCTCTGCAGTGCTGCCAAAATGAGACGAGTGAAACAACTGTAGAAACACAAAGCTGTAACATAAAACAATATTAATTAGTAGCAATTTTAATTACTGAAGAAAATTTGAAGAGTTAAAACTTCTTTTAATGTTTATTTGACAAAAAGTAAACACTAAGATTTCTCAAATACTGTCCCATGCTTATGTTTAACCCTTTCCATCCCAGGCATTTTTTAAAAAGTTGTTCCAAAAAACCCAGGTATTTTCATATTTTACACATACCCAAAAACTCAGGCTCCTTTTGTTGATTTTGTCGTACTTTACTAAAAAAGTTATAACAATTCTATTTACAAAGCAAATTTATTATTTTGAGTTTTTTAAATAGATTATCTACAATATAAAATAAAATAAAAATGGACTTAACAAAATTTACAACTTTTTGTATTTATATATATTTACAAAAAATTCTTGAAAAGGTTTTGAGTTTGAAAACCGGACACCTGGTTTTTTTGGAACTTTTTTCAAAAGTCCGGAGAGCCGGACGTTGGGATGGAAAGCGTTAACCGTGTTTGTTACAAAAGGTTGCAGAGAAAATAACTTTATGTTTTCATTTCTTTTTTAATGGTATTTCATCAATATTTCCTGTCCTTATTTTTTACATTACACAGGGTGGCTACTGATTTTAAGGAATTAAATTCAAGGAATTACCAGGACTTTCAAGGAGGAAGTTTACAGGTTTCACAATAAAATCGTTGCGGCATTTTCAGAAATGCAGTAGCAAACTGCATAATTCATAATAATACATTCGTTAAAATATAAATAAATATTAATGGTAATGTATAGAGGATTGTAATTTTGAACATAAAAATTTTGCCAAAAAATGAAAACGAAAACTTGTGATGGATTCAAACAAAAGGAAAAACAAAGCAACAATATGAAGAGAAACACAATTATTTTGCACTTTTTTAATATTGCTGGAACCAAGGCAATAGTGTAAATAATTACAAGTAAACTATTAAATATTAACGAGATATCAGTCAATGATCAATAGTACATAATTTTAAAACATGACTGAAAAAGTAATAAAAGGACATAAAACAAATGTTATGTAGGAACTGTTTTAACAAATACAAAAGTAGCAACTAACAAAAAAGTGGTAATAAATTTCACCAATTTGGTCATTTCTGATGTACATTATAATTATTACCGTATATAATATAGTCAAGTTATAAAAGACACATTCAACTTCCTGTTTACAGCTTTCAAATGACCTCATTGTAAGGTAGGTAAAAAACTAAGTAAAGAGGTAATTGAAAGATAACTAAATGAAATATAACTAATCAAAAAATCAAACAACAAAAAATATTATTAATTTACAATGATGAATGGCAAAAACCCAGATGTTGGATAAATAACTAAATTCAATAGCTCATATCAAAATAAACAATAATGCAACACTAATCAAATATGAATAACAGTATCCACTTATATTCTAATATTTGATTATAAATGAAAAAAAAAAACACAAATTTCCAGTAAGTTGACCAGTTTTTATTTATATTTATCAATAGTTGATGAAATCATTTGTACAGCCCGAAAAAATGCATTTTTTACTGATCTAACCAAACATAACCTAATTTATCCTAATAGTTTATTTACTCAAAAAAAATCGTAATTTCGTTAAATTCGGGTTTCATGATAAATAGTTGTTGTAAATAATGATCGCGTAATGGCCACTAATCGCGATTCGCCATGAAAGTTAATTTTTCGTTATATCTCGAGAAATAATTGTAATAGAACAAAATAGTTTTCAAATTCACATTCAGCGCAAAAAACACATCAAAATAAAAAGAGATGATTAAAATACCATTTAAATTAACGAAAATAGGTAAAAAATATTATAAGTTGTGACATTGGGTTTTTCGAATTTTACGGTAAAATATGTGGTTTAAATTCGGAATTTGCGTTAAATTCGGGTGTCTGGCCTGCTTTTCGGCCTGCCGGCAATAATTCCAGCGGTAATATAGGTGAATTATGTTTTTTTGGTTAATAGTTTAAGTATTATTACAATGATCGCGTAATGGCCGCTAATCGCGATTCACCGCGAAAGTAGTTGTTCCGTTATATTTTGAGAAATAATTGTTATAGAGGAAAATAGTTTTCAAATTTGTATTCAGCACAAAAAACTCATCAGAAAAAAGTAAAAAAAAAATGATTAAAATACCATTTAAAATAATGAAAATATGTCAAAAATACTAAAAGTTGTGACATTGGTTTTTTTTTAATCCTTTGGTAAAATGTGTGATTTCCACGGAAAAAAAGCATATCTTGTGAAAATAAGCCAATGCTAGACCCATTTCAAGCAAACATTTAAAATTTTTTAGGTGGCAAGAGATTGCATGAATACCAAAACATAAATATCTAATATATTAGCCCCGTGTACAAGTTGCAAAATTAAACCTTACCTACAATTCGGCCAATCACCATCACAACAGCTTCAATTCATACCAAAACAGTTAAACTTATGTTCAACGTTTGCGAGTATTGATTGATTACATGCCGTTGAGTGTTAAATATAAAATAAAATTATGTGCATTCTCGATTTTAATACTGCTCCCAACAAAACCATAACCTATCAGTTTTTTCACTAAAATTCAGACTTCATAATGCATATGATCTTGTCTCCCATTAGTAAATAACAAAAGAAAAGACCGAATGGCGGGTGGGTGAGCCGGTGACAGTTAGTACAACTGAGACTTAATTATTGTAATTAAATAATGCATATTAACACTTGATGCTGACTGTCCGGTCCTATTCTGCGTCGTGTGTGATTGTGTGCGTGTGTCGTCGAGTGCGTTGTCTGTTGACTTGAGTTGACCAAATCTCATCTGATGAATTTTAAAACTATCCCTTATGATTTATTAAATGAAGGGGTGTGCAAGTACTCGAATATTTGATCGAGTTTTTTACTACTCAAGCTTGGCTCGAAGCTACCGAAACTACCTGAAGTTCGATCGAGTGATACTTCACAAAATATTAGATTTACATCTTAATTTAGTTTAAGAATAAACAATTTTAAAAATTGCAAATGAAAAATAAACATTTTATTGTGTTTTATTTTATCCTTGATCATACTTAAAGTCTGATATGCGTAATTATGGATTGAGCAATACACTTTGGAATGGATTGTTCACAAATGATAGTCAGATGAAAAATCAACTTAGCAAATGAGTGAACTTGTTCAATTTAAAATGAACAACAGAGCTGGGAAGGTAGCAATCACACATGATGGATGACCGAGTCTTCAGTCAGTTCAGTTGTAACCTAACCTAAAATTACGTGAATGTAACAGGAGTGCTGGTTTAATGTCTGTGACGTAAGAAAGGGATTGTGCACGCACAGCTACACTGGACGAATGAACAGACTAGATGAACATACCAACTCTTTGACTAGCTTCTGCCTGATTGGCCTAGATAAAGATAAACAAACTTCGCACATCGTAACAAACACTAACAGTAAGTTAAAATCTTACGTGGAGTGTGAGTGAGTCTGGAGATTTATGTGACGAATAAAAAATAAGTTTTTGGAAATGATGAAAGATTTAAAATAATTTACTTACAAAGTTATGGAAATTAAAGATGTTGACAAACCAACGCAGAGAGCAGACGCAAGTAGTACCAGAGCCTAGGTCACACTAAACACACGGCGGCAATAATTTGGATATATTTTGATAAAACTGACAGAGGTGTAAGACCTGTTGTAAGGGTTCATTATATTGATAACAGGCTCAACCACGTCCAAGAACAACGTAAATTATTACAACATTCTAGGTTACTAGAAAGATATAGAATTAAATTTGGGTGGTTATACACTTTCCAGCCAATTCTGGAAATAATATTTCTTGTTGAAAAAGTAGTGAAATATGAGTTTTAATCTCTTGAGGGGGTTGATTTCAATTGTGGAAAATTTGTTTAAAACTGAAAAATTGAATTACTAGTTTTTTTATCTGATACTGAAAAAACCAATATTTTTAAAATCATAATTTTTAACAATCACTTAACATGATTTTTATGCTGAACACAAATAATAATTGGTTGCTATAACTAAAATTCTTTTTATCAGCCCAAAAAAAGACACTTTTTACTTACCTAAACAAAAATAACATAATTTATCCTAATTGTCTATTTACTCTACAAATATTCGTAATTTGCGTTAAATTATGGTGTCCGGCGTCAGGACGGCATACCTGCCATCTCTCCAGCGAAAATATATGTGAATTTGTGATTAATACTCTCTATTTTTGTGATTAATATTAGATGTTTAGACGTAATGGTTGCCAATCGCGATTCGCCGCAAAAGTAGTTTTTTTTTCATTATATCTCGAGAAATAATTGTTATAGACCTAAATTGCTTTCAAATTCGTATTCAGCGTAAAGAAACACATCAAATTAAACAGAACTATTAAAATATCATTTAAATGAATGGAAAGATGTCAAATATTCTATATTATGAATTACTTAAATTTGTTATTCTAACTATGGTTTTATTTTATAACAATGACACTTCAAAGTTCAGTTATAGTTAAGAAAATAGGAAATATAATTTAAGTGAGACCTAATTAATATAGCTAGCAGGAAATGCCAACAAATATAATTGTTATGAGTATTCTTGGCTTGCATAGAAATCTGATCTGTCAACAGGAGTAATCTTCATAATCCACTTGTTTCGATTATTTACACTTTATCACATCATATTAGTCATAAGTTAAAGAAAAAGGATCAACTAAACAACGTCAGGTAAAAATGTAGGAAAGCAGGAAATAAAAGGTTTACTTTATCAAATATCAAGTTGAATAAAAACTGATTATGTTCAGTTCATATATATATATCACTGTATATATTTTTTGCAAAAGTACAAATTAGGCAAAACTTAATATAGGCTTAGGATGGTGTCTGGGTTTTACAGTTGTCTTATATGAGCAAGAAATCTATCTAAATACTCACTCAAAAATATTAGAAACTTCAAATTTATTCAATACCTTGGACTGACACCGGAGCGAGGGGGTTCTTTACTGCGGGGGCCCCGATTTTTAAGTAACTCTAGTTGTGGTTTGCGCACTGGACTCATAACAGAGATGGTATGACCTCTGTCCCGCTTGAACGCTAGAGGCGGCAGAGCTGATGGGTCAGGTCGTAATTCTCCTTCCGCCTGTCCACACAACAGTTACTTAATGAAAATAACATAATTATAAGTTAGTAAACAGTGTTAATTCAAACATTTCAATGAGAATTCCTTGAGAGAATATATTATTTATTGTCACTTTATATGGCCAGGGGGAGTTAAGTTATTACGATTGAGGATAAAAAGTGTTTCTGCACAGTTTCAATGAGTTTTGCTTTGTGAACGTTTGCAGATATACAAGGGGTAGGGTGCATACAATATAATATTGATTAGAGATGTAACAGTACGTTGTCCTTTGATGCGCTAATTTCACTCTCCTGCCTTTGATCCAACTATCATTTTATGACGAATAGATCAAAATTTTGGTGATGCAAACAAATTTCCAGGCACAGATTTGGGATTTTGGACTAAATAACTACGGACAGTCAACACCACTCTAAGGGTGAGCGGGTGGGTCAACACCACTGTACTGTAAGGGTGGGCAGGTGGGTCAACACCACTGTACTGTAAGGGTGGGCAGGAGGGTCAACACCACTGTACTGTAAGGGTGGGCAGGTGGGTCAACACCACTGTACTGTAAGGATGGGCAGGTGGGTCAACACCACTCTACGTGTAATGTTGGGCGGGTGGGTTAACACCTCGGTACGTGTAAGGATAGGCAGGAGGGTCAACACCACTGTACGTGTAAGGATGGGCAGGTGAGTCAACACCACTGTACATGTAAGGGTTGGCGGGTGGGTCAACACCACTCTACGTGTAATGTTGGGCGGGTGGATTAACACCTCGGTACGTGGAAGGGTAGGCGGGAGGGTCAACACCACTGTACGTGTAAGGATGGACATGTGGGTCAACACCACTGTACATGTAAGGGTTAGCGGGTGGGTCAACACTACTCTATGTGTAGCGTTGGGCGGGTGGGTTAACACCTCGTACATGTAAGAGTAGGCGGGAGGGTCAACACCACTGTACGTGTTAGGGTAGGCAGGTGGGTCAACACCACTGAACGTGTAAGGGTGGGCGGGTGGGTCAACACCACTTTACGTGATTGGGTGGGTCTATGCCATTGTGTAAGGTTAGGCGGATGGGGCAATACCATTTTACATGAATGGGTGGGTCTACACCACTGTGTAAGGGTAGGCGGGTGCGTCAATGCCACTATTCGTACATTGTTATGGTTGTTGCTCCGATTTATACTGTTTTCACAGAAATAGGTGCAGTACTTCTAGGTAGGTACATCAAAGTCTAGGTCTTCCTAGAGGTCTTGCCTCTTATGACATTTCTTTCCAAACTAGCAGCTTTGTCATCTTCTCTGCTTCCACGTGTCCCAACCACCTTAATTACTTCTCACAACAATCAAATGCCAAGTTCTCTGTTCTTGCTTATTCACCAGAAATTCCATTATATAAAAACTGCAGGTTTTATAATAATGAATTGGTGAATACATAAGTGTAATTTCCAGATCCTACATAAAATGTTTCAGATCAAACATCTATATACGAGGTATGTCCAGAAAGTAAGTTCCGTTTGGTAATAAAAATAATTTGTCTACAGATACAGAAAAAATATTTATTGCACTAAAATCTACAACTCTTAACCCTAGATCTGGCATTTTACGAAATTTCGTACAATTTTTTCGTCATGAAACTGGCATTTGACGAATTTTCGTACAATTGCAGCGTCGGAGATTTACCATATTTATAATGCGCAAAAATCAAGCTACTTCGATGTTTTTATACTCTATGTACTCAGCGTGAACAGACGATTCCAGTGGTATGCAACATCGCACACTGCATTTAATCGGCTTTATTTTAAAACGTAGTGAAAGTTGAAGATGGAACAGTATCGCCATTATTGTTGTTGTTTAGTCTGCCGGGCCTGATTTCAACTATAATTATCGGTAAATAATTATCGTTTACAGTGTAATTATCACTTCTAGTGTGTTTAGAAGTGTATTATATTGTATTAGAGTGTTGTTTTAGTGTTGTGAAGTGTTATTTATTGTTTCAAATTTACAAAATTATTGTAAATTCAGTGATTTAGTTTAGGCCTTCCTAGGCCTATTGTGTAGTGTAATATTTATTTATTTACAACTATACTTCATATATTGTATAGTTATAAATAGGTTAGTGACAGTGTTTTTATTTTATATAGATGTCTGATAATCTATTTAACATTTTAGTATATAATAGAACACTGTAGTGTTTATAGAAAATTTGTATCATATTTTTGAATGTTATAGTAACCGTGGTTACTAATTTTCAGGTTTTTGTATACATTCCAGTTAAAAATTTATAAAAAATAATTTTTACTTACAAACCTACATAAACTATATATTTTCTGAAACTAGATAAAATTTAGAACATTTTGGCTATCTCACATTTCTTTTTTTATCATCACAACATTGATCATAGGGGGTGGTCACCCCCTATTTTCCGCGATTTCTAAAAATTTTTACAAATATTTCATAACATAAAAAAAAAAAAAATTATAGGTTATGAATTATGTATTATATGATAGCCCACATTCTTGTGAACAGTTTGATACCACACAATTGTACTTTTATTGTAATATAATATTTTTTATGAATTTTATAAAACATCACTGCAAAATCACCAAAAATGACCCGCCATTTTGGGCAAAAATGACTGCCGGATCGAGGGTTAAACTACTTTTCTACATAACTGCCGAAATTTTGCAGGCATTTGTCATAGCGTGGCACAAGTTTTTCTTCTATGCCTTCTTCATAGAAGGTTGCCGCTTGTGTCTTCAACCATTTGGAAACATTTTCTTTCAGCTCTTCGTCATCGTTGAAGTGTTGACTGCCAAGGAAAGACTTCAGATGTAAGAACAGATGAAAGTCGCTAGGAGCGAGGTCAGGGCTGTACGGAGGATGGTCAAACACGTCCCAGCCAAATCCCTGTATGAGGTTTTTCGTCACATCGTTCTTCTGTAATCAAAGATGGACGCCCACTTCGTTCTTCATCATGCACTTCATTACGTCCTTCATTAAACTGTCGGACCCATCTTCTCACCATTGAATCACTCATCGCATTTTGTCCGTAAACCTCGCAAATTTGCCGATAAATGTCAATCGGTTTCACTTTCTTAGCATTCAGAAAACAAATCACAGATCTGATTTCACAAGCGGCGGGATTTTCGATCAACAGCGACATTTTAAACAAGCACAACAAAGCGTACGAGACTGACAGCGATCTCAAAATGGCGCACGTTTCTTCTCCTTGATACAGAGCGTCTGCCGCGCATGCGCGGAACTGCGATCGCAGCGCTGCAGCGGATATAAATGGAAACGGAACTTACTTTCTGGACGTACCTCGTATTTACAGCACATCTGATTTTGTGATTAACGAAGATTTTGTGAAACTAGTACAATCCCTTCCACCTCGTGATAAGAGTTTCAAATATAAGTAGAATAAAATTAGCTTACTAATGGATCACAACATATTTCTTCGGTTTTTATTTGTTTGCTCTCAATATTAAACACCATGTTAACAATGGAATATTCAAAATAACCAGACAGGATGAACATAAGAGGCTTTAACAAATAATGAATTCTGAGTAGTATAAACTATATAATATAACTGACAGGTGAATTATGTAAATGCTGTTACATTTATGGTTTCAGAAAATGTTTTAGGTTTCACCTTAAGACCGAGGTTAGAAAATTAAAACTATGCAGTTAAATGTTATTTACTTTTGAAATCATCTCTATTTCAAATATTTTCACTTACTCACAACTTTTAATTAAAAACTGCTATATGAAATTTTAAAATTAAACAAATTAACCCATTGTGGATAACTGACAAGCTCAGCTCGCATGCAGTGGCTGGACCTAGTGGCACAATGACGAGCTCAGCTCGTATAAGCGATCTGTTTTTACTTTTACCTCCAAATAATTACAATAGACTCTACTAGGTTGAGTAAGTGTCTCTATTCATCAACTGGGTACTTTTAAAAATAGGTTTCGTTTATAAAAACTTCCATTAATAACCAATATATGGCAGTAGTATGTTGAAGCAGTTTATATTTTGTTCAGTAATATAATACTGTATTTAGTTTGGATATAGTGCGTTTCTGTCCACTTCGGTGAACTAATACAGCAAGTGACATTGAGGTTAGTGAAACAGACACAGAGGACTGAGAGAGGAAGCCGTTGTTGTTGCCAAGCCTAGTCTATTTGATGACTCAGTTGTTGTTATCTCTTCGCCCTAACTGCATGCGCGGTATTTAGATTATGACATCGACATCGTCCCTGTTACCCTATAACCTAGCTCGCCACTGCTATATCGCCAGTACCCCAGCAGATCACTGATACATCTAAGCAATTACCTAAAGTTTTATTGCAGTGCGCTGTTACTGTTCTGCCGCCGCGTAAATAAATTTGTACCCGCTAGAGCTCGTGTGCCTAAATAACTCGATCCGCAATGGGAAGTATTGAGATAAAAAAAGTTATCATACTGAATTGGGGTTTTGTTTTTAATTAATGCTAATAAAATATTTGTTTACTTAAAATTTCAGATGTAAAAACAGTGTGTTTAGTTGTTGGTTGAATTTTATTCTGTGTAGGTTTTTATTATTTTTTGCCAATTAACACATTTTATTTATTTTAATTTTTAATTACCCACTGTCACGATATGGGTGAAGAAGGATTACTAATGAGTTCATGAGTGTAGATTAGCAAATGTAGTCACTGTTGCAAACTAAGGATATATATTCCTTAAAAGGTGTCATTAATTAATAGCCCATTGACAATTGAACAGCCGGTGGTTTATCACTGTACCCTTTCAATATTTAATATGACTGATTGGAATTTAACTAAGAACCTACCTCATCAAGCTGAGCTTTAAGCAACTACGCTACCGACAAATTATGACCAGTAAAATTTAAATGTAATAAAATGTTTGTTGCTTACCTTGAGTAACTTTGGCTGTAGGCGAGGTGACATCTGTACGTTGGCAGGTGGTGAGAGCGGAGGCTTGGAGGTGAGGTGGGTGGTTGGAGCTACGATCTTCTGGGGCTTCTCCTCGTCTTTGGCAGGCTTTAGGTTGGACTTGGCAGTATCTTGGGTCATGAGATTCTCTGTGGATTTTGCAGAGGATTCTGGTTTTATCTCTTTTAATGGTATAGATTGCTAAAACAAATGTTAAAATAAATGTTAGCCAATTAAAAATGTTCTTCATTTGTCTATTGAATAAGAAAGGGCCCAGTGGGCCCAAAATATTTTGCAAACTGTATCTGATTTTTTTTTTTTATGTGTGTATATCCAGTTTGCCATTTTATCAGGTATGCTGTTTCCTTTCATTTCTCCTTGGCTTTGCGCTCAAATTATATCTGAAATTAATACAGAACGTAATGAAGTTATGAAACTTAACTACGTACTCATATCCACTTTGAAAATTATGAATTTTACTGTACGTGCCATGCACGTAACTTTCAATTACGTTTACTTGGACGTACCATTCTTGTCTTTCATGATCCATCACTTGTGTCAATGAACAAAACCAATTTCTACAGTGAGCACTGATTTTGTCCTATTTTAAAACTTCTCTCTTCCCAATATACTCATTTAAATGCATAAAAAATCTCATTTCCAACTATGATCTAATAGATAACCGCACTTATTAATTTCCATATTTCTCAAAGCGCACTACTAATAAGTAATATTTCCAACATAAAATTAAAAAGATAAATGAACTTGATCAAACTGAATCACAGTTCTAAGATGTATGAAAATGAAATACTAAACCTAATAACATTTACACTTTCAAGTTGTCATAACAACTCACATGTTTATCTGTGTCAAGCATTGGCGCCAGTGCTGAGGGAGCCGACATTTTGCGCTGGTCTTGTGGCTGGGCGGGTGCTAGGGTGGAGCCTAAAACATTGTGAGGTGTAAAGGCTGAATCTACAGTGGGCGGAGTGGTACCCATTTCCTCGGGGATAGCTTCACAGTTAACTCTGCAACAGGACAATTAAACTGTTGACAAGAACATACTAGTAATATACGCATAGTAAAGGATTGATCTACTGCAGATACGTTCTTAATATACTTATAATTCAATATCCTACTGGTTTTAGGGCTGGCTTGAAGGACCTACTTTTGCGGGCCCTGCGGGTGTGATGGAGGTGTGAGGGGCACTGTTTTCATGGTGGATTACCTGAGCAAATGAGTCTGTAAGAATGTAATTTTGATTATATTAATTTGTAAGTGTGTTGGATTATAGTAAATACTAAATTGTATTGGTTACATATTTATAATTTTTTTTCATTATTTTCTATGTCTTTAATTAGTAGTTTTCACTTTGTAAATTGAGATGTTTGATTTTTAGCTTTAGTTTATTTGAAATTATATTTTATATTATTTGTATAGTATTACACAAGGTTGAGTGGAAGAGAGGACTTCATAGTCTTAACTCAGCCTTTAAATAAAGATGTTTATTCATTCATTCATAATTTGTACACTGCATTACAAGACTTTTAGTTACTTTATAAATATGCTTGTTAAGTATACTCTTTACCAACATGCCTGGACATACCTACAAACTGAAAGGTACGGTTCACAATGCTCCTCACTGATCTAATTTTTAAACATTTAGAAGTAAGTTGGATTAATTTTACTGGCTTTACTCGTCGGAGAAAGTCCATTTCCATTTTTCCACAGCTGTTCAAATATGGTATTTAGACAAAATATTGATTTAGAGAGTAAATAAAGGTGGTGTGAACAGATTTTCCTTCAAAGAGTTTTTAAAATTTTTTTAAGGAGCTCCCATTCATTCCATCAATCCAGCCACTGGCCAGTTGAACTCTCAAGTGTCCAAAATCAAAGCCTAAACATGCACCTCTTGATAAATTGAGCTATTACTAGTTGTGTGAGTTAGTCAAAGTCTAGAATTATATACTAATTCATTCACATCATCCTTATAAACCTGCCATAATTGTTGAAATATCTACGTTTTGAAGCCTGTTTCCAACGCTAGCACATCTGACCACTGGATGATAAACTTTTAAGTCATAAAGCGCCCAGACATGATAATGTTGTAGGCGATTAGTCCCAAATAGTTCACTCCTCGGAGCTTAGATGTGAATGAAACATATGATCACAGACGAGCGGCTCTTGCAGAGTCAATCCAATACACAACAAACAGTGATGTTGAAAATTAGTTAAAACATTTTGAGTACTTTTATTTATTTATTTTTATTTATAAAAATACTTTTATTTATTTATAATAATAAATAAAAGTCAAGATATGGGCGAATATGGATTTCGAATGAGTGTGATGAGTGTAGATGAGCAAATGTAGTCATTGTTACAAACTAAGGCCGACTATTCCTTAGAAAGTGTCATTAATTAAAAGCCCAATGACAAATGAACAGCCGTTGATTATCAGCTGATCCTTCTCAAAATGTATTGACCCTGATTGGAATCAAACTGAGAACCTTTAGCACATGAAGCTGGGATTGAACCAACTACGCTACTAACCAATTGTACAGTAAATAAATGTACAAAGGGGCTTTAAGAAAAGTTCAAAAACGTAGTAAGCAGAATAAATATTGCAACCTTAAGTTATGTGATATGCTACCTCGGGTAATACCATCTCCTGGTAGAGGAGAACTATTTTCTATTAACTAATGAAACTCACCAGGGCAAATCAATTGATTTTGTTGACTCTTGCATTGTACCTTCAAAACATGTTCTCTTAAAACATCAAATAAAACATTTGGATTTATTGAATGCCAATTAAATTAATATATAACAGCACCTATATTTTAATTTTCTTTAATTTAACGTATTAATTAATACTAAATAACCAATAGCGAACTTACTTTCACTTCTTTTCTTAGAAAGGCTTCCATTTTTATTTGTATTATATAAAAGTTTGTGGTCTCTTGGTTTAAGCTTATGTCATGTAAGATATTTTTAATAGCTTATTTCTTAATTTTTTAAAAACCTGCTTATAATTACTGTTTTTTAATCTGTACATAAATTGTATAGTAATTTAACTTGAAATAAAAAAAACGTTTGCACCAGTTAATTAACCACAAAAAGTTGAAATTGTATATGAAATGCCATGTAATTATGCCTAAATACATACAAAATTACAACGTTGTAATGAATGAAAATAAATAATAAAAACCTGCTTAAAATTAAATATATAAACTCTTAGTGCTATTTTTATAGATTGTTAAATTTTTTGTCTGAATTAACTTGGTTTCAATGATTCTTTGTTATTCTAACTTATTATTTTACAATTAATTATTTTCTAACAATTTTAGGATTTCACTCACCTGAGGTCTTTAGTATACGTTTGTTTCTTTTTGCTCTCAGCTGTACTTGGCCCAGTTCCTGCATCCCTGTTTGGTTCTTCACAAGACTGGTTGGTGGGGTTCATAAAAGGATTTTTCCAACTAGCACTCATTTCTGGGCTGGAGTTAGAACGTCTGACAGGATTTCTTGACCGTCCAGAACCTCCATCTGCGTCAAACGCATGAATAATGCCTAAGAATGTCCTAATATAACAGTTTTTTTTGAGAGAGATAGGACATCAGCAAAATTACCTTAGAAGACAAGTTCACGAAAACCAGAGTAGTAGTAACATAAACAAAAGAAACACAAAATTACACAAATTTTCAGTGCCGCTGGCACTTTCTTCAGGTGACACTCACTCACTCACTCTCACCCTCAATCTCACTCTCTCTCTCCCCCTCCCTCCCTCTCATCATGTGACCCTGTTGGCTGGAATTGTCAAAATAGCGGCCGCTGTGATATTATTGGCTAACTCTTATTGGCTGATATTTCTGTTCTTTTAATCGCTGAAAATAGATTATTAAAAACTAACCTAGATTCAAAATTAACTTGTTTATTCATTAGTTTATCACAATCCTTACATTTTTTTTTTTTTAAATAAAAAACTCTTCCCATGCATTCATAATCCAACCTTTTTTTAGAAAATTAATCTTGTACAAGTCTCTAGTCCGCCTGTTCTTGAATATGGGTCGTTTATCTGGACTCCTTACCAGATAATACCAGATAAATGCTGTACAGAGGCGCTTTATCAGAATACTTGGCTACAGACTGGGCTTCACTTAACGTGGCACTCTAATATCTGAATTGGAAAACCAGTTTGATCTTGTTCCAATGGACTCGAGGCGTCAACCTGCCGGCTTGGTAACTCTTAACAAACTTTTAATGGACTGCTCGACTTCCCTGAGCTTCTCAGTGGAGTGGACCTGTCCATCCCAAGAGGAACACGTTCCAGGACCATCTTTCGCAGGCGTCAACACTCCTCCTACTGCTCTTACCACACTGGCATTTCAAGACTCTTGAGAACTGGAAGTGATAATGCATCCCATATAGACTTTTTTGGGGAATCTGTCGCCTCATTTAGAAATAAAGCATCTCTAATTCTACAAAATAGACAGTTTTGTAAACAGAGTTTCCTATTTTAGTTAGAAATTATATACTTATTTGGTTGTGGAGTATTTATTTATTATATGTGTATTTGTTAATTATTATTTATCGTTGTTTAGAATTTATTAATTGTTGTTTCTTAGTATTATTATATCCTCACTTTTTTCTCCCATTTTAATTTATTGTAATTAGAAATAAATTATTTATTGTATCATGTTATTTATATGTATATACTGTTATTTATACTGTGTTAATTATTATTCTCAATTGTTAATACTCTTTTCATAGTTTATTTATTGTCACTTATTGTTGAATTTGGATTTTTGTTTTTATTGTTACTAATATTATTTTATATATATATATATATATATATATATATATATATATATTTATATTTTATATATATAAATATATATACTTTCTAATATGCATATTCTATTGTGATGTTAATAAATAAAAAAAGTAGGATTGTATTCTAAAAGTTTGTAAAAAAGGTATGATTATGAATTCGCGGGAAGAGTTATTAATTTTTAAAGAAAAATGTAGGGATCATGATAAACTAATGAATGAACAGGTTAATTTTGATTCCGAAATAGTTTTTAACTATGTATTTTCAGCGATTAAAAGAAGTAACAGCCAAGAACAGAGTTAACCAATAATATCACAGCGGCCGCCATTTTGACAGTTCTAGCCAATTGGGTTACATGATGTAGGCCTATAAATTGAGTTGTTGAACACCATTTTCCATTCTTTTGTGAATCCCTCTGGTCTGAGGAAGGTGAGCGTGGTTCACCGAAATCGATCACCACAATATTTGTGCATTTCGTACTTGTACTGTAATATATTTGTGCATTTTGTGCTTATATTGTAATATATTTGTGTTGTGTGACGTTCACTTGTACTGTATAAATAAATGTAAAAATACTTCAAATAAATATCGGTCCAACTCAGATGAACATAAAATTTTGCACTCCGTACTAAATCACTCCATCTTTATCAGCATGGACATGTTTACCCTACCTAGTTAGTATTACGTGAAACATATAGTAAAACAGCGCTACATAAATCCGGTAGAATGTTGGTAACTTCTTTTGATTCTCGAAGAAGATTCTCAGTACATCTAGCGGATGAAATTAAAAAAATTTAGCAAAAACAAATAAAATTAAAAACAAAACAAAGCACAGTAAGGAATGATGAGCTCACTTCGTCAGTGTGCCGCTAGACCTGCACAGTGCATGACGACATATCTCGTCAGTAATCTGCAATGGGTTAAGAGTGTCATCTGAACAATCACCGTCAGGCTGTATGCAAATACGGAACCCACACTGGTCACCCATCTAATCAATAGCCAAGCTCAGTGATACTTGAAGTCGTTATGTTATGATTACTTCGGAACCCACCAGTCAAGGCCACTGACTTCTACATTACTTGAGTAAATGATTTATTCTACTCACCAAGATCTTCGTCTCCAAGAGTATCCACACTGTCATGACTGCTATGACGGGACGGACTGTGCCTTACAGGAGATCCGGGGATACTGACCGGCTCAGAGACTGGCCGCTCACTCACCCGCTGAATCTGCAGATAATGAAGAATTGCCTTATCACACAAACAAAATACAAGGGTCTTTGAGGAAGTAAACAACAATTGTGCACTATGCTTTTTTTGTGTTAGTCAATCCATTCACATAGAGGCCTCATTAGAAGTTAAGTTTAATTGTTAAGAAAGTTTAAATGATGGTTGTCATTAAAAATTAATTTCAAGGTACGTTGTGTTATTCAGTTTTTGAATGAAAGAAATGAAATGAAAGTATATTACTTGCAATGAAAATGAATGCAAAAGTTACTTCCTTTACAGATTTTTAGATAAATAAAGGAAGTATATAAGATTACTGCAATGGTATTTAATGTTCAATAGTGAAAGACAATGTACAACATGGGAATCAAAGAGAAAGGCAATCATTTATTACAAATATCTTGAAAGAAAATCTGGAAAAGAATCAAGAAAATATATGTTTAAATTTCCACATGTTAGATCAATAATTTTGAAAAATTTCAAGATCTTTGTTGAATAAAATTATCACGGATCCCTTAAACATTCAACATTTTGTTTTCAAACATATCCTTTTATATCATCTAAAGTATCATCTAAGAGTAATGATTTGATCCTCATTGTAGAAATTGATTCTTCAAACATGATAAATACATGGTGGTAATGATTCTCCCACCCAACACTCATACACGTACAATTTTAACACAATATTAAATTTCTTCACTGAGGATTTGTTTTGCACTTTCACGATTAGGTTGCATTAGTTGGCTATCGTTACGGCAGGATGAATATTTTGTTCGTTAAACCAAATAGTGTGATTTTAAATGAAGCTGCCATTTTGTAATAAAGGATCAAAATACATGACTATTCAACAATGAAAATAGCTTGCACTGAATTTGACGTGCACGTGGATTGAGACGCTGTTGTGCATGGTGACGGTTTCTGTTAGGTATAGTCAGCAGTGTTTACTTTCTGAATGACCATCTTAGTATGATAATCACACAAAAGTACACTGAAATCTCTGTGTCCGTTGACACAGACGTACTTCAGAATTTAATACTACTGTTACAATTAAACCTAAACATAATTGTCCAATTCTCAGATCTGTTTAGTAACATACAGTTAGAATTTATGGTTAGGTTTGAACTGTTACCTCAGTTTCAATGTCCGTGACGGACATCTTTTGAGCACTCAAGGAGGGTAAGAGTAGTGTGGTGATGTCTGAAGTGGAAGACATCTCCAGGGAATGAGGTTCATTCTGTAATCTCATCATCCACGACATGTCACCTACAACAAAGGTAGGAATTAGAGTTGTCTATCTACAAGTCAGATTTGATTATTATCGATGTGAGTCATAGTAATGCACTGTGTTTCCATACTCACTGCTGCTTTTACTATCAATGTTTACTAACAATCATGAGACCAGTAAGGATTATAGACAGATATGGATGGAACCACATGTGCAGGTCCTTTGTCCTGGACAACATGTGGTTAAAATTAAACTAGAAGTGAAATGTTGGTTTGTGCAGCGTTTGCTGAGAACTGTTCCCCTGATTTAAATGCAACTTCAAAGTAAAAGAAGAGTATGTTTGATATTTCAATTTCGTTATTTACAACTGCAAGGTAATTAATACACTTGGGCTTATTCATGTAAACCCAGTTATAATGAGGGGTGTAGTCATGTAAAAGAACGATGCTAAGTGTTTACATCATCACTTTGCGAGTACTTTCCCAAAATTCTAGGAATTAATATTTCTATATTGGAGCAGCATTGTTTATCGATTTTTACAACATTTAAATTTTAATGAACACGATGGAAAATAAAAACAATACAAACATTTTATCATTCATGTGCCCGCTTCTTAACACGTTGAGTGCTGACGACCCGGTTCCGGGTCCCGCGTGGCCGAGCGCCGAGTGCGCGTGCCCCAGATCCGTGTCGCGCTGCAATGTTCTCTTATACTAGGCAGTGTGAGCTCAGCTCTTGTGGAGTGAGGACTGTATGTCGCCCGCTCCTTCAGTGCAACACGTGCTATATTTTTGTGTTCGTCGTTTCTGCCTAGCGATTTTTTGAGTTTTCTTAAACACGTTATTGTTTTTATAGTATTTAGTGAGTAGTTGCTTATATTATATTTGTATATAGTTTATTTTTATTAGTGTTTTATATAGCTTATTATCATTTAGTGAAGTAATAGTGTTAATTTAAATAAAAATGGCTGATCGTAATGAAAGTGATGATGACCTTGGAAGTGACCGGAAACAGGAACAAATATTATTGGATGGCGTTGTAAATATTGTAAATATATAACAATTAGTTTTTAGTGAAATATAAAGTGTTTGTGACATTGTTTGGGTGCATTTTGAAAATGTTGCCATACATTTGCCTTCTTGGCGCATCCCCAGGAGCTGACGACCCGGATCCGACCCATGGATTTTTACTGACAGGGAATGAACAATAAACCATCCCACCGACTTCCTGATCTCAAATTAGCATCTGAAAACACTAATGCTGAGTAGTTTTTTTGTTTTTAACTTTCAGATATAGACGTGGTATAGGTCTAACATGTATAGCAGTCAACGTGTTAATTCCCCTTATATTTAAACCAGCAGTGGCAGCAACTCTAGAACCAAAATTTAACTGATGTTCATTTTCTTTTGACTTATTTTTTCACTAAACTTGATAAGAATTATTTAAAAACCTGATAATTAACTTACACATTGGCCACATAAACCATAAAAGTCAATTACACTTTAATTCCATATTTAGTTCTATGTTTAATTTGCTACATACATTATGTTTAATTATGTATTATGATCTGTTGACAAGAACCTGAATAGTGCAGGTTTTATTGTATTTTGAGAGAGTTACTTAAGAATATATATTCCAAAAACCCAACTAAGAGTGATACAACATATGGCAATTTTCAGCTGGTGAAATTACATATTTGGCTGCAAGGCCAAGGAATATTTTTTCTTCTTTTATTTAGTTAAGTGTGTGACTGTAAAACTAACCTGTAGGCCTGCGTACATGTATCTCCGCCCATCCTTGGCACCAGCACGCACATAGAGACCGCTCCTGCCTGTCCACACCTATAGCAATACCATACATTGAAGAACTAGGAACACTATACATGAGAAACGGACAGTAATATTTTTGAAGTTTTAATTTTAAAATGGTTTTCTTACATTAAACCTTAATATTTCAATGAAACAAGATTTGTTACACATTAACTTTAAGTTCTTGTTATTAGAGAAAGAACCGAGTGTAAGCAACGACTTGCTGCAACAATTATTACCATTTTATACAGTTGAGTTTTATACAATTGTCACCATTGAAAGTCCTCTGTCTAAGACATAGTCAAAGTTTGAGCAAGTTTGAGCAGAGCAAAAACCTAACACGTGATGTGCTCTCATTGGGGTTATTGTAAAATTTTACAAGCCCATTTGGAGTCTGCTCATTGCAAAAAAAGACATTTATTTTGAACCCTTTAACTCATTTTGATGTACATTGTCACATCACGGTCTATTATGGAAAAAAATACCATCATTGGTATTGAAACATATGAGCAGTCTAAGGCCTTTCACTGTGCTGAAGTATACTGCTGAAGACCGTCAGTTCAAATCGAGCTCGGGCTGGTACTTGTTTTCCATGCAACTATGTAGAGGCACTGGTCTGTGTTTTAGTGGTGTAGCACCTTAAATAAACAGTGTCCGGATGGGTGGTGGAAGTTATCATGGTCAGTGATTCTATTATAGTTGCATGGATCACCTGTTTTGTTACTTTATTCCGATGATAAGAGGAGAGCAACATTTTCTTAGTTTTTCTAATTGGTTGTATCTTTTTTACATTCAGACTAAACAAAGGTTTAAAGAACATTAAAGACAAATAAATAACTGAACATAAAAAATTACATTAAAATAACTGGACATTATAAATACATACAATTAACATTAAAATTAATATTTAGTCAATAAAAATTATAAAATGCTACAAAAAAAACTCACACTAAAGGGTTAATATGAACAAGACGAAAAATATTTAAGAACTTTACCGTAAACAAGCTGATCCAGGCGACCAGGATCTGAGTCATGCAAAGATGTTTCTGATTTGCGACCCTCATCTCCCGCTCCTAACCCAACACCACTCATCTGCGCAGAAACAACAGATCAACAAGTTTATTGACGTTAATAAGCAATTATTATTTAAATATACAAACTACATACAAGTGAAACATTACAAAAAATTAACTCTTTTGAGACTAACTTTTGATATAGTGAAAGTGGTAGTTGCAACGAAGACGGCAGACTTAAAATATATTATAGTTACACAATTGTGGAAATCATTTAACAATTTTACTGTGGGAATTAGTTATCAATTTCATTGTTTATTTAACAGTCCACTTGTGTTGTTATTATTTAATATTTTAATTTTTATACATGCGTTTTAGTTAGTTACCAACATGGATATTTTTTTAGATCTTTTTTACTGTAACTGTTTTCATTTTCATTCTTTATTAATTAATGTTTTTACAGCCTGTTCATATTTATTTATTCAACTTATCAGTAAATTATATTTTTGTTATTGTTCCTAAACACATTCTTTTTATATTATTTTATATTTGAAAACCTTCCTTCTCACCACACCAACAGCGGTGACTCCAACGTGATTTGAACAATCCGTGATGTGAGTATTGTATTTGTCCCTCGTACAATGCCGCCGTGTATCTTGTGTTCACGTGTCACCCACCGCCTCACGTGTGTCCCTCCCGCCGTTTCGCTGCTCGCCCGCCCTCCTGTTTCACTGATGCTACCCTGGTGAATTGCATTGCTGTCAGGATTCCACCTTTCTGGCCTACCGATCCCGAGTTATGGTTCATTCAGGTTGAAAATCAATTCTCTCTGGCTGGCGTAACTGCAGATGAGACTACATTTAACTATGTTGCGGGAAACCTGGATGCCATATATGCAGTCGAAGTGAGAGACATCCTAATCAGACCCCCAACCTCTGGGAAATACGACAAACTGAAGGCAGAGCTCATTCAGCACCTCAGTGCATCTCAAGACCAGAAGACAAGACAGCTGCTGGAACATGAAGAGAAGGGAGACCGCAAGCCTACTCCATGGACACCTCCGTGCCCTTGCTGGCACCATAGTTCCCTATGGTGTTTTGAAGCCACTTTGGCTTACTTGACTCCCAGCGTCCACAAAAGCCATTCTAGCGACACTTCAGAATGCTCTCTTGATGCTCTGGCAGTACTCGCTGATGCTGTACTGGATGCCAGTCCTCGGCCCAAGGTAGCGGAGGCCACAATCAAGATCAGCTAGCGCCATGGAGGCCATGATGGAGCACCTCACCATATTGATGACAGAGAAGATTAACGAGGTGATTATCACTCTGAGGAAAGAAATTGCAGCCATTAGTGACGACTGCCAAGACCGATCCTGCCACTTCTCGGCCTCGCGATCTAGCCCTCATCCGCACTCGTGCTCCAGCAGCTGGCATCAAGATGGCATGTGCTGGTACCATAGGAGGTTTGGCGACCAGGCCAGCAAGAGCACCAAACCCTGCCAGAACAACACCAGAGGCCCAGGAAACGATCGGGAGGGTCACTAATGGCGGCCAGCGACTCTGTACTCATGTCATCCCGCTGCCTCTTTATCACTGACAGAGTGATGAAACTGCAGTTCCTTATGGACACTAGAACAGATGTGTGTGTATTCCAAAGTCTATGCTACCAGGAGGAAGTTTGAAAACCGACTATGACCTTTACGCAGCAAATATACCTGCATCGTTACCTACGGCCTAGTGACGTTGAGCCTGGACTTCGAACTCAGATGTGCATTCATGTGGCGTTTTATAGTCGCAGATGTGGCCAGACCTATAATAGGAGTGGATTTTCTACACCACTATGATCTTCTAATAGATGTACGTCGTCAGTCTTTGGTCGACCAGACTGATTGAGACGTCATTGATTTCAAGTGGCCTAGTAGCTCCTCACAGTTTGGTAAGTAGCATTAAAACCATAAATGCTACCTTTCCATCTGTATACTCTCAACTACTTCAAGACTATCCAACGCTGACTAGGCCCTCCGGAAAACCAGGTCTACCGGTCAAGCACGACACTCAACAACACATGATTACCACTGCCAGCCCACCAGTCTGCTGTAAGCCGCGGCGCCTAGCCCCCGACAAGCTCAAGTTAGCCAAGATGAAGTTCGACACCATGGTCCAAATGGGAATTGCCAGATCTTCATCAAGCAACTGGTCATCCCCCCTCCACATAGTCCCTAAAAAAGTCTCTGACTGGAGACCGTGTGGTGACTACAAAACCCTCAACTGAAGAACCATCATGACCGCTACCCAGTACCAAACATTTAAGATTTAACTGATCTCCTCCACGGCACGACAGTTTTCTCACCAATAGACCTTGTAAGAGCATACCATCAAAGTCCCGTTAATTCAGAAGATATCCCCATGACAGCTATCACTACTCCATTTGGCCTTTTTGAATTCCCCTACATGACCTTCGGTCTCTGCAATGCAACACAGACCTTCCAGCGCTTCATCAATGGTGTTTTAAGGGATCTTGACTTCTGTTACTCCTACACCGATGACATCCTCGTGGCATCAATGTCTGAAGAGCAGCATGAGACACATCTGTGAATGCTTTTCGAACACCTCTCCTCCTATGGCATCTTGCTCAACTCCAGAACGTGTATTTTTGGTGCTAAATGCATCAACTTTCTGGGGTTCCTTGTTTCCGAAGAGGGAATCAAACCTTTGCCTGAAAAGGTGCAAGCTGTGTCCTATATGTCCTACCCCACGCCAAAGACCTCAAACGTTTCACAGGAATGCTGAACTTCTACTGTCATTTCTTGCCCAATGCTGCTTCACTGCAGAGCTCACTACACGACCTTCTGAAGAAAAATGTGAAGGCTAACCCACCTGTTAACTAGACTAAGTACGGCGAAGAAGCATTCCAGGCCTGCAAGCGTAGACTCAGTAAGGCAACATTGTTGGCCCATCCTATTCCTGATGCTCACCTGGTCATCATGTGTGACGCCTCTGACCAATCTGTGGGAGCTGTCCTCCAACAGCAGATTGGGAATACTTGGCAGCCATTGTCTTTCTTCTCAAAAAAGCTTAGCCCCACCCTATCTAAATACAGTGCCTACGACAGGGAATTGACGGCTGTATACCTCGCTGTCAAGTACTTCCTCCATATGGTCGAGGGTAGGGACTTTACCATCTACACAGACCATAAGCCCCTAACTTTTGCTTCCGCCAGAAGCCCGATAAGTGCTCGCCACGTAAGTTTCACCACCTAGAATACATCGGCCAGTTCTCCACGAACATACATCACATATCTGGGTCCAACAATGTAGTGGCTGACTCACTGTCAGGGATTGAAGCAGTCACTCCCTTCCGTCAAGCTACCTTCCATTCTGTCCATGGCCTGTCTCATCCTGGAAGAAATGCAACAGTCTGGTTGGCTACCCAGCATTTTGTCTGGCCTTCAATGAAAGCTGACTGCCGACGTTGGGCCCGTTCTTGCATGGATTGCCAGAAATCCAAGATCACCCGCCACCTGTGGACTCTTGTGGGTAACTTCACTCCTCCATCTGCAAGATTTGACCATATTCATGTAGATTTGGTTGGACCACTACCAGTATCACAGGGCTACAGATACTGTCTTACGTGTGTAGACAGATTTTCTCGCTGGCCAGAGGCTGTTCCACTGGAGAACATGGAAGCGGATACTGTTGCCCATACTCTCTTCTTGACGTGGATATGCAGATTTGGCACTTCTCGTCGTATAAGAACGGATCAGGAGAGGCAGTTTGAATCAAATCTTTTCCAAAACCTAAGCAACCTCTTGGGCACCAGCCATTTACGGACCACTGCATTCCACCCATCGCTAACGGTTTGGTCGAAAGGTTCCACCGCCATTTGAAAAGTGCCATCAAATTTCACGGCACTGAACGTTGGTCCAATGTGCTGCCTACGATCCTCTTGGGTATTCGCGCAGCATGGCGAGAAGACCCTAAGGTGTCTGCTGCTGAAATCGTGTATGGTCAAGCCCTTCACCTTCCAGGAGAGTCCCTAGCTACATCTCCATCAACTGGCTACACAGCCCCTTCAATACTGACCACAGACACAATTTTAACAACCTTTGTCCTGTACAGAGCATATGCCATGGTGTACGCACGCCTTGTGTTCAGGGACCTGGCCACCTGCAAACAAGTTTTTGTGTGCATTGACACTTTCAAAGGCAGCCTTCAACAACCTTACTCTGGACCATATCATGTTATCAGCAAGTCCAGTAAGACAGCTGTAGTTAGCATGAGAGGCTCTGACGTCACTGTGTCCCTGGATCGCCTGAAGCCTACCTACATCATGGCTGACGAAAACACTGTGCAACCAATACCTTCAGGTATGGCAACAGACCCTCCACCTAACTCTCCTTCGCAGGACACAGCACCAACCACGAGGACTACAAGATCTGAGTGAAGAGTCCATTTCCCTGACTGTATCCAGAGTGGTGTATCGTGATTTTTACTTTACACGTGATATGTGATGTGGCCAAATCATTGGCAGGGGGGTACTGTGGGAATCATTTTACAATTTTACTGTAGGAATTATTTATCAATTTCATTGTTTATTGAATTGTCCACATGTGTTGTTATTATTTAATATTTTGTTGTTTTTTTTAACATGTGTTTTTAGCTAGTTACCAACATGGATATTTTTGTTAGATCGTTTTTTACTGTAACTGTTTTTAATTTCATTCTTTATTCATTGATGTTTTTATAGCATATTCATATTTATTTATACAACTTATCATTAAATTATATTTTTGTTATTGTTCCCAAACACATTCATTTTATATTATTTTATATTTAAACACCTTCCTTCTTATCACACCAATAATTTAAAAAAATTTTCCTTATAACATATAAGATCAGATTTCCATGAAACAGCTTAAATAAATAACAAGGGTATGAAATACAATAGAAATCATAATTTGATACGTGAAATTTGTATACTTTTCTGTTTAGTCTTGCTTTGCTGCATTAATAAAATAGCTATATATAGCCAACACCTGTTTAAGTCAGACGCTAAGTCATGTTTACATTGTGAACTAAACTATTTACATTGTGTTGTCTTTGTAATTATTATGCAGATTTGATTGTAAATATTGTCTTTTGTCTACTTATAGTTGGAACAAAGTTTAATTTTTTCTGCACGCTTAGCATTGCACAACGTTGCTTTAAAATTGTGTTTTTTAGGGTTTTGCTTAACTGCAAACAAATGTCAATTGTTCCTTACAGCAAATGTACTCCAAAATGAAACTTTTTCAGTTGTTTAGAAACATATTCCCTACAAAAAAAAAAAAAAAAAAAAAAACATGTCTATTTACTTCTATTTTCTTTTTTTTTCTAAAGGTAGAGTGGTTTGAAACAAATTTTGTTTTCAAATATTTTCAAATTTACCCACAACTTATTAGTAGGGTATGATATTTACCAATATGTATATATTTAGTTAAAAGTTATGTTCGCAAATGCCATTTTATAGTCTATAAAATAAAAAATTATTCAAGAAGATATGATTTCTGCTTTCTTAAATATAGCCATTCTCCTGAAGGACTGCCAAATCCTTCAAAATAGCCTGGTATTTATTTACCCTTTACATTATTGGTCAGTATCAAAAGGGTTAAAAACAGAATTAAAGAGATTTATATGTTAGTGATATATATCAGGTTAACCATACTCAGACCATGGAGCAATTCACAAAAATTGAAGAGAATATATTTTTGTGTTTACCAAAATCGATCATTATAACAAACAAAAAGCGACAAAGATGAATAAAGATTAATAGAATGTGAATGTTATAGAAAGGTTTCTTCATATTTACTTGCACCGCTCAATGTGGAGTTGTCCGTAAATTAAGGTCTCTATTACAAGAACAAATTACAGATTCTAAAATCTTGGGCTTTAAGTTTTTTTCAACGTAGTCCCAATCACAAATCAATGTACTTTTGGTGTTGCTTGAGAAGTTTTTTCATACTCCCGTAGTACCACTCTCACATCGACTTGACAAGAAAGAATGAGAGCTTAAGCTCTTCTCGTTTGAGAATTTTTTCCACAAAGTGTGGTTTCAAGTTGGGGAAGAAATGGTAGTCAATAGAGGCAAAATTAGGGATGTTTGGAAGTTGTATGGTCAATGATTTCCTATCCGAATTTGGGAATGTAATCCATGGTTGTATGTGTGACATGAGAGAGCGGACGTTGTCATGGTGCATAAAAACTCCCTTTGTCAGCAAACCCGTCCTTTTATTCTGTATAGCTTAGCAGAGCTTTCTTATTGTTTCTCAGCACCTTGCCTTATTGATCATTGTACCTCTTTCCAGGTAGTCGACCTGCAGAATGCCTGTCCGGTTCCAGAATACCAAAGCCATCACCTTCTCAGTTGATGGCGTTTGCTAGATGTTCTTGACACTTGGAGCACTAGAATGCCATTGTTTTGATTATTCCTTAGTCTCTGGCATGAAGTAGAGGACCTATTTCCTGTTTACAAATAAATCTCAAAACCCTCACCTTCTTCCCAGTAACGGTGTAGGATCTCATGAGCACTATCTATATACTTCTTTTTGTAGAATTTCCAGCGCCCACCTGGCACACACCTTGTGATACTTCAAAATATCGAACAAAATCTCGTTTTCAGTATTGGTAGTCTTAAAGATGCCTCTACATCAGTAAAGTGGCTTAATTTCAATAGAGGTTGACCCAATAAACCATTTAAATTTAAACATAGACCGCAACTGAAACTTAGTGGAAGCGTCGGTGTTCCCTTTCATCATTAACGCTAAAACTGACCGGCCAGAATAGTAGTGGGAGTAGCTAGAAAGACAGCACTTGTGTCTGATTTAAGCTAGCTCGCTCGGTTACAAGGCAAGCTTGTTGGAGACTTTAAATTCCAGGCAATTCTATATGTGTATAAAAATTATTTTTATACTGTACATGAATATAAGTGAAGGTATTTAAATTGTTCAATGTTTATCTATGCAACATGTTTCTTGCTTAAATATTTGTTATAGCTACAAAAATTGTCATCAACTCTTTTCTCCACATTTGGATCTCAAGCAAAAAACATAACTAATTGGATAAGTTTTGTTAATTACTTTAATAAAACAATTTATTTCTAACATTCAAACAGAAAAGGAGTATTTTTGACTTCATGAAAAGAGAAGCTAGAATAGCACTTGTGGCAGAGCTATAACAATCCAACTACTTTGAGACAAATTACTGTGGTGATTGTCATGAACTCAGTCCTCTTAACACTGTCATGAACAAATTGAAAAACATGTAAATATATAATGCATTTTTTATATACAAAGGCAGCTTACTTTCCGACAACCCTGGTTAAAAAATAAAAAGAGTTACCTCACTAGAACCACTGCGGGACAACGTTGTTTTTTGAAGACCTCTGCTTTTTTCTAAATCCAAGCCTTCCATAGTCGGAGAGAGAAGGGTGTCTACAGAAAAGAAAAAGTAATTGCAATAGGATAGAAATTGGTAATATAACAAATCCAACAAAATAAATAAGATGATTTGGAGTGTCAAATGGCACACAACTTAAATATTATATTGGGATTAACATATTTTAGCCAGAAAATAACAGACAAGATTGTCCTGGTTGTTTTTTTGCTAAGTTGAGTTTTTTTTTTACATATAACTTGTTGTATAATATTCAAAATCAAGTATAAGTATGCTTTCCTAATATACATTGGCTTGTATCTTTACTATGGAATTACTGATCCCTTAACTACATAATTATACTGTCAGTAAATACCATTGCTAGTATCCATTTGTCATTTAAGTAAACTGTTGAATATTTTAAACCTTAAAATTATTTATTTTGTTGAAAAATACATACACATAAAATGCATGTTGAAAAGTAGTTTTATAGTTCTAGACACAAGATGATGAAACACTGCCTGTATATATTGAACATTTATTTTTATTTTATTTTATTTTCTTGTTATAAAACAGGATATCCCAATTACATTATAGCAGAACAAATATATTAAAGTTCAATATGGGTGGTTTGAGTCAAGTCCAATTTCTCTGAAGAACAACCGGAGCACAATATTTACATAAAAAACTAAAAATAATGATCACAATATCATAATAAACATTCTATAATACTTATCAAATAAGTTTCAACAAGTTATTACATAACGTCTATAATAAAAATACCAAAATAAATATAAATAAACAACAATAAATAAAACAAACAAGTAACATTAATAAAGATAACATTATAATAAATACATTTTTAACCCATCAAAATCAATTAACAAACAAAGATTTTCAACCGTAACAGTTTTAGGAGATTTATTGAATTGCAATTAATTATATTACAGGAATAAAATGCATTTCTTTTTAAAAACATATAAATTATCAA
>JAQJVL010000041.1:0-22275 GCA_035578905.1 Stictocephala bisonia | reverse complement strand
TTGACTAATAAATTATAGTAAATAACATAAGCATATATCGCATCGCTGCACTTAAATATGAAATACATAAAACATGTAATAACACAATAATGTACAGTTTTATTTTAATTTAATGTACTGACATTTTTGTCAAGAGTGCTTACTCTAGATATCCTGGTAGTGGTATGTTCCACTAATCTAATGGCGTAACGTATTGGAAATATTGTGGGGAATGGCAAAGTCACATGGTTGCGGAGCTGAAGCTCAAACTGAAGTGTTTCTGTATCTCAACCGTGGTATATTTAGCCATTCCTATTATAAATGACCAGAGAAATGTTGTTGTAGGTTTGGCATCCAGATCAGCTCGCCAGTGTGTGATGGCCCTCACGTCCTGTACTCTAGAGATGAAGGATGCCATGGTCAAACTGCTGCCTGAGGTGTTACTCAACCTCTCTAAGATATCTGCCACGGTGTATATAGCGATTCCTATTCTTGAGTTCCTTTCTAGTAAGTTTACCAATAATTAATTTTGAAAATATGAAAATTCCTCGTATATATTTAGTTTAGCCATTAGACTGTCTTGTGATGTTGTTTGGCTCAGAGTTAATTTACCATAAAGTTAAAAGAGACGAACCTAATATCAAATCACAACTTTAATTTGAGAACTAAAAATGTATTAACTTCAAAATAATTATACTAAGGTCATAATGTATGCTAGAGGTGAGTGCTGGCAGTGGTGATGTCAATTTAACGATTTAATCAAAAGAGTTCCATATCTTTAAGTGTATGGGTAGGTTTAGGGTCATGAACATGTACGGTTTAAATTGGCTTCCAACGTGTACAGATATTATCAATTTGAAAAACTTGTGTATGGTATTAACATTTTACAATACATGAATAACTGACATATTTAAGAGGTCATCAAGATTTTATTTATTTATTTTACTTATATGCCCCCATACAGTGAATACCAATTACATCGAAGCAGTTCTGAATCGTATAAAGTTCATCTTGAGCTATTTTTTATGAGATTCACCCCCACTTCAGTCCAAAGTACACATGAATAATAAATAATAAAATATAACAGTGCAGATAACTAATTAAAGATGTATACAATGCAATATACATTATTAATGGAAAAAAGCATTATAAATGTAAATCATTCTCAATGTGTAATATTCCGGCTATGGATAGTCCAATAAATAAACAATGTATAACAAATAACAAGATAATATAAGTATAATAGGAAGAAAACTCAAATAAATTTGTAAATATCCAACAATAACAATTTAAAACTTACAAATTAACTTAACAAACCAATAAACAACAAATAAAACAATAACAAAATAGTACAATAACAACATTCTAGGGATTTAATCCAGCTATACGCTTGGATTTAAACTCACCAAATTTATTCATTGTTTAAGCCTCCTGAGCCTTGTTATTATTTGTTATATATATATATATATATATATATATATATATATATATATATATATCAATATATAACAAATAATAAGGTTGTCATCTTCAGCTTCAAATATTTTATTAGATTACTGGTTTCAGAGCAATAACTCCATGGTCACATCCACTGTACGTTGTCAAAACAGTCACATTAAAAGTATTACACAAATATTACATATTTACAAAAATAAAAATAAAACAGATGATAACACTGCCGGTTGGTATGATAGTTAGATCCGGATTGAGGGTGCAGCTGGAACGATGTTATCCAATGCTTACTTGACTTTGAACAATTTTATTTTTATTTCTATCTGGCCGTCTGTCTTCTTTCATTGGTTGATTCAAATTTAGAATCTGATCAAATAAAATAGGTGTGACAATGAATACTCTAGAGAATTATGAAATATATAAAGCCATAAAGAGCAACCCAACTACTGTTCTTAATGAAAAATTAAAATTCTCTGCAAATATTTTATTTCACCGGATTACAGGTGTTTTATTTTTATCTTTATAAATATGTAATTTTTGTATTATGTTTTTAATGTGGCTGTTTTGACAACGTACAGTGGATGTGACCATGGAGTTATTGCTCTGAAACTGGTAATCTAATAAAATATTTGAAGCTGAAAACGACAAAGGTACGTTAACCTTATTATTTGTTATATCACCAAATTTATTGGAAAAGGTGTATTGTTGTTTAATGTGAATTCATTTATAGTTGAGGATAGATCTTGAGAACTAAAAATTAATGCTTCTGTTATCTTATGGAACATGTAAGATATTTACAAATTCTCCAGAAATTTCTGCCTTTTTGACTGACTTTCAGCTTTCTAACAAGAATTCACACTGTATTATTGGCAAAATGTCTAACATTATTATTTCTCAATATTGACACCAGACATTTAAGTATAACAAATATACATTTTGAACATATATATCACACAATTGATACTGTGATTGTGTTGAATATAGTTTAGGAGTAGCTTTTAATAGAATAACATCGCTCATAATTCCTGATAGTTATTATGGTTAGGAGAGTTCTGGTAGATTTTGGCAGTTAGTAAAATATATGTAAAACTAAATAGTTAAATTCTAAGCCTTAATTTTAAATTTATTGCAGTTTTAAGAGTATTTTATTGAAAAATAATGAGTCTTCTTGATCTGATTGATGATGAAAGTCACTATAGATAAAATATGGTAATGATATTGTTTATGTGAAAGGCAGTACTCATAAATACTTCCAGCTGTTATGACCTGAGTTATTTAGTAACCGGATGTTTTATAGGAGAGAGAACTAAATATCAGACTTGTCAATTACCTGAAAATTAGAACAATTGGATTTCATGTAAAGCTGTAGGTTCCTTAATTACCCTGGCAATTAAGGCTACTAATAAATGGCCCTTTCCGAGCATAAGCTGAACAATTCACATTCAATCTACACTCATATAATCATTCATATTCACCTTAACATACGCACAAAGCTGTGTCTGCGTCTCATATCGAATAATAATAATCTGAGAATAACTATGAGGAAATGGTCAAAATCACAGTTTATTTGGTGCAAATATTTCATTAAATACAGTGTACTCGTGACTATCCGGATCAATAGGGCATTGAACAAATTGGATAGCATTATTTTATATAGGCTGGAATTCAAGTTTAAGGGTCTTTATAGTGTGATTCTATTATAAAATTCCAATAAGAAATTTTAATTTTTTATGATAAATTTGATTTTTTTATTTATAGCTCTAACACGACTTCCCAAAGTCTACGCAAATTTTGTGGGTGACCAGTACATGTCAGTGTTTGCCATTGCCCTGCCCTACACCAGCCCCTTCAAGTACAACCACTATACTGTGTCCTTAGCCCATCATGTTATTGCCGTATGGTTCCTCAAGTGCCGACTGCCATTCAGAAGGGACTTTGTCAAGTTTATCATCACTGTAAGTAAATTGATTGATGTTTTCCTTTCCTTTAATTTTTGTACATATTAAAAATAAAGTAAAGTAAAGGCTGATAAAAACTTACTCCTTTCACAAAGGCATATGCCAATCATTAAAACCAATAGGTCGGCACTAGTGGCGCAGTGCTGTAACCCAACTATTTGGGGAAATAGCGTTTGGGAGATTGTAGATGATCGGATCCGTGCAAGGTCCTCTTAGTACAGACACAGCGTCTGCTCAGTGGTTGCCATCTCGACATGGACACTACTTGAGAAGTCTAGGGTGTCCATTTTGGAAGGTTCAGATGTTGTGTTGTGGAGAGAACTGAGTGTTAGGCTTGTCAGTTAGCTGAAAATCAGACCAACACTATGTGGTTTGGATTCCACGTGAAGCTGTAGGTCTCACAGTTACCCTGGCTTTTGGGCTATTAATAAATAGTCCTTTCTGAGCTTAGTCGAACTCAGTAACAAAGACTACAATCGTTCATATACTACACTCATTCACCCCTCATATTCACCCATATCTCTACGATTGGCGTCTTAGAAATAAATGAAGAATGAGAGGCTTTGTTTCTATGTTTTCTGTAATAATTATAGGGTGTTTGTTTTCATAAATAAAATCAATAAAGGAATTATTCTCTGTTTTTAACCATTCAATGTCGTTAATCTTAGAACTTAGGCTTAAGCGGCCGGTGTCATAACTAGAATCTACAGTTTCCGGTGACAACCGCGTCAAGGTACTATCTACAATATTTACAAGATGACCAGACGTTTCGCCCATACTGTGATGTGGCATCCTCAGTGGTTCCTCTGAGACTCTGAGGATGCCACATCACAGTATGGGCGAAACGTCTGGTCATCTTGTAAATATTGTAGATAGTACCTTGACGCGGTTGTCACCGGAAACTGTAGATTCTAGTTATTCAATGTCGTTCGTGATCTGGGAAAGGGCAAATTGATACTCTTAATTTTATACTTTAATAACCATAGTTTTTTAGTGTAATATTGTCTAATAAAGAAAAAAAAACACATGTTATGTTAATATTCTAACAAATAAAAATGTTTAGGGCTTAAAAGCAAATGTGCTGGTTCCGTTTGAAGAAGGGCAGATGAAGAAGCCTGATTTAGTCAATGAAGATTCTTCAAATCGTAAACGGAGCTCCAGCCTGACCGAACAAGTAATAATTATTTAAATAACAATTCCTAGTTAAGTATTGTTGACAGTCACATAATATATGTAATAGAGGTTGGCGAGAGTGGATTTTCAGTTGTACAAAAAAATTTGAAAAAAATGTAAAGTGAAAAAATAATTTTAGTTAATAAAAACTATATAAATTAATTATTTTTATTTTACTCTCTGTGCTAGCTAGGTATTACTCATATTTGGGTTCAGCCTCAGATAAAGTTAATGTATAGACGCTTGTTCTCCACAAGCCACTGTTCATTTGTGGCACGTACACTTTAACTGGTTATAATCTGCACATTGTGAATGTCAATTTACGTTCAAGCCCTAAAAGTTAATTGAACTTCTTATATTACTTTCTAATTAATATCTGTAATAACCAAGCAGCGAGTGGTGACGAAGCAAGTTACAATTGTAATGTAAAACCGGAATATACTTTACAGTAATCATATTTTTTGTGCTGTATTTTTAATACTTAATGCTGTTTAGCCACTGTTGTCGTTGAGTATTTTATTACTCTGTGCAGGGAAGTAGACGACCCCAACCTCCCACCAGTGGAAGGCTGGATTTAAAGCCTCGAATCGATGAAGCCTTGATGAACTTCCACAAAGAGCTCACCGAGACATGCATAGATTTGATGGCTAGATACACCTTCTCCACCTGCTCTGCTCTACCCAAAAGGTAACTTAGCTATCCTTTAGTAAGTAATTTAAAGATTGTTTAGTTTTTATCAAATTTTTTGGGCTGTAGTGTTTGATCCACTGCCTCGGCCTTTCTATCATAAAATAACTATTACAAGGCCAGTGATCAAAAGCTGAGGTCTACAGAAAGCTCCCCTGAGAGGCTGTTTGCCGAGTTGCCCCATTACTGAGACATATGAAGGAGATTTTGAGGGAGTAGAGGCAAAACATTTAAAAAATACTAAAATTTTCACTGATTGTATTTTGAAAATATTTTCAGAAGTAGTGGCGCAGTGCTGTAATCCAGCTACTTGGGGACAAAGTGTTGAAGAAATTGTAGGCGATAGGTTCTAGGCTCAGTCCTCTTAATACCGTTACGGCATCTGCTCAATGGTTGCTATCAACGTGGACACTATTAGAAGTCTGGGGTGTCCATGTTGGGTAGTAGTCAAGGTTCTGATTTGTGTATGGAAGAGAACTGAATGTCAGACTTGTCAGTTAGCTGAAAATCATACCAATACTATGTGATTCAGACTTCACGTAAAGTTGTAGATTCCTTAGTTGTTCTGGCTATTGGGTTACTAATAAATATTTCTGAGGAACTGTCGACCTAAGTTAGTAACAATGACTACACTCATTCACTTACACTTATCATGCTCATTCGCCCTTCATATTCATCCATATCTCTACAATCGGCGTCTTACTAATGAATAATAAAATATCATTTTCATTAATTGTGTTAATACTTATAAAAACAGACAGATGATACAACATAACCTTATCTGGGGTTTGATATCTTTAATTTCAAGGGATCAGAACGCTTTTTATGAGTTACTTTAATTTATATAACTTTATATACAACTGTTTTTATTTTTATCATTGTGTTCATATTCCCTTTATGATGTGTAATTATTTATTCATCATTCAGGACTGCTGTTGCCCAGTTCCTGTTAAGCGAGGGTCAAAGTCAGACGTGGCTGGTGGGCAGCCATCTTGTAACCGTCACCACCAGTGGATGTGGTCAGAAACCTCTAAAGAACGGCCTCTGTGACAAGTGCTACCATACTTGCCGTCTTGAGAAAGGTGACTAGATCATATTGAATTTTTAAATTTATTCTTCTGTAAAGACTAATTATTATTATTATACCAGATTACCAACACCTTTTCACTTGGCATTGTTGCTTTTGTGTAGTAGTTGGTGAAAATCAAACCATATTTAAAATTAAGTAAGAACATTATATTTTCAACATTTCTACTAAATTAATGGGGAGGGGTAAATCTAACAGCAGGTAACAACGGAAGTGCTCTAGTCAGATAAGGCTCATTGAGGCCCCAAAGCAAGAAAGGTCATGAGCCCTCCCACACTACACCCCTCCACCCATAGACGTCAAGACCCACCTTACCACCCTCCACCCCCAAAGACTTAGAATATTTTGCTTTACTTCATAAGAAGTAATTTTTACATTAAACTTAAGGAATTAAAATTACATGAAATTTAAAAAATGAGAATTAATTGTATAGAATACTAGCTGTACCTGCCTGCTTCACCAGTCATAATGTTGAGTTTGATTAAATTAGTTTAAAGACTTACAATCAAACTTTAAATACCACTGTGTGTATGGGTGGGCGGGCGGATCAATATCACTGAGTTTATCGGTGGGCGGATGGGTCAATACCACTGTGTGTATGGGTGGGTGGGTGGGTCAATACCACTGTGTGTATGGGCGGGCGGGTGGGTCAATACCACTGTTGTATAGGTGGGCGGTTGGGTCAATAAGGCCATCAGTTGGCACTTGCCCCCTTCCATTTTAGGGCTCATCTTTTTTAGTGAGCCTCTAGGGGCCAAGAGAAAGCTATGTACAAAATTTCAAGTCAACTGGACGTGTAGTTTTGGAGAAATAGTGATGAGTGGTAAATGGCTTTTATATATTTACATTTTTCACTGTTTGGCTAAAATGACCTAAACATTTACTTTTATCAACTTCTTTTCAACAAAACAATTCAACAGCTGCTCCAATTCCAAACTCTCAAAAATATAATTTTCACTAGACATTATGGCAAGTGAATCAAGTCTCCCCTGAACCATTCTAGAGTGGTAACAGGACTTCATTTTCAATCGTTTTTGAAAACGATTATTCACCTGTTACTTTTGTAATAAGTGTTACTGAGAACAACTGCCAAAACTGGAAATATCGATTGCAGATTGTGTTCACATAAAAGACAACATATGGCAATCTAAACTTGATATATTTGGATTGGTGGTTAAATTTCCTAGTAAAAATGAGCTTGTCAACTGTTTTAAAAAATAATTTTTTTCTTGCTATGAGGCAAAATACTAAAAAATTAAAACAGCCTTAAATGCACTAAAATCACCACCATTTTTAAACAAGATATTGTACCAGGCTGATAGTGATATTTTTGTATACAAACTGTATATTTACTATATATCTAAACACAAGCAAGGTTTAAATCAAATCGGTTAGGTATTAAAAAGCATGTATTAAAAAAAATAGTTTGTTAGATAAAAATGGTGGCTAATAGAGTAATTGTAGTAAAGCGTTTTTTTCATGGAAAAAGTTGCACCACTAAATTTTCCTTTTGTTTTTATCTAACAGACTACAATCTGTATATTTTATGGTTATGTAAGCCTATGTTTGGCAAGTAAAACGACAATAGTTGTTACATTTTACTAACATTTGGCAGCCTACTAATAAAATAAAACAGTACATGCCAACCAGGAGCCAGCATTAAAGATCAGTTCACTCTTAAACATAACAATTTTAATACACGTTATCTATCAAATTTTGCACTTGCAAGTTAGTTGACTGGGCAATAGCTAGTATTTGTAACGTATACTTTTTGTAGGTATATTATTTGAATAATTTCAGTAAGCAAGTACTAAAAACTGATTGCAGGATTATAGTACTAGGCCTAGTAGAACACATTTATACGGTACTGTACTTCAGGGCTGGACTGGGAACCCTCAAAGAGAGCTGCCCTCAAATAAGAAAGGGTACAATCCGGGGGAGGGGAGCAGGGCCTCCCCCGGAAAATTTTCAAAGTTTTGACCATGAAAATCTATTTTTAACATCTTTTGTCACTTAAAAATTCTTAACAAAGCATAATTAAAAACCATATATTTGATGTGTTAACTTTTTACATCATGGTATCTCAGTTAAAGTATACGGTAGGTACAGTTTACTTACATATAGCAGTCGTCAGTTACAAATACTTGTTGCCCTACTTCATTCATGCGTTGATTTACACACCGACGAGATTAACACAATATTATTGAATAGAATAGAATAGAATACTTTATTTGCCACAGGATATTCCATAGAATACATAGGCCAGTCACGTAACTATGAGATAAATCTATCAATACACAAGACATTGTTTACATAAAGATAACTTAAGCTAATGGATTATTTTAAGACTACAGGAGGCCCTATAATATAAATATCAGCAATATAGTACTACCATACTAGTAAATATTTTCATTAAAATAGCATTTTAGAAAATTACAACAGGCCTAACTTAAACATTATAATAAACAACACAATGGACATTACAATAATTAGATATTATTTTACTTAAACATATTTGTTTGGCAAAAAGTAACAAAAGATTTTTGGAGAGTGTCAGCTCATGTTAAAATCTGATTCAGACAGACCAATTCTTAGACAACAATTTTTCCACTTTATAGAACGGATTTTTTTATAAAAAATTTTTGATTCAGACTTTAAATTTATCATTTTCTAATTTCTAGACTGTGTCGGGCAACCTAGAATTTCTTGACTGTTTAAGTCCCCCACAGGATGTTCAAAACTTGACAAAATCCTATTGTCAGGCCTAACATTGTTAACTTAATGGCACGATATATGTTTGAATGCTGAATTATTAAAATTTTAAGATCATTTGACTCATTAGATTCCAGACCTACCCGCCCACCCGTACACGAACAGTGGTACTGACTCACCCATACACGTACAGTGGTATTGACCCACCCACCCATACACGTACAGTGGTATTGACCCACCTGCCCACCCATACACGTACAATGGTATTGATCCACCCATACACGTACAGTGGTATTGACCCACCTGCCCACCCATACACGTACAGTCATATTGACCCACCTGCCCACCCATACACGTACAATGGTATTGACCCACCCGCCCACCCATACACGTACAATGGTATTGACCCACCTGCCCACCCATACACGTACAGTGGTATTGACCCACCCGCCCACCCATACACGTACAATGGTATTGACCCACCTGCCCACCCATACACGTACAATGGTATTGATCCACCCATACACGTACAGTGGTATTGATTAATCGGCTTGATATAACCATGGGATTTCTTTCACTTTTTAATAGCCTATTTTGTGGTAAATTTGCAGATCTAGTATTGTGGGAATGAATGGAGCTTCTTGTATGTACTTGGTCTAAATTAGCCCTCAAGTACATGAGACACTGAAAAATGTATAGAGAATGCAAAGTAAATATTCTTAATTCAATAAATAATTGTTTACAATGGGCTAGTCTATGAGAACCAGTAATTACTCTTATAGCTTTTTTTGTGCAACAAACATTTCTTCTGACTTGGGAGCACCACCCCATACTATTAAACATAAGCCATGATGCGGCACTGAAATCAAACCAAAATAGGCCTGCCTTAGGCCTTCTCCTTTCCAACTCACTACTTAACCTTTTTAAACGTGTAAATGCTTTTACTAAGACCTACTTTTGAGGACATATATGTGTTAGTTGCCAATTAAAGGTTGGGGTCCTAAAGTTAATCCTAAAAAACATTGGACTATCTAAGTTCCATATTTTTTTCTATTAAGAGTAAAAAGTACAGTTTTTGGTTTTTTTCTTTGTTTTAACCACTAGTTCATTAGCAGCCAACCAATTTATCAAATCTTTTTTCGGATTTCTACAATACATTATACATTTCAACTCATGCCCTTTTGAAGATTTTCAAATGTTCATAAAGTAAGCGAAGCATGTCTTTATTTAGCACATAGTTACATCAAGATGTACCACTCAACATTAGCCTTAGAACCAATATTTACTGTATTTCTTCCATTATAATCCGAACTGTTTATTAAGCTTAAACTAAAGCAATACTTAACTAGTTAACATAAAAGCATTGAATATTTAATTTTACACTAGTTTTAGCAATAAAAATATCTCTCCATTTTTTCTTTCGGGCAAGGTAAAATCTGAATACATTGATGTTAGAGTCACCTTATGAATCGGTACAGTTTTTATACTAGGACCATAGTATGGCTAGTTCTTTTTTAGCAAGATAAGAGCTATTTTTTCTGAAAAGTATTGTTAACAATGAATAGCTGTCCCAAATGGTCACTCACATGACAGTTAATAATCTGTTAGCTGTACAATTTTGTAAGGTCAAAGAAGTAAAGAAATTACTCTATGCAGTTCTTTTACCTCGAGTAGGTTCATGAATGGTCAATTGTAGGCCATAAGTAAGACACAGGTTCACAAAGTGATCTGCATCTTTATCACTAGTTAAAAATTTAAGATTAAAATCTCCACAAATTATAGATTTTTTATCAAGTCTATTAATATACGATAGTACTTTTTCCATTGTATTGAGAAAAGAAATAAAATCTCCATTCATACTCCTGTAAACTGTATCCTGCACTAGATCCAGGTCAACAACTTCAACAAGGCACAGATCACAGTCTAATTCAACTGACAAACTATTAATTGCTTAATTTACCTTAATTTGTTGAGAAGAGTATCTTGAGTAAATAGCAGTCCCTCCATGACCAATAGTTGTTCTACAAAAATTAGACACTAGTTGCCTATCATTAATAAGTAAGTACTCGTTTAACTCATCTTTCAACCTCCAGTGTTCTGTTATGCACAAAAAGTCAATGTCATACTCAGATAAAATCTGTTCAAGCAGCTGAATTTTATTTGATAAAGACTGTACATTCTGGTGTAAGAAATGTATTGAAGTTATTTTAGAGGGCTCCTTACTGAATGTCTGGAGTTTTCCGAATGAGTAATTTCACTTGGGTTGGGATGGGACAAACCAGGCCTACTGATGTACGCCTAACACTTTCCACAATTTTATTAGCCAGCCACTTTTTCCCTTTTAAATTCAAGTGCGACCCATGTCTTGTATATAGTGTTCTCTCTGCCATGCTAGCCTTAACTAGAGTAACATTTTCATGTTTGTCACACAGTTCTTTAAGAGTAAAATCTGTATTGTTGACTTCAGTGTTAACACACGACCGGTCCACTAAGTCATGCCTTTTTTGCAAGTCTACAAGTATAATATTGCAAGTAGGCCTACCACTAAATTCTAATAGACTGGAAATTTCTTGAACAGCTTCTACTGACTCATTTTTTGATACATCATTCGTACCTGTTATAAGAACTACCACATCTTCACTTTCGACTTCATTTAGGTTATTATAAATTTCAGCCACTTGTTTTGTCCGAGCACCTGGTCTCACAAAGCCAACAGCTTCATAAGAGGCTACTTGTTGATTTATTTCCCATGACAAATCCCTACCGTGGCTGTCGGCACATTTCCATATCTTTTTTTGCCTTTCGTTCTTCTTAGTCTCAACTTCAGTTAAGATATACTCGCTCTCGGAGGTTGAACTAGTTTCATCTTCTAAAGACAATGTCTCATAGCGGTTAGGGGTCTCAAAACCTTTTTTCTCCATAGGTTTGGTTGTAGGCCTAGTTCTATTCGATTTTTTTCAATATTGACGAGAAGGTTTCTGGCAGGCCTGGGCTTGATCTTATCAATGCCTGTCTTGTCACTATTTATGGCCAGTGTATTTTTAAGCTTTGTTATTTCTCTCTCTAATAGGATGATTGTCTCTTCCTTCGTAAGTACAAGAGTTTCTAATTGTGAGTTTTGGTTCTTCAATCACTGTATTTCCTCGCTTGATTGGTTAAGATCGTCTGATAGTGTTTTTATTATTAAGTCGTGGTTTTTAAGCTGCTGAACTAGCTCATCCATAACCACTTCATCCTCTTCTTTATTTTCAACGTTTTGAATAGTTGATTTACTACATTCATAGCACGTCCACTTTAGTTGTTTTATTTTAACCTTCTGGTATTCTTCATCTGAAAGGTTATCAAGACATTTACGATGGTACCATTGCTAACAGCTACTACATAACACTGCAATACTGTTCTTGGTTACATTCTTGAAACAATTACCACAAGGATTCTTTGGCAATTTCTTAGTCATAATAATTTAATAAAAGTATAATACCGTTAAAAAGTATACATTGCAATTAAGGTACCAGACAGTTGAAACTAAATGTTGATGAATTGAGGTTATAGCTGGGTCTTACCAAAATGGTGTTTAGTTTTAGTATTTCAGCACTTTTATAGTAAAACCTGATTTTACAAAATGATTAGTACACTATTCTGACACTAATTAAAAACTTTTTATAGGAGCCAGACTTGTTTTTTCAGTAAAAGCGTCAATTGTAAAGCTGAGCTGCTGGCAAGGTAGATGTTACTATGATGAGTCGTCTGCTATAGCTTGTTAGTTTAGGTGTCTACATCATTTAAAATTTTACCAACGTTAAAACCATTTACTTTTAATACAAAAAAATTTGTTTCCTCTGAGGCCCCTCCAGAGTCCGAGGCCCCAAAGCAGCTGCTTCGTTGGCCTAGTGCTTGAATCTGGCACTGGCTCTAGTGATAGCATATCATACCATTACCTTGGTTCCTGTCTTTTTATCACAATCTGGTGAAGGATCTGTTCAGTAACTGTGGTTGGAGAGACATTGCTGGTAACGATTGAAACAACTATACTTGTGGTTTTCTGTAAAATGCACTTGGTTAGGTAAAATAATAAAAATGATCTCCATATACGATAAGATACAATCTTCCTCGCATGGCTTGCTAAAAAACTCAGTTCTCTTTACACCAACATACACTTTTTGGCAGAGTAAACTAGCTTTTAATCTTTAAAATTGTTTGTTTTAATGTTTTCTTTGAATTTTCCCTTATTGTAATGTCTTAACCTTAGATTCTGGCAATGCAAACCATCCCAACCAGGCGGGGATGATTGCAACAGCAAATACATACATACATACGATTCAAAATTATATTTTAATTTAAAAAACAAACAAAATTAATTTAAATTCAATTTATAATGCTTTCAAAATCATAATAAAACTAACATTTAGAAGAATAAATATATTTAGCCACAAAAGTTGAAATTAAAAAAAATATATTTATATAAGCTTATATTATATTTATTTGCTTTTTGTATTTAATATTTGTGATGTGTGTGATGATGATAGCTTTGCATATGATAGTCATTGGTTTTTTGCATATAATTTTTAACAATTATATGCAAAAAATCCAATATATATTGCTCCATGTTAAATATATACAGGCAGTGTTTCATCATCTTGTGTCTAGAACTATAAAACTACTTTTCAACATGCATTTTATATGTGTATGTATTTTTTAACAAAATAAATAATTTTAAGGTTTAAAATATTCAACAGTTTACTTAAATGACAAATGGATACTAGCAATGGTATTTACTGACAGCATAATTATGTAGTTAAGGGATCAGTAATTCCATAGTAAAGTTACAAGCCAATGTATATTAGGAAAGCATACATATACTTGATTTTGAATACTATACAACAAGTTATATGTAAAAAAAAAACTCAACCTAGCAAAAAAATACAACCAGGACAATCTTGTCTATTATTTTCTGGCTAAAATATGTTAATCCCAATATAATATTTAAGTTGTGCGCCATTTGACACTCCAAATCATCTTATTTCTTTTGTTGGATTTTTTATATTACCAATTTATATCCTATTGCAATTATTTTTTCTTTTCTGTAGACACCCTTCTGTCTCCGACTATGGAAGGCTTGGATTTAGAAAAAAGCAGAGGTCTTCAGAAAACAACGTTGTCCCGCAGTGGTTCTAGTGAGGTAACTCTTTTTATTTTTTAACTAGGGTTGCTGGAAAGTAAGCTGCCTTTGTATATAAAAAATGCATTATATATTTACAGGTTTTTCAATTTGTTCATGACAGTGTTAAGAGGACTGAGTTCATGACAATCACCACAGTAATTTGTCTCAAAGTAGTTGGATTGTTATAACTCTGCACCAAAAGTGCTATTCCAGCTTCTCTTTTCATGAAATCAAAAATACTCCTTTTCTGTTTGAATGTTAGAAATAAATTGTTTTATTAAAGCAATTAACAAAACTTATCCAATTAGTCATGTTCTTTGCTTGAGATCCAAATGTGGAGAAAAGAGTTGATGAAAATTTTTTGTAGCTATAATAAATATTTGAGCAAGAAACGTGTTGCATAGATAAACATTGAACAATTTAAATACCTTCACTTATATTCATGTACAGTATAAAAATAATTTTTATACACATACAAAATTGCCTGTAATTTAAAGTATCCAACAAGCTTGCCTTGTAACCGAGCGAGCTAGCTTAAATCAGACTCAAGTGCTGTCTTCCTAGCTACTCTCACAACTATTCTGGCCGGTCAGTCTTAGCTTTAATGTTGGAAGGGAACATCGATGCTTCCACTAAGTTTCAGTTGCGGTCTGTGTTTAAATTTAAGTGGTTTATTGGGTCAACCTCTATTGAAATTAAGCCACTTTACTGATGTAGAGGACATCTTTAAGACTACTACTACTGAAAACAAGATTTTGTTTGATATTTTGAAATATCACAGGTGGGTGCTGGAAATTATCATCTATGAACACAAAAAGAAGCATATAGATAGTGCTTATGAGATCCTACACCGTGTACCGGGTCTTGGACCGGTACAGTTACGTTTTTTTTTTCGTCGTTGTCTGCCAGGCTGCCTGAGATTCGCTTTTGCACTGCGTTTCGCGTACTTGGTAGCCGTTGGCCCAGTTCCGTTTCGTTCCGTGTTCCAGCAGCTTCGGTCAAGTTGGCCTGTCTGTTCACTTGTTCTTTGCAGCGTTCGTCAAGTCATGGTTGCCGGCTGAGAGACTCCTAAACTCCAGGGTCCTTGAGTGGGACGTTCAGCCCTCAGCCTGCCGTCCGGGGAAAGTTCAACCATCTGCGCTGCCAGCCTGGCCTGAGGACCCTGTCGTAGAACCTAGGTCTCGACTACGCTGCCATCCCTACATCTGGGTGTTGTTCTTCTGTCCTCAGGTCAGTGTGTTCCAGTTTTTGTTCCCGGCGGCTGAGCTGGGGGTTTTGATGTGGATTTTTAATTTATAAAAAGAAAAACAAAAAAGAAAAGGGCAGTGAAATATAAGAAAAAAGAAGACAAAAAAATCTGTGGAACTTTATCTGGCCTAGGCCTAAAAACCAGAAAAGTGATTTTTGCAACACAGCCATGGGGACTTAATTATTTTTTTTATTAAAGAGGGAAAAACTTTTGAAATACCCAAAGATTTTTTTTTATGTTAATATTTATTTATATCTATATTTATTGTTATTTAGTTTAATTAGTGTATTTGGTTGTTATATTTTTTTAGATTTTATATTTTGTTAGGTCCCTATGGTTAAGTTATGTTATCGTTGATTATTATGTTTAGGCCTAGTGAGTTAGTTATTTATTTATTTATTTCGTGTTTTGGTATTATTGATGTCAGGGGATAATAGATGTCTTGAAGTGACTTTTTACTACGGTACCGTCTTATATTTTCTTTTAAATTGTTTAATTTTTAAATTCTTCACCAAAAGGGGATTATTGTGCTTTTAGTTTACTTTAATTCGGAGCTGCCCAGGGATTCCGGCTTACTCCCTGGCCCGGTGGAATCATAGGATGTGGGCTGAATTGCCGGTTTAAGTGTTGTGATCCAAAAGTTTTCTAAATTTTCACTTTTATTTGGGGCTTAATATTTTTCTTACGTTTTGGGGTGTCTCAGGCAAAACTGCAGATAGGCCATACAGTTGATTAATTGTTAAATTTTGATATTTGTAGAGTTTGTGGTATTTATAGCGTTTGTTATTATTGTGTAGTATCTTGGTAATTTTAGTGTGTTGTTATTTATTTAATTGCAAATTTATATTGTGGCCTTCTGCCTTTTATGTTGTGGCCCTCTGCCGTTTTTGATTTATTTAAATTTTTGCTTGCTTGATAATAAAATTAGTTTTGCTCAGCTGCCGAGTGTTATTTTGACCCTCCAACTGCCACCCGTGATCCCATCGCTCGACTGGTTTTGAGCCATCCCCCCGGTTGGCACACTTTCCAGCTTTGGTGGGGGGGGATGGGTCTCAACCGTTACTGGGAAGAAGGTGAGGGTTTTGAGATTCAATTGTAAACAGGAAATAGGTCCTCTACTTCACGCCATAGCAACTTTCGACCAAACCGTTAGCAGATGGGTGGAAGGCAGTGGTCCGGAAATGGTTGGTGCCCAAGAGGTTGCTTAGGTTTTGGAAAAGATTTGATTCGAACTGCCTCCCCTGATTCATTCTTATAAATACAAATACAAATTCTCTTTATTCATCTATGCAACTTTAATTACATGAATTGTGTCAAGAAATATATTGTAACATTATTCATTAAACATCATATTCATTGATAAGACCAAGTGATATAAACAAATGAATAGGTTACCTTCAACAGATGAATACGATCTAAAAGTTTGTTATAAGATATAAAAGTATTCCGTAACACAATAAATTTTGTAGTTCTAAATAATAAAAATTATCTAAATTTATCACTTAATTTTTTAATTATTTCTATATCTTATATTCATGTTTAATGGGTCATCTTATATTCATGTTTCCCATTTTAATTGCATTAAAATACTTAATTATAATTACAACACAAAAAAAGAAATGTAATTCATCTTAATGGTAACCAATTTTGTTAATAATAAATTTATTAACGAAAAGGAGTGCCAAATCTGCATTATCCACTTCGAGTAGAGAGCACGGGCAACAGTATCCGCTTCCATGTTCTCCAGTGGAACAGCCTCTGGCCTGTGAGAAAATCTGTCCACACACGTGAGACAGTATCTGTAGCCCTGTGATACTGGTAGTGGTCCAACCAAATCTACATGAATATGGTCAAATCTTGCAGGTGGAGGAGCATATTATCTGGTGAATAAGTTACCTACAAGATTCCACAGGTGGCGGGTGATCTTCGATTTCTGGCAATCCATGCAAGAATGGGCCTAACGTCGGCAGTCAGCTTTCATTGAAGGCCAGACAAAACGTTGGGTAGCCAACCGGACCGTTGCATTTCTTCCAGGATGAGACAGGCCATGGACAGAATGGAAGGCAGCTTGACGGAAGTTTGTTGTAATGAAGGGATGAGCATGTGAAGTGTAGCAGTCACAATACAGATAATGGTTTGTGTCTGGAATTGGGATTTTCTGTAGCTTCAATCTAGAATTCGACTCTAAACATTGCTGCAGTTCGGCATCGCTAGACTGCGACTCGGCCAAGGCTTCATAGTCCAGTGAAGCAGTGACTGCTTCAATCCTTGACAGCAAGTCAGCCACTACATTTTTGGACCCAGATATGTGATGTATGTCTGTGGAGGTATTTTAGGTGGCGGAACTGACGTGGCGAGCACTTATCGGGCTTCTGATGGAAGGCAAAGGTTAGGGGCTTATGGTCCGTGTAGATGTTAAAGTCCCTACCCTCGACCATATGGAGGAAGTACTTGGCAGCGAGGTTTATAGCCATCAATTCTCTGTCGTAGGCACTGTATTTATATTGGGCGGGGCTAAATTTTTTCGAGAAGGACAATGACTGCCAAGTATCCCCAATCTGCTGCTGGAGGACAGCTCCCAGTGTGCTGAGTGGTCAGAGTGAGCACCAGGAATAGGATGGGCCAACAATGTTGCCTCACTGAGTCTATGCTTGCAGGCCTCGAATGCTTCTTCGCCATACTTAGTCCAGTTAACAGGTGCGTTACCCTTCACATTCTTTTTCAGAAGGTCGTGTAGTGAGCTCTGCAGTGAAGCAGCGTTGGGCAAGAAACGACAGTAGAAGTTCAGCATTCCTGTGAAACGTCTGAGGTCTTTTGCAGCCTTCGGCATGGGGTAGGACAGCACAGCTTGCACCTTTTCAGGCAAAGGTTTGATTACCTCTCCGGAAACAAGGAACCCCAGAAAGTTGACGCATTTAGCACCAAAAATGCACTTGTTGGAGTTGAGCAAGATACCATAGGAGGAGAGGCATTCGAAAAGCATTTGCAGATGTGTCTCATGCTGCTCTTAAGACTTTGATGCCATGAGGATGTCATCGATGTAGGCGTAACAGAAGTCGAGATCTCTTAAAACACATTCGATGAAGCGCTGGAAGGTCTGTGCTGCATTGCAGAGACCGAAGGTCATGTAGGGGAATTCAAAGAGGCCAAATGGAGTAGTGATAGCTGTCATGGGGATATCTTCTGGATTAACGGGAATTTGATGGTATGCTCTTACAAGGTCTATTGTTGAGGAAACTGTCGTGCCATGGAGGAGATCAGCAACATTTTAAATGTTGGGTACTGGGTAGCGGTCTAGGATGGTTCTCGAGTTGAGGGCTCTGTAGGTCTCCAGTCAGAGACTTTTAAGGGACCATTTGGAGAGGGATGACCAGTTGCTCGATGAAGATCTGGCAATTCCCATTTGGACTATGGTGTCAAACTCCATCTTGGCTAACTTGAGCTTGTCAGGGGCTAGGCGCCGTGGCTAACAGCAGACTGGTGGGCCGGCAGTGGTACGGATTTGGTGTTGATTGTCATGCTTGACCGGTAGAGCTGGTTTCTCGGAGAGCCTAGTGAGCGTTGGATAGTCTTGAACTAGTTGAGAGTATACAGATGGAAAGGTAGCATTTATGGTTTTAATGCTACTTACCAAATTGCGAGTAGCTGCTAGGCCACTTGAAATCAATGACGTCTTCTAGTCGACCAAAGACTGATGACATACATCTATCAGAAGATCATAGTAGTGCAGGAAATTCATTGCTATTATAGGTCTGGCCACATCTGCGACTATAAAACGCCACATGAATACACGTCTGAGTCCGAAGTCCAGGCTCAACATCACTAGGCCGTAGGTAGCGATGCAGGTATTATTTTCTGCGAAAAGGTCATAGTCGGTTTTCAACCTTCTTCCTGGTAGCATAGACTTTGGATATATACACACATATGCTCCAGTGTTCACAAGGAACTGCAGTTTCGTCACTCTGTCAGTGATAAAGAGGCAGCGGGATGACATGAGTACAGGATCGCTGGCCGCCATTTGTGACCCTCCCGATTGTTTCCCGGGCCTCTAGTGTTATACAGGTAGGGTTTGGTGCACTTGCTGGCCTGGTCGCCAAACCTCTTATGGTACCAGCATACACCATCTTGATGCTGGCTGCTGGAGCACGAGTGCGGATGAGGGCTAGATCGTGAGCTCGAGGAGCGGCAGGAACGGTCGTGACGGTCGTCATTTTCTTTCCTCAGAGGGATAGCCACCTCGCCAATCTTCTCTGTCATCAATATGGTGAGGCGCTCCATCATGGCCTCCATGGCGCTTCATCATGGCCTCCATGGCACTACCTGATCATGGTAGTAGCCTTCGCTACTTGGCATCCAGTACATTGTCAGCGAGTACTGCCAGAGCATCAAGATGAGCATTCTGTTATGTCGCTAGAATGGCTTTTGTGGACGCTGGCAGTCTATTAAGCTAAAGTGGCTTCAAAACACCATTTTGAACTACGGTGCCGGCAATGTGGTGTTGTCTGAGGAGTAGGCTTGCAGTCTCCCATCTGTTCATGTTCCTTCAGCAGCTGTCTTGTCTTCTGGTCTGCACTGAGGTGCTGAATAAGCTCCGCCTTCCGTATATCGTATTTCCCAGAGGTTGGTAGTCTGGTTAGGATGTCTCTCACTTCGACTGCATATCTTAAATCCAGGTTTCTCGCAACACAGTTCAATTAATTTCATCTGCGGTTACGCCAGCCAGAGAGAATTGATTCTCAAACTGAGCGAACCATAACTCGGGATCGGTAGGCCAGAAAGATGGAATCCTGACAGCAATGCAATTCACCAGGTTAGCATCAGTGTCCGGCATGGTGGTGAGTTAGCACTGTATAGAGCGAAACGGGAGGGTGGGCGAGCGGCGAAACAGTGGGAGGGAAATACGTGAGGCGGTGGGTGACACGTGAACACACGATACACGGCGGCGCTGTACTGGGGACAAATACACTACTCACAACACAGATTGTTCAAATAAAATAATATAAAAAGAATGCGTTTGGAAACAATAACAAAAATATAATTTAATGATAAGTTGTATAAATAAATATGAACAGACTGCAAAAACATTAACCTCTCAACTGCTGTAAACGAGTTAAGTCGTGCGCCGCCGTCTGTCCCGCTGTGCTACGCACGACTGAAGTCGTTCAGCCGAACGCGCTCAGTGTGCTGTACACGTATCAAGTCGGTATTGATTATTTCTCCACTTCAACATGCCCACGACATCTATGGATACTTTGTTGAACTACTAGCAAGCTCTTTACTAAACAGAGAATAGTTGTTCATTAGTTCATTATGTTGTATACAGCTGACTGTTGGCGCTGGTTTGTGTTGTTCCTTGTTTTGGTGACTACCACTGCAAGAAAAACTTTTAAAACAGTAAAAAGTGTTGTAAATACAGTAGAACATCAATAATCCGGATTAATTGAGACCGGACCCCATCCGAATTATCAAATTATCCTGATTATCGAAATTACCTTAAAAAAGGCCAGTATAACGATTAAAGTACACAAACATTTCAAAATTTTATATTTTCTCTTATTCAATAAAGGGTTTAGAGGTGAAATTAATCAAAAACATCTTTTATGTTCAAACACTGTATTGTAATTTGTTAGTAGCAACATGTGTACAGTAAAAACAACAAACACTATTTGAACTTTAAAAAAAATGTGTAATAGGTTCTTGAACTGCAGTAGTGGTTCGTTTTTTCACAGCTATATCCTTAATTTGTTTTAAAAGAATCAGTTGAGTGGGTGAGCTCTCGTTTTGTTTCTCTAGCCATGACATCAGTGTCTCCGCTGCTACAAACGCTTCAGAATGAGTTGGCCCTGTTTCTTCTGTCTCATGTTCTGGGTCATCACTGTCAGATTCCATTGTTTCTGTTTCCTCTTAAAGAAATTGCTTAACCAACCAAAAATAAATGCTTTCTTTTCCTGCCTTTACACAGTATGTTACGTACAAAATATTATCAATCAGAATGTTGGCAAAAAGAGCCACCTCCCTCTACTGCGGCCACTCCCCGTCTCCTCGCTACGCGCCTTTTCGCCATCGTCCGCTTTACGATAAGGAATATGGAGCTAGGGCAGATGGTACGATGGTTTAATTTTTTGCTACAAGAACAAAACAGGGAATATTAATTTTAAAAAGCTAAATGTTTGAACGGATTAAAATCCGGTAATAACAGTCATGTAAAGTAAAAAATGTCAAAATCCATTTCCGTTTAAAAATTAATTTACATTTGAAACACAATCAGTGTGCAGTAATACGTAGATACAAATCCGGATTATTGACGGTCCGGATTTTTGACGTCCGAATTATTGACGTTCTACTGTAGTGTAAATACATAAATAAATTCTTTGTATAGTAACATATAAGTGATTTTGTAGGCTATAATGGAAGAAGACATCAACTTGTTTTGGTGAGTACATTATAAAAAATGTTTATCTAAGCATGGGTTCAGGATTTACTCTATCTGTAAAAAACCCGGCACAGGGGGGTTGGCATGCTACTGAAAAACCCAGCAGTTGAGAGGTTAATGAATAAAGAATGAAAATGAAAACAGTTACAGTAAAAAACGATTTAACAAAAATATCCATGTTGGTAACCAACTAAAAACACATGTTAAAAAAACAATAAAATATTAAATAATAACAACACATGTGGACAATTAAATAAACAATTGAAATTGATTAAATAATTCCCACAGTAATATTGTTAAATGATTCCCACAGTTTTGTTAACTATATTATATTGTAAGTCTGCTGCCGTCTTAGTTGCAACTACCCCTTTCATTATATCAAAA
>JAQJVL010000040.1:3902747-4055380 GCA_035578905.1 Stictocephala bisonia | reverse complement strand
AAATTTGTTCTCAAAGTTTAAGTTAAATTGGCCGATTTCAATAAATTATCATAAATCTCCTTGTCATAAAATCGAAAATGTTTAGGCACCACTTGTACTAGTTGTACTGGCTGAAGGCTGAAACCAATCATGTTTTTCTGAAGAGATTACTTTTTTTAAGTATAGAACTATTGTTTTTAATGGCTTAAAAAAATTCAGTACATGACATGTCACTGTTAACTTTTATGCTCAGCATATATTCGACCTCCACTAAAAATCTATTCGGATCAGGTGTCCAGTAGTTTTTCATTAATGAAACAACTCGTTCAACTGATGCCAAAGTACCGGTTAGAGAAAGAGCAAACTCCAACACTCTTTCAAAATGTTCATACTTATTTTCGGCCAAGTTCAAGATTTGAAAAAAAATCTTTTTTTAAGGGAAGAGAAGTGTATGATAGTACAATAATGCATAGTATGAGTCATAATACAACACACAACCTATCATAATTGTCGATTTCCCAAAGTTATAGTAATATGTGTTTTTATTTTTTCCAATATAAAATATTCAAAATATAATAAAAGAACAAAAAATATGGACATCAACCACGTTTTTGCATTCTGCAGTATGACATGGACACAACACGTAAAATACAAACGATCAGTACAAAATACAGACATATGGCAAACCTATATATAAGTCAAACATAAATTATAAATAATAAATAAAAGACAAATTAGAAAATAACACACAGACAACAAGCCTCCTTTCATTACAATACAGTACTATTATTTACTTATAATGGTACCGTAAGTACTTTACAAGTTACTTAAAAGTAGTTTTAATTAATTTAAGAACTCGTCAATTGTGTAGAGTTCCTTTTCTATTTAATACTTAAAGTTAATACCCGGGATTAACTTACTGTAGACCCTTGTGATCTGTTTCAGTCACTCATGCCTGCAGTTTGGGTAGTCACTAGCCATTGATCTACAGTAATTGGAGTTTGGCTAGGGTTGCCAGCCACCCATGATCAAACAGTTAAGACAATAGGTGCTGTTATGGAATCAGCTTATGTAATGAATGTTTTTCTGTTTGTTGCAATATGTGTTGTGATTATAATGTTGAAGGACACTATTTTTTTATCTTAGGAAGATAATCTATTTAAGGGGAAGATTGTCACAGGAAATTCAGAGATGGAAAGTTCTCTGGGTTATGTTGGTTGTTGGTTTTTGCCCCACTACATTTCCATTCTACTCTTCGTACAGCCCCTACCCCTCCCACATGCTTTTTACAGTTGAAAAATCAACCAATCCCTACAGCCTGAGAAAGGTGCTAGTTACGAAATATATGTTTAAGGTCTTTTGTATATATTTATTGGTAATTTCCTTTAGTAGGTATCCTGATGCCCTAGCCCTACCTCTCCCCAATATTAATTATTTGTCAAATGACCCAATAATTTAACCTGAAATTAATTATTTTGGAAGTAATGTTGCTTTTTAATCTTGTAAAAAGATTAATTTGCGTGTTTTTGATGTTGTTATCTTAATACTGTAATAGTAAAATTACTATAGAGATTATTATCTTTATTGAGGCTGTGAAAATTATTTACTCTTTTTTAGATTGTATTTTCTGGTGAAAAGGAAATATATTATAGATCAAAGAGATTCGATGTTTTTATTAGTTGTGAAACAGAATGATATTTTGAGAAATGGGAGAGTATTTTAAACCTCTTAGGTTTTACTATGTTTAGGTTCAAAAACTGGGTTGTTTAAGGCAATAATATTGTTTATATACTATAATATATTACATGTATGATTAAAATGATATGTGGTGCTATTCACTATTTACTGATGAGTCAGCCCTTCACATAATTGTAATTATTAATTATTATTAATTCTTGTAAAAGAAAATTATTAAAGAAGGGACATCTTAGTACCAACTTCGCCTGATTAAATAAAGACTTTTTTTTCATTACACATATGAATTAAGACAAAATCAAGGGAATAAGAGAAACCAATTCTGAACACTGCAAATAAAAAATAATAGTATTCAAAGTTTGTTTTTTGGAATTTTTCTATATTTATTTTTATATTAACTTAGCATTTAATGAACCCTGTTTCCAGTTCTTCCGTAGTACTGTGAGTCACCTGCGTAGACTTTCCTTGAACCACAAGGTGAATCAGATTGCTGCAACAACAATGTAGTTGCTTTGATTTTCTTATCCATGATAACAATAAAGGCATTTTTTTTAACTTCACTCACCAGTTCACATAGGCCTACAGGCCTTTGCGTGAACTTTATTCAACGAGTGAAGTACTGACCGTTGGCTCAGAGGGGATTCTCAACTTGGACCTTGCCCTCCGCATTCTAAAGCCTTAGCCACTGAGCCACCATGCCGGCAAATGACAATAAACTGACAGTTGAGGCAAAAGTTCCATTGTCAACAGAAAAACATTAATGAGTGGCATATTGTTTGTAAACCAGCTTTATTAAAACTATTTCTAAACAAATGAAGATTAGACCTCATCAATTAATTCTGTACAATTATTCATTATTTCTTAAAGTTGTTCTACATCTTCAGAAATGAATCTTCTTCATTTTAAAGGTGGAAGTGATGATGGATTTCAACCACGTCATTGAATTTTATTCTTTTTAGGTGAATCATTGATTAGAAATCTTTTGCCTGTAACAAACAATGATTAAGTTTATCTCATGATTATTAATAACACACATCAATTAAATTGTTACTGTCAAGTTATAATTAAGTGATATTTTAAATTGAAATTTAATCATATACTTTGTTTTAACTCTTAATAAGATGACAATTATTTTCATAAAATATACATCAAGCATTTAGCTTTTATTGTGTAGTCATGCAGGATATCTTCCTAACGTTGCATCTGAGCGGAACTGTGTTTCCCTGCCAGCGTCATATTAATATAACGTTGTGGGTCTGAACCCAAACTGCCAACATCTTATTAATATGACATTCACACTAAGATTTTTAAAAATATTTCTTTTATTGTTTTACATATATTTCTTATATTTTACAATTCATAATCATGTTTTATATTCAAATTAGTTGGTAGCATTAGGATAGTAGAAAAGATACAAAAAATTAACCCACTGGGGACAACTCAGAAGCAATACTTTGTTCTATGTCTAAAATTTTAAAAGATGAATAAACACACAAAAAATTCAGTAAAATTGTAGAGAGACAACATTTACACTAGAAAGCAACGTCTGTTGGCATATGGCAAAAGATGAACTACAGCCATATGTTACAAAATTGCAGTACTGCCTGTGATTATATACACCTACAATAGATATGTTCCATCTAATAGGAATATTAGTGCCTGCAATTTTATTAGTTAGTGAGGCTCCCAACCACAGCTGGTTTTAAACTGCATTACATTTACATAGGACTACAATAGCGCTCCACAATGGACCATAAAAACAGCTGATATGTTGATACTCAAAATTTAATATTGGATGGGAAATCTATTTGTGTATAAAATAAACTATACTACATTCTCCAGCTAAGAGTTTTATCTGTTTTGAACCTATTTTGGCCCATGCCGTGTCACACCTCTGTGGTCTAGTGCTTAAAGCTGTCACCTCCTTTGGCCATAGAGTCGGCGGGGCCTGAGTTAAAATGCCAGTTGGCTTACAAAAATATAACTAGTGCAATTGCATTAGAAGCATCCCTCTGTAGGTATGGGCCTACAAGGCCCAACGAGCCTCAGGCTAGTACGTTGGAGACCACTAACTAATGACACTAGACTTTCTATGAAATAGTCAATCTTAGTTTGTAACAATTACTACACTCGCTCATCTACACGGAACACAATCGTCTGAAATCAATCTTTGCCCATGTCTTGACAAGTAAATAAACAAATAGTATAACATGAAGAATGAGTAAAAAATAGTCAAGGGATAAACTGTGTGAGAAAAAGTGATGATTTCAATTCTGAGCTCTATAAATCCTTGGATGGTGAGAAAAATAAGTCTTTCACAACGTTGCTTTACAAGAGGGGGGAGGGCTGTAAGTAAAGCAAGCATTTTCAGCTTTCCTCTCAGGTTTTGGCATCATCTAATATGAACCTATCGACTGTTTCCTAACAGACAGGATTAAATATTTGACATATGACTACTGGAAAACTAATGATTAGACAAATGTATTTTTACATAGAAACAAATCATAAATTAATGAGCATAGACTGTAACACAAATTCACCACATATAGTTCGGATTTAATTGATACAAAGTACTAACATTCCAAGCCTAAAAAATAAAAGCATATCAGTTACTGTCATAAACTTTTAAATTATCATGCATAGTACTAAATAATTAATGGAAATTGTATATATTGGAAGAACAAGTTTATAATTAATGAATAAGTCTTCAATGATTTATCATTTTGAGCAATACCTACACACTAAAGTATACCCTAGAACCTCAATGTTATGTTTAAAAAAATCTTTGATATCTACCCATTTTGTAAAATATTTTCAATTTAAATCACAGAATGCTATCAATACATTTTTCCAAATTTTAGACAACTGTATTATTTTTTAAATCCTGCAAAGTACTAAGCATCTTTAAATTGTTTTAATGTATCATTATAAAATAATCATGGCTTTATACTAACCCCACATCACTTCATTAAGGTGATATCCTATTCCGTAAAATGCTACTGTGACAAAATTATATAGAACGAATATACTTATTCTCAATGGCCAGCTTTCTATTCTGAACACTGGATAGAGCCATTCATTATTTTGGAGATAAGTTCCAAATAAGCTGAAAAATAAAAAATATTATGAGCCACGTAAATAAATTGAGTGCATAAATTGTAAATTTGTGTTTAACAGGTTAACTATCTTGATGGAAAATTATATTTAAAACACATTTTTGTATTGTTCAGATAATGGTTTGATCTCGATCAGAATCAAATAAATATCAAACAAGATCAACATATTGTTCCCAGTTATTCATTTATCATCACTTGTTAAGTAAAAAGTGTTTTATGTTCGATTAATTTAATGCTGTTTTGTATCACACTCACAACAGAATGTCCAGATCTTCTACAATGGACTTATGTCCACCTCTATAATATTTAGTTTGTAATAAAATTAAAAGTAAACTTAGCTTAAATCAGAGACTACGTTAGCACATTTATCTAAAATTATTCTTTATCCTTATTCTATCATATCTAAATAATAAGAACCTGGATGATCTGTGCCTTAATGAAAAGTATCAATAATTTTAGTCTGATTTCTTTGTATCAAAGGTAAAAGAACACAACCTAAATATAACAGCAGTAGTATCCTATTCTGCTGAAAAAGATAAAAACATAGAACAAATCTATTCTGCATATTTATAATATAAATCAAATGAAATGATGGAAAAAAATATTGTGCACAGTGAAAACAAAATTAAAGAATCCTTTATATTAACCTTTGAACTTCAGAAGATTTTAAATCCATCTCCTTCTTGTAAGTCTTTGTGTCTTTGCCGACTTGGCTTGGAGGCTCAGTAGCTAAGGCCCACTGCACCATGTGGTACCATTGCTTCTTATGAAGCACTACACACTTCAATTTGGTGGCTTCATTGGCAGCGTTTCTACAGATGCGGTGGCTTGAGGATGTGATTTTCAAAGCTACTGGCCGGTGGCACTACCGTGTCATACGATTGTCTCTAATTGGTGTGTGCACACATAGGCTTCTTGGGAGTGTCAACAGTGCAGTTTAGTTCTTTATTTAGTACGGTCATACAATCCAACAATAAATTCTTAATTGGCATTGTTATGTGACTTTTTTTCTTAATTTAGCACACTAAATTTTGGTATACATTATGAATAAGAAATGAAATGCCACTCATAAACACAAGTTTATTATAATTTAAGTACAATAAATTAAAAATATTAAGGCGAAAGATTTCAGTATACCATGGTTAATACCCTCAGACTTGAGGAATCCAAAAAGGTAATTAAATTACAACATTCTATTTCCTTCGACAATCATTTTAGTCTAAAGATGAATCGAAATCGCTCACTATAATATATGTTCTTAAATTATAATAAACTGGTGTTGAGTGACGTTACACTTCTTATATGTATATATTCTTCCCTTACCTGAAAGTTACAAGTAACTTCTCCTCTGGTGGTATACTATCTCTGAAACATGTATAAGGTTATCTTTCAGGCACAACAGAAGTTCGTCGAACGTAGCAACTCTCATTCTTGGGCTCTGAACCCAGCTTGTTCAACAGGTATGTTGACATTGAGAATAGATGATATTCTGATGTAAATCAGTATAAAACTTATCCGGGTTATCCCTTAGGTCGACATAAGATTAAAAAATTTTCCTTTTCACTCCTATCATGCAAGAATGGATGTGTCCAATATTTACGCTTTTTACGTCGTTTACGTAAACGCAGAAACACATGATTATGCCAACTGTAGCTGGCAAACACATGATTATGTAGCTGCTTCTTCGACGTCCATCTTAACTTTGGCAACTCTATTGGTGGTTCATGGCTTGACGATGCAGCCAGCGGCGGTGCCACTAATGTGCAGAGGGCTTCGGACTGCTGAGGGCCATTTTCAAGGTACAAAACCCCAAATGAACTTACGGATTATCCAGCAAACTATTAGTTCTGGTCCTCACTTTAGCCACTGTTTTCTGTAAGTGACTTTTAAACAGAGAGAGCAATTTAAACTGACTTTAAGTACTGTAGATGCTTATCCTGTTTTATCATAACAAATTCTAAAAAGATGTTACTCAGGTGAAAGCAAGTTACCATTGTTTTTGTTGGATGTTAGCAGTGTATACAATGATTAAAAGAGGATCAAGAACGGATTCTTTTAGCAGTCCATAATTTAGCTGCCTAAAAGAACTTTCTCTAACTAACAGGTACCCAGGCAAACTTTAACTAACAAAATTCTGAGAGTGGAATTCAGAAATTGCAACAATCAGGGACACTGAATTAAGTTATACAATTTAAGAAACAGACCCTTTAATAGGCTGCTGAAAGATATACAAATGCTGCTGATGTTTCCTTTTTTCTTTTCAAACTCATTTTCAATGAAAATTTTCAAAGAGAGTACTTGGTCGCAACAATTTTAACCGGCTCTAAACCCAGCTTCGTCAACAAGTATGTTGACATTGAGAATGGGTGACATTCTGATGTTAATCAGCCTCTGCAGCAACTTAGAGGAGATACTTAAAAGAGCTATAGGGCAATAGCTATAAGTTAAACATGCTTTGATTTTAGATTTTTTAATAGGTTTTGGCATATCGCCACTTGCTAATATGGTATTGAAGACCGTTGGAAGCCAATATTTTACTTTTGTACAAGCATGTTTTAGAAATTTCTGGAAGATATCAATTACGACCGCCTTCCCAACTTGTAGAGCCGTGACTGCCTCATTTAACCCTTGGAGATAGAACAGTCTAGCAACTTTTAACGGTGCCTGTGGGCTTCTTGTGGTCTTATTCAGTTTGTATCAACCTTTTTTCAGGAGGTTGGTGGGTTGACTTAAGATGAGCCGACAATGTGTTTTGCTATGTCCATAGGTCTAAGGTGCAGACAGCGTTACTTCCAAGGGGCTTACAGGTGGAGAATTTTTTAAGTAAGGACTAAGCCTGCCTGCTACTGAGGGTAAAATTTAGGTTTTCTATTGTATTTACCTACTTCTCTATTCTAGCATTATCGAGAGAGTGCAGCAAGAAGCAGCTGTTTTACAGCGTTCTGTGATGTTAAACTCCTTCCCATTCTTAGTGCCATCCTGTTCTGTATTCTTTTCTGAAGTTAAGAAGATTGAACATGTTTCTAAATGTTTTATCGCAGATTTGTGTGTGGGAATTATAGTACTATTTACATGATTAACGCATTCAGGCCGTATTTTTTTTCAACATATGTGGCTGCATATGTAAGTTAAAAACTTACCTCAATAGCTAATTTTTTTTTCAATAACTTATTTTTGTGATTGTGTAGTGTCAATTATTACTGACACTAAGCAGGAAATAATTAATTTTTATGTATGGCCGTCTAGTTGGTCATCAGTCCCTGGCGAACAACTTTGCCAAAAAATGAATATCCAAGATTTTGTACACCACTTTATTTTGTAATAAACTAGTTAGTAATATAAAGAAAAAGTAAAACAAATGAAAAAGATTAAGAAAGACTATTTTCATTTCTAAAATTTCTTCACAATTAGTCTAATCTGAGATAAATGTTTCAAAACATTCTACAGAACACAATTCAGGTTCGTAGAACATAATACAGTATTAAAAATTTTTCGTTCTTTAATATTATTTGCTTAATTTTTCAAAACAAAAAAAATTGAAAACAGTAATAGAAATTCCAAAAATAACCTTAACTGGAAACTGAAAACCACGTCCTACTTGTACGATACCGCAGAAGTGCAGAACCTACTAGTAAGCCAACTCGGCAAAGGCTGGGCGAAGACTGATTTAATAATGTGAGGGAGGCAGTATGGCCAACTAGACGGCCATCAGCCACCATCAGTGACAACCGCATGGCCGACTAAACAGCCACGCAGCCATTAGCGATCGGACGGCATGGCTGACTTTACAGCCACGTAGGACTGAATGTGTTAAAATAAAATTAATCTTCATTTACAAGTCAGTAAATAAATCATACAACTATTTAATAGTGTGAATAAATATATATCTAACTTAGGTTAAATGCTTGATGGATAATCAATAATAAATACATCTTATTTGAAATATCGAAAAAGATGAATTAACATTGGGGGAAAGAGTGGAATGTGTTAGATTGTATGAGAATGATGTTACAGTGTTGGTGAAAAATGAAGAAGAATTAAGGGAAAATGGTGGAAGACCTCAACAACACATGTGTAAAGTATGGCATCAGAATAAACAGAAAAAAGCCAAAAGCGTGGTTTTAGGGGATGAGAAGGAGATAACACAGAAAACATTGACACCGTATTTACTTACACATATGAAAATAATGTATCATAAATATACATGTTATAAGGATTGCAATAAGATCAAGTAATTAATTTTATAACCTCTAGATGCCAAGAAAACAATGTAACAGGGAATTGATAAGCTATGACATAGCATTTTTACGTTATACAGGATAAGTAATAGAACAGGTTGAGCAATTCGGATATCTGGAAAGTTGGATCCTAGGAGTTATGCAATGCACAAAAGGAGTAAAAACAAGAATTGCAATGGCAACAGAAGGTTTTAATAAAAAGAGGAGATTATTATGTGTCGGCACAGAAATTATGTGCACCCGAGTTTGAAGGTTGTTTTCCAAGGAACTAAGAGGACTACAATAAATTTAATCACACCACAGTTTTCCTTGTTAGATTGAACATTATTACATATGCATTTTTAAATTTTATTAAGAGGTTTAATAATTTTTATCCTAGCTGGAACAAAAAAAGTACCGGAATTTGAAGTACTTCCAACTCAATAGTAATGTGTTGAAATAAGAACAGTACATAAGAAACATTCTTTTTCATAACTGAATAACATTGCATTTGGCTAAAATACTAGTTGTCTGCTAGATTTTCCTTAACATATCAGCCTGAGGCACCGGAATGAAGGAGACATCTGACAGTTTTTTTCTCAACATAGTTCCACGCTTTGGATGAATCCAAAGAGGTGTTTACAAAGAATTGAACTTCATTATTTCCAGAAGTTTCTGCTACTCCATGTTCCTCCATTAACATGTTTTCTCATTTTTTTTAGATCAAGAGTGATATTAAATGTTTTATTTGTTATTGTATTTAGTTTTAAGCTGTTTGAAGAATGTTAAGTCCGGAAGTGATCCACACCATTTCGCTTTTTGATATGCACAATCCTTACATTTTTGTTAGTATCTAATAAAATCTGTAAACTAAGGGTAACTTGGATAGTGGTTAAAGAGTAAATTTGGAATGGAGTAGATGTTTATTTTATTGAAGTACGTATATTTTATTTTAGTATATATTTATGTACATATTAGTTGAATTAGGTAAATTGTATAGTACTGGTTTAGTATTAGCTGTAGTGTTATGTTTTACAATAGATAAGGATTTTTCTTTTGGTAAAAATTACTCTTCTTATTGGTCTTGTTTTTCTCTTCCCGTTCCTTCCTAGTTTTGGCGCAGGAATTATGTGCACCCGAGTTTGAAGTTGTTTTATAAAGAACTAAGAAATATAATAACGCCATTGTTTTCCTCATTTAATTTTAAGTTAAGACATATATATTTTTAAATGTTATTGCAATTTTCAATAATTGTTATCTTGGTAGGAACACTTATAGCGGAATTTTAACTTGTTTTAACTATGCGTCAACTTTATATCTTTGTTACTCAAAAACCTAACAATATATAGCATTTATATTTTAATACCTGGTAGATAAGAATGCTTTATATAAGTTTTATAAATTTCTAAATTTTTACTCTCAGAAAAAAAAGTTCTTATCGATTCCCTGTTACATTGTTTTCTTGGCATCTAGAGGTAGTCAAATTAATTACTTGATCTTGTTGTAATTCTTATGACATGTATAGTTACGATACATTACTCTTATTTCTGTAAGCAAATGCAATGATTTTATATCAATTTAAGGTTATTTTAAATTGATTGAAACTGATTTAAAAACACTGTATTTACTTACACGTATGAAAGTAATGTATCATAACTATACATGTCATAAGGATTACAACAAGACCAAGTAATTAATTTTGCAACCTCTAGCAAGAAAACAATGTTACAGGCAATTGATAAGAACTTTTTTTATCCAAATTCAGAAATGTATGAAACCAATAGAAAACATTCTTATCAACCAGGTATTAAAATATAAATGCAAGACATTAATGAGTTGTTGACTAATAATGATTTAAATTTGATGTACAATAAAAAATAATTACAATTCCGGTACTTTTTTGTTCCAACTAGGATAAAAATTATTATAACTTTTAATAACATTTTAAAATGCATGTGTCATAATGTAAAATTAAAAAGTAAACCAATGGTGTGATTAGGTTTATCGTAGGCCTCTTAGTATCTTAATAAACAAGCTTCAAACTCTGGTACACATAATTTCTGCGCCGACAGTAAGAAAGAGATCTGGAGTGTGTAGCTCTACAGAGTAGAAACACGGACAGTAAGAAAAGATTGAAATATGGCTATGGAGGAAGATAAAACGTGTGAGATAGGAAAAGAAAGTGACTAATAAGGTAGTGTTGAGAAGAGTTAGGGAGGAGAGGCAAATTGTTTGAGAAATAAGAAGGGAAAAATAAATTTGCTAGGTAATTATGAGAATAGAGTGTTTAAGAGCATATATTGAAGAAACTGTTGAGGGAAAAAGGAAGAGAGGCTAATAAGTAACCAATTGATGGGTGGTATTAAGAATGGAAAATGATACTGTGACAAGACAGAGGAACAAGGGAAAATATTTCATGAAGACCTGCCAGGAGACAGGCATAGCAGTGATTATAATGATGATTTCAACGAGAACAATATATCATGAGTTAGTTATTGCTCAGTTCTAACATTGACCACAACACAGCAATAAGAACATGAATATATGCTTACCATATACTGTAAGTAACTGTGAATAAAAATATACCCCACAAGACTGACTTTAAGGGTGGGTACTTTTGGGGAGTTATATACATCTCCAAGAAAATTAAAACTCCCGTAGTTGTGTGCAATGCATGATTAAGCCAAGGAGGTATGAGTATGTCCAGAATTTGAGGATAAACCAACTCACGATCTACTAGCATAAAAAGCCAAAAAGTCACTGCAACCATCTGTAACAATCGAGCAATTGTTCTATAAACTAAAGTCAGTTGATGAACTAAGTAAGTGAAGGGTAATTTGAAACATGAATAGCAGGAGAATCAGCAAACTTAAATTAATGGAAATTGTCTTGAAAAAAATACAATGCAACCTCATGCATTTGGTATTTCAAGCATAATTCATATACGTTTTGTTATTGTGTTGACATTATACAGTTTTTTGTGACACCATTGGAATATTGTAGACTAAAAAGCTAACAACGAACTTTAAATGGGGGTAATTCCCTTGTTTTAAGAGAGAATCACAAACAATTAGGAGACATTTTTCAAAATGGCCTCCATTTCCCAATAATACAAGTGCCTATCCAGTATAAGTGGGCTAGTAGACCACTAGTACCCTTGTAGTAGTTGGGAATGTTCCATAATAATACAAGTGCCTATCCAGTATAAGTGGGCTAGTAGACCACTAGTACCCTTGTAGTAGTTGGGAATGTTCCATAATAATACAAGTGCCTATCCAGTATAAGTGGGCTAGTAGACCACTAGTACCCTTGTAGTAGTTGGGAATGTTCCATAATAATACAAGTGCCTATCCAGTACAAGTGGGCTAGTAGACCACTAGTACCCTTGTAGTAGTTGGGAATGTTCCATAATAATACAAGTGCCTATCCAGTATAAGTGGGCTAGTAGACCACTAGTACCCTTGTAGTAGTTGGGAATGTTCCATAATAATACAAGTGCCTATCCAGTACAAGTGGGCTAGTAGACCACTAGTACCCTTGTAGTAGTTGGGAATGTTCCATAATAATACAAGTGCCTATCCAGTATAAGTGGGCTAGTAGACCACTAGTACCCTTGTAGTAGTTGGGAATGTTCCATAATAATACAAGTGCCTATCCAGTACAAGTGGGCTAGTAGACCACTAGTACCCTTGTAGTAGTTGGGAATGTTCCATAATAATACAAGTGCCTATCCAGTACAAGTGGGCTAGTAGACCACTAGTACCCTTGTAGTAGTTGGGAATGTTCCATAATAATACAAGTGCCTATCCAGTACAAGTGGGCTAGTAGACCACTAGTACCCTTGTAGTAGTTGGGAATGTTCCATAATAATACAAGTGCCTATCCAGTACAAGTGGGCTAGTAGACCACTAGTACCCTTGTAGTAGTTGGGAATGTTCCATAATAATACAAGTGCCTATCCAGTATAAGTGGGCTAGTAGACCACTAGTACCCTTGTAGTAGTTGGGAATGTTCCATAATAATACAAGTGCCTATCCAGTACAAGTGGGCTAGTAGACCACTAGTACCCTTGTAGTAGTTGGGAATGTTCCATAATAATACAAGTGCCTATCCAGTACAAGTGGGCTAGTAGACCACTAGTACCCTTGTAGTAGTTGGGAATGTTCCATAATCAAAGTTTGCTGTCATCTTTATAGTTTACAAGTTCTCAATGGTGACTCAGATAAAAGAATACCCTTTATACAGTGTGTCTTAAAAGTCACCCCTCCCTTTTAAGTTTTTATGAATAGAGATGATCTGATTTACTTGGTAAAATGTTTTTCAGAGACATATACCAACTGAGGAGGTTTTTAATGTATGAAAAATGTTGGTACCCTCCAAAAATGGGTTAAAAAAATAAAAATGCAAACCCTATAATTGTACAAAATGAAAGATTTCATGTTTTTAAATTGCATAATCAGCACTAATACAGATTCTTGTGCTCAGTGTGGTGTCTAGAGACATTTCACAGCTAGAACGTGTACATTGAACTCTTGCTCCGCATGTATCACAACTTTCATTTAGTTAGTTCATCCGCTCCATTTTGGGTACATGGACAATTAATTACGGTTACGTAGTGATATTTTATTACTTATTAATTTTTTATATATATATACACAAAAAAGGGTGTCACAAAAAGGCTTAGAGCTAATGTCAGGATGTAATTCTAGATAAGAAAAAACTTTTAAATATTGAGTGAATTTTTTTTATTTCAGCTTATTTTAGATTTAATCCACGTTTTTGCATTTTTTTTACAAAACATTAATATTTCAAAAACACCTCAAGATACTTTTATAAAACTTGACAACTGTCTTACTAACTCAAATACCTAAAATGTCAAAAAATATTTTATTTCAGTGTTATTTAATTCCAAAATCGAGGCAAATTAAATTATTAAAAGTTAAATTTCATGAAAACCAGTTGTTGTGGAAAACATTTGCAAAAGACAAAAGTTTTAGACATTTTTATGCATAACCAATGACATTTTTTCATTAAAATTGGTACATAAATAACAATGTTTTGGCTAATTTGCCCACTTCTGTCAAATTTGACAGAGTAAAATAAGATACATCTTGCTTATGCCATTCTTCTTCTTTTTTTGAATGCGTTTAAAATAAGGTGTCACTTGTGGAGGTTCCTATTTAAAAATTTTGACATCCCCAAATTAATATTTTTGTGTTACATATGTGTGTGGGCCTACCCATACAAATACATGGTCCTCACTATAAGTGTTAGAATCTACGAGTATATAGCCTAATAGATATATATATCATTAATATTTATCTATTAGGCTTATGTTGAAAGTCTTGATGATTTTTTTCATTTATTCATACCAACGGTTTCACATTTTTTACAAAGAAATTAACAAAATTAGTTATAACATTAGTTAACAACTAATTATAGTTTTAATTTAGTTCTAAAATTACAACATTAAATATGTAAATAATATAACAAAAATACATGTCTTACATTAAAGTGCAATATTAAAGAGATCATGTCAACATTGTTGTTTATAGAAAAATCTTATGCCTGGCTTTGTATAAATTTAGATACTTCTTTTTTGAAGAATTTTATTGATGTACCAAATATGATTTGAGTATATATAAATTTAATAACACATGCTAATTTAAGGCAGACATGGAATGTATAGCGAATCTAGGTTTAAAGAATGTAACTAATTTAAAGAATGTAGTTTTAATGCCTTTTTAAAATGTTTTATGCTATCAACATGGCATATTTCTTGACAGAAAAATCATATTCAATTAATTTTATTATTATTATATTCAACCCTTCTGGACAGCCATATACCACCTGATCCAACAAATATTGAGGGTCGGCGTCAAAACATGACATTTACTTTTAAATACAATTTTTTAAATCTTCATATCATATCAAATTATAAATCCTTTACTGGTGCACAGAAAATCTGTACAATAGTGTCAATGGTGTCAACTGTACAAAATAAAGTTAAATTACTTAAGATACTCAAAGATAAATGTTAAATTACTCATAGATAAAATTAATGTAAATTTCTATGATAAAGTTATTTACAAGAAAAGTTTAACTTTGAAGACATTTAAACTGATTAAAATTAGACAATATTATGTCTAACAATTCAGGAATTCCCCAATACTATAAAAAACATGCTCTGAAAAAAATTCCTCAACTTCTTCCCAAAGCGCCCACCATCACAAGTCTTTATAGATAGTGGTAACGCTGAATGCCGTTGTAAAGGAAGTGCCTTTCAATGAAACTTGTTTTATGTTTTGGTGACTTTGAAATATTAAGGTCTCTAAGGTTATATCTGGATTGTTGATAATTTGTCTGAAAAAGATGAATATGGCTATGGAAGTAAGTTAAACAACTAAAAGTGTAAATGGAAGGGAAAGTTAAATTGCTATTGTCTGTAAACAACGACCTACAAGACGTCCGGTCTCTTTCAAAACAGCTCTCAGCACTCTCTTTTGAAGTCCTGTCTTTAAAGTCTCATAGCCCCAGACTGCAACAACATATGATAGATAAGCGAATACTCGTATTAAGCCGTAATACGCAGAAAGGGTCATGTGTGTTCGGAGAATTTAGAAAGACTTCTAATAACATATATCCCTGAACTTAATTTCTTACAGACATAATCTATATAGTTGTGAAATTTGAGATGGCTGTCTATAATCAAGCCCAGAAATTTGGATGAATCATAGGAAAAAACTTTTTCATCTCAAAGCAGTAGGGTCAAGGGTTCAACTGATTTTAGATTATTTATGTGAAATTCGATCATGCCGTTGAACTGTTCAGAACCAGTTTGTTTTGCTGAAACCATTGGAGACCTTTGTTAGAATAAACAAATGCTAAGTTTTCTATAAGATCATGATCCTCAACAGTTATACAAAGTGATGTGTCGTCCGCGAATAGACAGACTTTGGCCTGTAAACTTGTTTTTGATATATGTTCTGGTAGGTTGTTGGTGAATAGTGTAAAACTTCAAACAAAACATATTTGTTCAAACAAATTTGTTTTTATCAAATCAATTTTTTAACAACAATTTTGCGTTAGATAATTTGGCTGATATATCCACCAGCCATCAGCTGTACATTGGAATGCTGAGGATACATCAACCATTGTATATTAGGTATTACTTAGGATGTTTACGCAATTTAGAATAGGTTACAAATAACATAATAATTGTTTATAACAAATTATTGCATTAGTTAAAAAATTGAAACAAATAAAAATACACAGTTATAAAATTAATTATGTAAAATAATAATTATTTAACAATCATAATAAGGACATGTTTAAAAAAAAGTCATTATTTAGTGCAGTGGTCCTCAACCTGAGGGGTGCGCCCCCCTGGGGAGGCGTGAGTAAATTTATAACATTAAACTATTTATTAAATGTTATGATCTTGTATGTACATTTTACTGTACTCCACTCTTACAAACATACAAACATGACTAGAATGCATAATTATTCTAATAATACAAAATTATCATAAGCCTAAATACCGGAATTAAAGGCAGAACATTTTGGCGAATTTGATCAGGCCATTAAATTCCGTTATCACCGGTAAGGTTTGGTTCTGGTGAATGCCCTTACATTTCCAAGACTAAACGATCTCCTTGACAATAAAAGTAATCTGCCATTATCATTTCAGGAAATAAATTAACTGTAGGACCTTACATCACAGCATTTCATAACTCTTAAAAATGATATTGGAGAGTATTTTCCAGAAGATTTACCTGGGATTTTAAGTTGGCCAAAGATCCCTTAACTTTAAAGTGGATATACTTCCAAATCATATTCAAGAACAGGTAATTGACCTAAAATGTTACTTCCAAGGAAAACTGCAATTTTTAAACATTGATACTGAAGATTTTTGGATAAGTTATTTTCCTATTTACCAACAAGCTGCTTCTGGCATTGCAAGTTGTTGGTCCCATTTTTGTCAATGTGAATCTGGATTTTCTCCACTAGCATGGATAAAATCAGAAAATGCCAAACAAGCATGAATATTGAAAGTAATCTGAAGTGTGCTTTGTCACAGTTACAACCAAACATTGAAAAACTTGTTATGGACAAACGGTGACAGCCCTCTCATTAATGTGGCAAACGGCTGTATACTAATTACCTCCAATAAACGTGTATTTTCATGATATTCTAATTACAAAAACGAACAAAGCAATGCATGCTATTAATGTTTTTTTTAAAAAACAATGTAAAAAAACTATTATATGCATAGTAAGAAAATGTTTTCTGTAAAATTAAGCTGAAGTTGAACTAAATAACAGCTTCATCTAAATCTAACCTATAATATTCCGATTGTACAGCAGTATTGACCACTTATTGGAGGAGGGCGTGACCTCACATCAGTGTTCAATGGGGGTTGCATACAGCCTTAAAGGCTGAGAACCATTGATTTAGTGCTTCCTTCTTCTAATTAAAATTCTCTTTTAGTATAGTATAGTTCAAACCAGATGCCTGGATAAAGATAAGATTTTGAAATACAAGTGCTGACAACCTACACTATAAAAATTCCCAATCATTAAACAACCTATACAATACCTAGGTGATAAAATGGCCAAAAATTGTGATAAAATGGCTGATATATGCATCTTTTGTCTGTAAAGCTTAAATAGGTAAGTGATATAAGCGCCAACCGTTTGCTAGCTATGATATGATTACCTGATTTATCTGTCAATAGTCTGGGAAGGCTTAGTGCTTGTATAAAATATAGTAGTATAGATCTTCAATGTTCAATATGAAAGTTTTATTATAGTAGTACCATGCTTTATTACTTCTGCAATCAATCGGTTGACGATTATTTAAAAAATGTTTTATCAATCAATTCTAGTTACGCTTATACCTTACCAATCCCCAAGGCGCTGCTATTACAGTGAAGAAGTAACTCGTAATCTTGTTCACTTGGAATTTGGTTCGTTTTAGCCCTTTCAATAAGTTGAGAATATCTTTCAAAACAGCTATAGCGAAGTACGCTATTTGTAAAATCTGAAAAATACAAATCACATAAAATTAATATATATATATATATATATATATATATATATATATATATATATATATATAGCCACAATAATACGATACTCAAGCAAACTTACAAATATTTAACAATGTATCTGTTATTGTGACTAAAATCCAATAAAGTCCAAAGAGTTTTCTTGCATCTCTTAATACAACTGTAAGTGTAACATAAATATCTTAGATCAAAAAGTACATTTTAGAAAGTAATATTCTTACAACATTTGGTTTTTTTTATTTTAATGTACTTAAATTATGCATATGCACTTAAAAACTTGTTATTGTCATGTGTGTTAAATTTGCTATTTAAAAACTAAGTTGTTACAAATACAAATTTTGCTAGTTTATACATAATGAAGCCAAGTTTTGAAGAACCAATACATAGTAATCACTCTCTAGCAATATTGTAGGACGCTCTTGACTATTCAATCGATAATTTTATTATCTGAGTAAACAAAATAATATTTCATCACAATCATTATCGTTATATTATGTGTCTATTGTATGGTATATCAAATGTCAGCTACCATACCTGCCTTTACAATTCAATCTTAACAATTAAAATAAGTGAAAAAGTGATATCCCATCATGAAAGCAAATCCAACATACCCAGCCACCCTCAAGCTGCCTTGCTTACTCTGGGAATGCTAGGTTGACCCTAAGGCAATCTGCGCCTGTGACCCCTTGTTTGGATAGTTTCTTCACAATCACATGTTCAATTTATGATTGTGAAGATTTAAATTTCAGAATAGTTACACGCCAATTTCCTCACTAATATGACAATGATTCCGTAATGCCATTGACTATATAAACAAACAGAATGTCCAAGGCCATGTATTTGCTGTAGATGTGTGCATCTGCTGCCATCTAACAGTGTTTGGTTTCAAATACATGTTCGGATGGCTGGCGTACTATTAGCTCAGCTATAAGCCAATGTGTTGGAGAGAGACAGAGAGAGAGAGAGATGCAGAGAGAGAGAGGGGGGGAGGGAGACTACTGGCGCTACCTGTGAAAACCGGGCATGAATTAATTTCACTGTATGAACTAAGTTCCCTTACTAATTTGAAACCCCATTTCTTGAAGAGGGAGGTTCATTTCACCAACACACTTTGTGGGATTGGAGTAACGTACGGGTGGGGTATAGTTTGTGCGGGATTGTCACTGTATTACAAACTACTTTAATGATACTAATATATAAAATAACAAAATTAAACTAGTCATACAAACCATTTATACTTTGAATCAAACTTCTTACTCACACTGATATACAGAATTATAGTATCCTACTTTGAATTAACTCAGATTTCAGAAAAATGCTGAAAGGATTTTTTTTGCATAGTTTATTTGCTCTGCACCATCCTTCTATTCTAAGACCCAAGTCGTCAGTCAATAAATAACTGTATAGTACATTATAAATAGTTCTCATCTCCAGGATTATGAAATTTGATATGTCCTACTTCTTAGTTTATTATTATTGTTAGTTATTAATTTTTATTTACAATTACACAGACCAGTTAGCAAGCCTGTGGGTGTAATTTAGTAATAAGTAACATTTTGGCTATCAATTCTGTGTGAACAACTATGAACTTTCAGTCAAACTTTTATTGCACTGTCTCATCACACTGGTAAATAATAGCAATACAAAAATGTACATATATATGTTTTTATTTAATAATTACTTACTGCCATAGTCATACAAACAAACACATTTTTTACCCGAAACCTAAGAGTTTTATAACAAAAAACAATAAATGTTTGAATTCATGTAGCAAAGTACTTGATATCAATCTTATAACATGATAATTTAATTTTAACTTTGTTGATATCCAAAATTTGTAAGTCACTATAAAGTAAATGGTTAACTTTAAACTTACATAAACCCAGACCGTAAGGAATCGTAAGAAATTCCGCAGGCAATGTTTATGAACTGTATCAAGATCTATACGGTCTTTGTATAGGAAAAAGTGTTCCTTAATCCAAAATGTGTTCACCATATACAATGCCAACGCTGCAACATGAAATGCCTGGCTGAATATGGTCATCTGTAAAGAGATTTGTAATTTGTTATAACACAGAAAATAATTATTTTTATAAAACTAATATCGAACAAAAAATAGTCTGTAATTTCATTAGAAGAAACTAGTCTTCCTACTTGAAAAAAAAAAAAAAAATAAGAAAATAAAACTAAGAATAATTATAGAAAATATTCATCTACTGGCAACAATATAAATAATGAACCAAGAATATGACGGCGTAGTCTTACTTCTCTTTAAATTCTAAACTGTTCTACACAAATCTGCTCTTAATTTTATTACACTTTATAGGAAATATCAATCATAAAATTTATTTATTGAACTAATAGTTCTAAACTGCTTTAAATAGTTTTTATGAAGTATTTATATAATATTTATATAGAATTTATATAATATTTATATCAATATAGTAATTGTAAAGGAATTATAATGTTTAATTTTTATCATAATCCATGTTAAAATTTCGAATATCATTGAAAACATTTCTGTTGTTTTGAAGCTCAACTTTGTTTGAATGTCAAACAGATTTTCCTTGAGTATAGTTTGTGGTCTATAAGCATTTGAATGTGTACAACTATGCATTACAGATGTGTACAATAGCGCCATATTTTGCAAACCTAACTCTAAACTACAAATTGTTATGCAAAGTAATAATAAACCACCTGACCATCCATAAATATACAGCGTTAATAACCCATCCACCCACCCATATATGTATGGTGGTAATGACAAACCCACCCATCTATACATGTGCAATAGTAATGGCTAACCTTCCCATACAAATGGTGGTATTACCTATTTTTAAATTAAGGTTGAGTTCTCCTCCACATTTGCTTCACAATGATGGTGCACCCCCATATTTATTATCAGGCAAAGGATGCTGACTTTGGCCACAGAAAGGATGACTTAAGGCGCGCCTTGAACTCGTCAATGTGTTTTCTTTGAGGCACCACTGGCAAGGTCATCAACAAGTAACACCGTCAACCCACCTATCAAACGTTTACTGTCTCTAAGATCTTGCAGAGTTCTGTCCAAAGTTTCAATTCCTCCCTAATGTGTCATGGAGCACTCGTCCCATACGAACAGCCCTTCATAGGTATCTTGAAGGCAGAATGAGTATTTTTCCCTACTACAATAAGAGTGGCAGCTATATAAGAAGTAGCAAGCATGGTGGCAATCGGTTTTTCACTCCTGACCTTTGTTGCAACAAATTTATTCAAATCAAATCAAAATTAGAAAGGTTTTGCCTGTTCCAACAGGATTGAGGACGATTCAGGAAAATTTGCTGGACCATCCTTGAAGATATACGGTACTTTATAAAAACCCTCGGTAGACTGTTTTTGTTCATTATTTAGTTTTGAAAAGTTTTCCGATAATGTCTTATAAAGCTGAACTGTGTCTTAAGATATCTCTTTAGGTATTCAATGTGTCACCTGCCTGTCCTCTTAAAGGTGACGGAAGCCCATACTGTTGGATGTGACAACCAGACATTGCAAACACAACATCTTCTAATAGAATGAGACACTGGTTGTGCACAAAATCCATGATCTGCTGTTTTTAAATTTCTCCTAACATCCTTTCAATTTGCCTACTAACATAATCCTCAAGACTGTGTTTTTCCCTCAGTATGACAGGATTACCAGCAAAGCAAAACAACAACATGGCAAACAGTTAGCGGATCTTACGAAGTGAAGCACAACTTCCTCTAACATGTGGTCCCTGTTGTCATCGTCCTCCAGCAGACCAAGAGTTTGACAGGCTGACTGAAATGTAGGTTTCACCACTCCTCAAACAGTTTTGAGTGGACCTCGCACCCATGCAACATGAGTCCTAGGCAATAGCACACTCAGCGTTACTTGGATGGAATTTATAAACGTAGGGTTATTGAACGTTATTTCTCTTTACTCCGGGGTAGCCTAGCACTGGCTTTCCCTGTATCCTTCTGCAGAGTGTTATGTTAATCTTGTTAGGCTGTCACTTTACTGTAGTGAAGAGTTCTTGCAAAATTATTGACTTTTCAAGGATCAAAGAAGGCCAATAATAGTGTAGTTTTGGGAGAATTGTTACTAGTAATTCTGGTGACTAGATAGTTCTTTTTTAAGTATATTCTCTGGCCATTCTCAAGGTGAACAGCAAGACTTGAAAGAGGAGGGAGCCTTTCGTGTAAGTGTAGAATTCACTAAACCACCTCAGAGCTGCTGATGTACCGTGCTGCCTCATATATTGTTACCTCATCCATCTCCTCGACTGAGAATGATGCCTGGTAAGACCTTTTTTAAACATACTGATGTATTTTATTGATTTGACACAGAGTTGCGATACTTTATGTTGATATGAACCAAGAAGGTACATGATAAGACAGGGTTGAAGGAAACTGCCCAGCGATTGTCAAGTTCATTTGCTTTGATAGTTACCGTGAATTCACAATCAGCCGGTGGCCGCCTCCGGTATTGTGGGTAACCATCCTCACCAGTCTGAATGTCACAAGTGAACAAGTTCAGGGTACTTCTTACTGCATGATCCGCTCACCAGACAGCGCGAATTACAGTTTAGTTGTCCACACGGGCTGTATATCATGTTATATTTGACAATCTCGAAGTGTTCTGGGTCGTGTTCGGGATCAGATATTCCTGCACAAATAACTTTATCACGTTAGCTTCCATTTTTTCTTCCAACCACAAAAGAATGTGAATGTAGAGGAAACCACGTTTCTGGCACTCTGTGTATTCTGTGGTTCGAAAAATACTGTCTTTAGTGAGTAGTTTCATCGAACGTTTCACCTTTAAATGAAAGATCAGCGCTATGAAGCCATGCTTATCTTGAGAATTTTTGCCTTCTTTCAAAAGTTCTTTAACTTCTGTCTATTTCGGAATGCATGTAACGTTATGAAAAGGTCAGGACGGCCAAAATGACGAACTTAAGTCTTGGCATCTTAAATGCGTTCGAGCATGTAACGGGCAGCTCTGGCGAAAGATGACAGGTGCTCTACCATCTTTCCAAGTTCAAACTATTGGCCGTTATATCTACTCATAGTGTCTCTCAAATGCACATACTCTTCACTCCCCAATTATTTCTGACTGTACCGAATCCAATTAAGACGTACATACTGTTTCTATTTTGGAAATCGTGTCAACCAGAAATCGATTGAGGCGGTTGCGAAACAATAGCTGATTATATTTCTCGTAACTATATTACATGATTATGAATAGAAATCATAAGCAGTGACAGTTATTTTTTATTATTATTTTTTTATATTGTTTTTACAAAGGCTGATTGGTCTTAAGGCCCCTTTGAGCGATTTTTACGTACTATCCATCTTCTCTCAGGCAGATCATGGGTGGGTATTGTAGAGCACCATAGGAACGATGGATCTCGCTGATTTACACTTTCCTATCATCTCTAGTATGCATAACGATATCTCTACGTTCAAGTTCCTGGCCCACTATCAAAATCAGTGAGAGCTTTGAAGCGGCCTGTGTGCGTACCCGTGAAACATTTCGGTAATATTCAAGGATAAAGAGTGAAATGGCATTGTACACAACACGTGGAAAGATACATTAAGAAGGAGATGGTATGAGATTTAAGTAATTGATATGAGAATGCTAAAAATTAGATACAGAACTGAATCTTTAGTAGTTTTTAAGTAGTTGTGTTTGAAATTGGGACAAGAGATTTAATTTTTTACATATAGAGTAAAATAGTTTTGTTAAGTGGGTAATAAAGTCATACTAATTTAATTCATAATTATTTTCAGAAAATTTATTATTGAGAAGATTGATGTAAGCTAAGTAACAAACAAAATATAAATGAGTACAAAAGTAGAACTTTTTGTACATAAAGAATTACATGCAATAAGTAATTGGTTTTAACATAGTTCTGAGACATGTTTCATGCAATTTTTAAGGCCAAAGACCATATGAAAGGTTTGGATCCCCTCCTTAATTTACCTTTTCTGAATTAAGGAAGCCCTTATTTAATTCAGAGTGCCAAATATTTTACTAGCCATAACACGATAATAAACATTTGCGGACCTATGTTTATATAAGCTTTTATCTTTTATTTGTACATGTAAAATGAGCTACCAATGCGTATTTATGTCTTCGTTAGGGGACCGCTATTGCTGAGTCCCGGATTCGGTTACCAAGTGGCGAGTGGTAAAAAGTATACCTCAAATCTAGAAGTGTTTACTCATTATTGAGGAGCTACGACTTCAGAGCGAATGTTGGAACCACCAGCATCAAGATATGATGTGATATTCACTCAGCCATGCACGTAGCCCGATGACATCGAGATCTGAAGTGATATTCATCACGCTCGTTGCCCAATAACATCGAGATCCGATGTGATATTCACCACGCACGTAGCCCAATAGCATCGAGATCCGAGTGCTTAACACTCATTTACGCACGTAGCCCAATTATATCGAGACCCATGTGCTAACACCCAGCCACGCACGTAGCCCGATGACATCGAGATCGGATGTGCTTATCATTCAGCCACACAAGTAGCCCAATGACATCGAGATCCGATGTAATATTCACCACGCTCGTTGCCCAATGATCGAGATCCGATGTAATACTCACCACGCTCGTTGCCCAATGATCGAGATCCGATGTAATATTCACCACGCTCGTTGCCCAATGATCGAGATCCGATGTAATACTCACCACGCTCGTTGCCCAATGATCGAGATCCGATGTAATACTCACCACGCTCGTTGCCCAATGATCGAGATCCGATGTAATACTCACCACGCTCGTTGCCCAATGATCGAGATCCGATGTAATATTCACCACGCTCGTTGCCCAATGATCGAGATCCGATGTAATATTCACCACGCTCGTTGCCCAATGATCGAGATCCGATGTAATACTCACCACGCTCGTTGTCCAATGATCGAGATCCGATGTAATACTCACCACGCTCGTTGCCCAATGATCGAGATCCGATGTAATATTCACCACGCTCGTTGCCCAATGATCGAGATCCGATGTAATATTCACCACGCTCGTTGCCCAATGATCGAGATCCGATGTAATATTCACCACGCACGTAGCCCAATAACATCGAGATCCGATGTGCTAATCACCCAGCACCGTGCGTGGCCATTGTGGGCCTATTCCCAGATTGTTACATTATTAATAATGTTACTCGTATATTATCCTGTCTCTTCAACCAAACTTATTAATATTTAATTTTTGATTATGCAGATTTCCCACTGTAATAGAACTAATGGTTGAAATAATTAAATAGCAGTATTAAAACCTTTTTAATTGTGGGAATCTAAACTCCTGCATCATAATTTATGCTTGAAGGTTAAGTAATTCAACACATTTTCTAAAAACAATAAGAATCATAAACTATTTCATTATCTCATATCATAGTCCAATGTAAATAATATAATTACTTTAGAAAGGATGGAAGATAAGGGGTTCATTAGAGTAATATATTGGTTATGTTAGGTTAGATAAGTTGAGCATTAAATAACAGTAAATAATGGAATACAAACTGTGAAAAAAGTGAAATTAATGAGAATTATCCGTGAAACATTTCACATAGAAATAGGAGTCAAAAAAGAAGACGGATTCTCATCCCTGCTCTTCAAAATCGTTATAGATAATGGAGAAAATAAACTACGATAATGGAGAAAAAAAAATACACTCAGTACCACTGTGCGTGTAAGGGCTATGCCAAGTGTCACCTTATGCGAGGTAGTGACATACATACGTACGGAACCAGAGGCAGGGACAGTTACAGAATTGGACAGCACACAAAAGATTACTTTTTCGCTAATAAACAAGATGGCGGACTTTTTTACCCTAAAAAACAAGCAATACGAGACAATAAATTCTGTAAACCGGTCACATTAGGGATCACCCTAACAAATCTTATGATGCCATACCTCAAATTCACAGACGACATAACAATATTAAAAACGAAAACGAACATACAGCCTTAAGAGAAACTGAAGTGCTTAAAGAATCCGTAGAAAACGCGAGGCTTCAAATATCCTTCAAAAAAAAAAAAACAGAATTCATTGGTAGAAGAACGTTTATAGAACAATTGAAAATGAAATGCGGAGAGATCGATTAAGTGCCATATTTCAGAATACTTAGAGGGAACAGCTACATAGGACTGACTAGAATCGAAAATATATCACAAAACAATATATTACAAAAATCACCAGGAATGGTCCAGAATTTACGTAAGAACAATCCATGTCAAGAAAGACAAAATCCACAGAAATAAAACCTGCCATTTTAAACGCTAACGGGCCATTGACACTGAATAAAAACCTGAGTATCATAAAATAAGTAACAAAGACAACCTGAAAATCTTAGGACCGAAACAAACAGAACATGGGTACAGTCTACAGTCCAAAACAGGAGTAGACAAATCTCAAACATGTAAATTGACATTAGGAAAATAAAGATTAAAATTCTTCTTTGGACATTTGAAAAGACCGCCTGAAAACAGACTGGTAAAGAAAACAATAGACTACGTTACCTCACTCAAAGTCTATCTGGGGTGAGGTGTCAAAAAAAATCCAAAACTACCGCAAGAAAACTTACATAAATGAAAAAAGATAGGGGCACTTTCAGAAATAAAGTAAATAAGTGGAAGAACGTGCCAGAGCAAGCCAAACAAAAACAACGTAGACTAAAATTGTCATAAGGAATAAGAAAAACTTTCTGACATGTAAGAGTAAACACTCGTTTTAATTTTAAGGGGGAATTTACGCTAATAGTAATAAAATTGCAGTAATGCCACTACCAGGCCTCTTGCTGGTCCAGTGGTCAGTATTTCTGCTTCATCCAACTAACCTGGGGACCAATCAAACTAGGTACGTTCAATCAAATACGCACCTACCTATTACGTAGTCCACAGGTACGTACGTATAATAATTGATAAGTATACAATGATAAAAGTGGGTCAATACCAGGCTAAATTATGGGACCTTAGCACTATTATTTATTAACTGGGATTACAGGTTCAAATCCCAGAAAGTCCACTGGGAAATTTGATTGAGTGGTTTGGAAACGTTAGAATTCAAATGTAAAAAAAGCCAGTGATCTATACCTACAAAAGGCAGATACCACTGACTCACTCATTTCTGTAACTAAAAAAGTACTAAGCCTACGAGGCTGAACTTTTGTAGAGTCAAAGGTCTTATGTCGTAGATGTGCAATAAGAAGGGATTTTGAACAATTCTTGGTAAATCGAAAATGGCAGCCTTTTTAGTGCCAACAATTTTAAATGCCAAAAACAGTGTTTCTCTAATTGGACTGTAGGCGCTAAATGATCGGTTCTACAGCAAAACTAACACCATTTTCAGTGTCTGATTTGAGACAATCTACAACTTTGGCCCTATACTTTTTCTCACCTCCTTCATCCTTAGGTAGAGCTAGATTTTCAATTTGTGCGTGTAACTCAAATTGGTTAATTTACGGCCTCTAAGAGTAGACTTACAGATGTTTCTAGACTGTGAAACTTTGTTATCTAGGAGAACATACTGTATTCAATGGGAAAGTATACAATATAATATGAACACATGTATAGTCAGGTCATAGGACATGGCTAGAAAGTCGACATTTCACTGATTCAGAGTCAATTACCGTACTTTGCGCCCTCTAAAAGTAGACTTACTGATTTTTCTATTCTATGAATCTCTTATCTAGGAGAACAAACTGTTTTCAATCGGAAAATTAACAAATTAGTTTTAAAGCATGCATAGCCAGATCATAGGATGTGGGTAAACATGGCGAGAAACACAATATTTTATTGATTCAGAGTCAAATATAGTACTTTGTGCCCTCTAAAAGTAGACTTACAGATTTTTCTAGACTTTGAAACTTTTTTACCTAAAAGAACAAACTGATTACATTCGGAAAGTTTTTAATTTAATATTATATAAAAGCCATTTACCACTCAATACTATTTCTCCACAACTATTAGTCCAATTGACCTGACATTTTGTACATAGGTTTATTTTAACCCCTAGAGGCTCACTAAGAGAGGATTTCCCTCTCCAACTTTAGAACTCCGACCTGTGGCCTCTAAAATTCTCTAATGTCCATGGTCCAGCTAGTAGGTCAATAAAATATCAGTACAGTCTGTTTTACATACAATTAGTGCCTACTTATTGAATGTATTATCTTGTGGGACCTTGTGAACAATGAAAAATGTGTGGTTTAATTCAATGAAGAATGAAATGATTCAAGGTGGCTGCTGACGCTAAAAGGCCTAAACTTATGAATATTCTAACATTGGCGTGTGACTTTTGTTAACTTATCTTTCATCTATTATATTATGAAAGTAAAGAGATGACCTTGTGTAAAACAATAAACTGCCCAGTTTATCGGCATAAAATTATAGTTTTGCTTAAATTAGTATCAAATTGTCTGTATATGCACAGGATACAGCCTTTTGAATATCACCCTCGAACCAGCTATGAGAGTTTTCCATTCTGCCCGGTGGCTTTTCCTTCATTTCCATACTTTGTTTTTCGAATATTCATTTAACTTTTTAAATTGTATATCTATTTATGTTTAGTACCATTTAACTCCTAATGAACAAAGGTAACTTATATCGTCAAAATAATTTGAAAAATAATAATGTTGTATTCCACCTATTATTTTGAAAAATGCTTTCCTAAAAACAGAAAACTTGGGGGATGCTTTGGAAACGACACAACATTAGAAAATTCCAAGAGAGTAAAATTATTGTAGATGTTATCTAGTATTCGTTTTCATAAAGATCCTGTTATGTTATTCGAGAAGGAAATATTTTCCCTAAAAGAACTGTAGGTTTATAATTTAAAGGTGTAAATAAACTGCCGTGGTGGCCATTATTGTTGTTAAATCTAAATTAAAACTCTTGTGTATTTGATTAAAAAAAAAATTATATATGATTTAATTGAAAACTCAAAAGTAGACAGAAAAGAAACGTCCAGGTTTAAGACATTGAAGCCATGGATATAAAATGATTTAATAAAATTACAGGCTATTACAGATCTATTACAATATTTTGATTGTAGGCGGCCTTGACCTTTTCTCCTCCTCCCCTCCGCATTTCATCTTAACAAATCGGCACCTTATCTACAGTTTTATTCCCTTTAAATTCGTATTATTTTCTCATGTAAATTTATTTTTTGATTCAGTATTTAATATAATATCACATAAATAGTTTATTCCAAATTAACATATTAGTTTTATTAATTACACTTCATCATTTCACAGGTTATACTTAACACTTAATTTTAACTAAAAACAACTCGAGTCTACGCACAGACCTCTGACGCCCATGTAGGCTCATTTCTCTTCGTAAATGTAATTTTTATAATCAGACAAAATATTTATTTTATCTTAATTTTGTTTTTCTCTACTTTCGGATTCAGTTTCTAAAATAGCCTTTGATAAGACTTTATTACTTTACATTGTGTTTTATTTTTAGTGGTTATTTTAGTTATTTTTTATATGACGTAAATTTTGAAATCTAAGTGGTATTTTGCTTAAAAACTTGGTTTGTGAAGTATATTTTGTATTTTCTTTATATATGTATATATTGTTTTGTACTTTGATGGAATTAAGTGATTTTTAATTTGATTTATTTTTAAAACAATTTGTGTAACATTACATACTTCGAACCAATTCTAAAATTGTTCTCGTTTACTGGAGGCAATGGTAGCTTCCCTTTTTTATTTCACTTTTTAAATAAGAAGCATTGAAATCTCCAACATAATTATAATTCCTTCAGTACAGACAGAAATAATATTTAAATACTAGATCAAATAAAACGATCATTAAGTTACTTAAAGTTGTAACATTCACAAAACGTTTAAAGAAGATAATTAAATTTTTAAATGTAATAAACGTTATAAATGTAATAGCAAATAACGTTCAGCTGATGAAATAAATACTTATTCAGCTGAAGGCTCATCAAATATATGATTGATGAGAAGTAGACTGAGACACATACCTTGTTGGTGTTTCCAGACCAGTCCAGGAGAACGTCTGTGCAGAGTACTAGCTAATTGGGCAGTTGCTATACCAAGGCTTTACATCACGTGGAACAGACAGGTGGGGGAGGGGTAGTCACCATGGACTCGCATGAACTCGGCAACTGTGGGGGAGAAGTGGCAGTGAGTGGAGGGGGGTGTTAAGTGGTAGTCACCATAAACTCGGCAACTGTAGGGGAGAAGTGGCGGTGAGTGGGCGGAGAGGTGATAAGTGGTAGTCACCATGAACTCGGCAACTGTGGGGGAGAAGTGGCGGTGAGTGGGCGGAGAGGTGTTAAGTGGTAGTCACCATGAACTCGGCAACTGTGGGGGAGAAGTGGCGGTGAGTGGGTGGAGAGGGGTTAAGTGGTAGTCACCATGAACTAGGCAACTGTGGGGGAGAAGTGGTGGTGAGTGGGCGGAGAGGTGTTAAGTGGTAGTCACCATGAACTCGGCAACTGTGGGGGAGAAGTGGCGGTGAGTGGGCGGAGAGGTGTTAAGTGGTAGTCACCATGAACTCGGCAACTGTGGGGGAGAAGTGGCGGTGAGTGGGCGGAGAGGTGTTAAGTGGTAGTCACCATGGGTTTGCATGAACTCGGCAACTGTGTGGGGGGGGGGGGGAAGTGACAGTAACATCAACGTTCAATACAGCGTAATTCTATGATTAAGGGCTAAGGCGTAGAAAAATTATACAGAAAGTACAAACATATCCCTTATCAGTTATTGTTGTTAAAATTTCGTTCGCCACAAGCCAAACATATCAATTTTAAAATATGATCTAATTCTTTTACAAAACTATAATAATAGTTTACACATTTAAATGTTGGTATATTCATGATTAATTGTTTAATAATTTCTGAGTATAATTATATTAGCTTCCCAGTTATTATTTACACGTGTTTGATTATTATGAAACATAAAATGCGATTTGGTTCTAATTATGGTTATATTAAAACTGTGTCAGACGCACCAACGTGCTTATCATTTAGTTTCAAATCTGTTTAGTTCATGTCTTCGTAAATTTACAAAAAAATCGTAAGCCTACATACCTGAGAAGCTATTTAGAAAAAATACCGGATGTATTTTTTCGTTTTAGTGACGGTTGTTAGATTCCCTTAAACATATTTGCTTACATATTTTAATCCAAAAATTAACAGTTTGTTCTCTTGTTTCTTTTGCTTTATAGTAAGTCGATTAAAATTAAGTAAAACCTAAACAAATTCCTATGAGGAAATAAGTTAAACAACATGAATGTAACGGTACTAAATGTTGTAAAAGGCTAATTAGGCCTGTTATGTTTTTCAGTTTAAATAATCTACGAATTTTCACTTTTTATTTTCATCAAAATATTGCCTGTTGAACATTCATCTATGACGCTGACACTACTTCGACAAAAGGCACGCACGCGCACACACATCAGTGTAATACAAGTTGACTATAAAAGAATACAATATTCCTGTTAGAAAACAGGGACCATCATACATTTCATAATTGAAGCAGTTTAGATTTAAATAAAAATTGATCATTAATGTATGAATGGTTAATTAGTGTAAATCTTGTTTGTATTGGTTAAGTGGTATATGGCACTTACTTTGTTTGTCTTTATATATGTATTTTTTTTTTATTTTTGTTATAAAGAAGAAATCATCTTAGATTTCAACCTTAATTAGCAATGCAGGGTGGTTGAAATGTAATTAAAATGGCTTTATTGAAAATGACGATGTTAGGACAATTAATTCCTCTCTTAAACCTAACAAACCATTAGTGGTTGGGAAGGTTGAAGCTACTTTTTTATCTTTATTTCACAAACTCGAGCGCGAGGCCTTCGGCAGCACCCCTTCCACCTATTCCATTTGGTTTAGTTACATGAACCAAGCTAATTATTATTTGTAAAATATTCCCACGCTGTTACCATTACTGTCAAACTGAAAGAGAACCGGAAGGATGTTGTAAGATTGTATCAAGTTCCGGTTCCTTAGACTCCACCTCCACGGCCCACTTCTCGGCAGAGTAGCTTAGCTTTTACGGTTTGTTTGTTTGTTTTAATATCTTGAGCTTATGATGTACACAACAACTTGAGTAGGACATTTAAGCTGGAAGATCAATTTATCTCAAGGCACAGTAATTGTAATGTACACTGTATAATTTAATATTACAGGGTGCGGCATATACCTGACGGTTTCAACCTCTCTACTGTTGAGCACATAAGTGGGGGAGGGGTGACGGTGATGCGCGGGTTTTAGAGTCAACACGTAGATATTGTTAGTAGCCATGGAGCAGTGGTAAGGTTGCCATAATGTTTCACCAGCCACCGGGACTGTACTGTTAGTAGCCATGGAGCAGTGGTAAGGTTGCCATAATGTTTCACCAGCCACCGGGACTGTACTGTTAGTAGCCATGGAGCAGTGGTAAGGTTGCCATAATGTTTCACCAGCCACCGGGACTGTACTGTTCAAAATGGGTAGGGAGGGATTGAAATACTTGGTGTAACATGATTATATTTTTTTATGAATGTCGTTTTATTTATCAAATTCGCCTATAAAATATGTTATTGTAAGTAAATACAAATACCGATTGGGACACCGGGACAAGCTTGTAAAATCGGGACTGTCCTGGTCAAACCGAGACGTTTGGCAAGTCTAAGCAGTGGTCGGGTGAGCACCGTGTGTTTGTTGTTGAAGGGTTTTTTTTAAAGTGGCGAATCTTATGTTGCTGTTCAGCAGCAGTTCCAAAGCCGTTTTAATGTGTGTCCAAGAGGAAGAGTACTAACTAGCAACACAATTTTACTATGGTTAGCAAAATTCAGAGCTACCGGTTCAACATTAAGACTAAAATCGACAGGCCATCAAGATCAGCCCGGACACCAGAGAATATCGACCGAGTAAGAACAGCTGTGGAAACCAGTCCTCAGAAGCCAGCACGTAAACAAGGCGCTGCCTTGTCAAGTGTCTGGCCGCTCGGTAAGATGAATATTGCGTTTCGATTTGCATTTCCCCCCCATACGAGATGGCTATTGTGCAGCAGTTAAAGCCCAGTGACTGACTCAGTGATGCGAATCAGCAAGCATTTCAAGAGACATTGATCGATTTGATGACAGATGACAACATTTTCATGATGAGTGACAGGCACATTTCCACCTCGATGGCTACGTGAATAAACATAACTTTCGTTACTGGTCGGCTAGGGATCCTGAAGAACTGCATGAACGTCTAACTGTGTGGTGTGACGTAACACAAGTTGTGTCATTGAAGAGGGTGGTCGAACCATTACGGTCAATGTTACAACATGATGTTGAAAACTTTCTAATCCAATCCCTCAACTTCAGAGATAGTTTAGTGTGCAGGAGGATGTGGTTCCAGCAGGTTGGGACAACTGCCCATACAGCCAATGATGTAATGGAATATTTTAAAAGCAAGTTTCGTGTCAAAATCATTTCGTGTTTTGGGGATATTGCATGGCCAGCTCGCTCCCCTGACTTTAGCATTTGTGACTTTTTCTTATGGGGATCTTAAAATAAGAGTATACACAAACCGCGCACACTGGACGAACTTAATGTTAATCCTGCAATGTTAGAAAATGTGTTCGACAGCTTCAGTGCTAGACTTGAAGAATGTTTGGTTACAGAAGGACATCATTTAAAGGATGTTATCTTCAGATCTTAAATGGATGAATTCAGTTTTAGTTTATTTTCATTCACTTACATGATCTCGCTTCTGTATTAACCAACAAATTATTTTGAATTACTTTTAATTTTTGTGTTATTTTTATTTTAAATCCATCATATCAGTTTTTCGCAGCCTGTATTATTGCAGTCGTTTGAAGAACATTACTGCAAGTAGGCCCTATGTGGGCCTATGGCATGAGTAGAACTAAAATCAATCAAAATCTTGTAGTAAGCTATGAAACTTAACTAAAGAATAGGTAAAATGTCAGTACGTAATTGTAATTCTGGAAATATACAACAAAACGTAGATATGTCAATGTCTTTTTTATGTAATAAAGTGATAATTTATAGATTGTTTTGGAAATTTTGCGGCTTTTCAGTCTCATGGCAGATCAGTCCAGGCCAGGGTTAGAGTTCCCAACCAAGCTAAATCTTAAATAAATTTCACAATATACCTTCTGCTCAAGTAGACTGGTTTTTTTATTTATTTTTTTTAATGGAAGAAAACTATTTTATATTGTATATTTTTCTAGATCTAGTGACAAAAATCTAAGGGGCATGAAGAGGAAATGTAAATTTATAATGAAATGAATAACGAATTGGCAGAACATACACAGAATATATTCTGTGGAACAGAGAAAAATGAAACAAAGGTCGCTTTCTTATGGCAGTATCAAACGGCACAGTAGCTGTGTGTACCACACCAAATTTCTATGACTCGACAACTTTGCCAAGCTGTCCAATGCTACCTCTGCTTCTTTCTTCTCTATGCACTTAGCCAACCCAACATCGAGGGAGGATATTCGTCCTAGCGCTGATTACTGTAGTAATGTATGTTGCCTATGAAAGGGTTAGTTTGAATGCAAAAAAATATGAATTGGCATATTTTGCATAAGTATAAATTACAAGTATGTAAAATGTCACCCAATACCAGTTTAATACAAAATAACTACAAGGTACAGAAGAAGGCGCTAAGGATTGTTTGGGGACTTGGTCGGGCTGAGAACTGTAGAGGTCACTTCGGGATGTATAACGTCTTAACTGTACCATCTTTAGTAATTTTCTTTTCATCTATATACATTTTCCAAAATCAATCATCTTTCAAAAAATTTTGTCCTAACATTAATACTAGAAATAAATCCATTTTAATGACAAACAATTTCAATCTAGAAATTTGTAGGAATTAAATTTTGTACCGAGGTGTTCATCCATCTATTTAATAAGTTACCAGCAGAAATATAATCATTTTTTAATTTACAAAATTTCAAAATAAAATAAGACGTTATTTGTCCCGGAGAGTTCTCTATAGTTGGTCTGAGCTTTAACACGATATACACCTTCAAAATATTTGCATTCACTGTTCATTTTATTATGTTATTTAATTACGATAATTTGTCAAACTGTTTAATAATCATAATGTAATATCACTAGTTGTTTACTGCGTAATGAATACTAAGATTGATGTTCTAACTGATTAATAATGTCAAATTCGATATATTATATTATTGTATTCTTTTGACGTACATCGAAATGTAGTTTTATATCTATGATGCAAATAAAGAATTTGATTTGATTTGATTTGAAGGTATAAGGTATTATACTGATGATTTCCGGTAAAATAAATTTTAATTTCAGACCAAAGAGAAAGAAAATATACTCCTAATACAGTATATTCTTTTTTTAACTTTTTTTGTTAAACGTATTTGCTAACTATTATCAATAATATTATTAGTAAACTTATTACTAGTAAATATTTATCTTTTACATTTCTTACAAACTTCACATTCTCTTTATAAAAACTGTATTTATTATGCAATGACTTACGTGTTATCAAGCTGCAAGCTTACTAAAGACCAAAGAGTCATGAAATAAAACTATAATAAAATACAAAATGAAAACTCATGGGGGTAGTTCTGATAAACTCAGAAAGTTAATCTGGGACTAAGTTATAAATTCAAATTTGTTCACAAATTATTGACTAATGTCCGATTTCAATTATGAATACTGAAGTTTGAACATATAGCACACGATAGCTCCTGAAAAAGAATGAAAATGGTATTAAAAACACCCTTTTCTGTGTTAAGCTATGTCGTTTGAATTTTTATTGAACGTCGATGGAGTAAAAAGTATCTTTTTACACCTTTAGATGTTTTTATTATATTTAAATAGCCTTTCATAACAACTGTAAATAAGATAAATTTGAAACTGTAATATACTTCAGGCACAAAGCCTATGTACAACTTTTGCCAATTTTCTTCTGTACAGAAATGCAGTTTAGTGACATACTTTTTTATCGACATTGAGCAATGGTGCAAAGATCAGGCAAATCTTGCGATCGAGTTTTTGAATAACTCAAATATTTCATAATTTATTACATTTATGGTTATTTATTTAATATTGATCTTCTATTATGTAACCTTCCCTTGCTGGTCAAATTGTGTAAAGGAGTAAAAATGGGTCCTTTTTTACTTCAACGATGATAAAAAAACTAATTGAAACATAATATAAAAATTTAAAACTTAAACTTTACAGAAACTAAATATTTAAGGAAATATTTTACGCTATTTTCACTTTTCTTCACAAATTAGTTATTGTACATAAAAAAATGGAAAATACTCTTTGTAACTATAAAACTTAATATCCTGTTCTGTGAACAATCAAGGTAACTGCCTAGTGAATAAATTTCTACTCAATTAGGGATGAGAGGTTGAGGACGTATCACAGGGCTTCTGCCAAACACCTGCCATCGATAACCAATTACCTCACACTTTGACTGTTGTTCCCTGCCTTCAATTTTTAAAGATGCAATTGCAATGCATAACTGTATTGCTGATGTTGGGTAAAGATATTTTGAAGGCATATTTTCTTTAGTATAGGAATACGCGGTAAGAGTAAAATACAAAAGTTCTCAGTTGATGGGAAATGTGAAATGTGGAGGTTTTGTGAAATCTGAGGTAGGTAAAGAAAAGGGGATATTTTAATACTAAGTGATCATTTTTCCTAACCACCCCAAAATAGGCTTTATTACTACCTACTGGATATTTTTAAAAGTAAGCTCCTATCATATGATATAACATTTAAAAGGGCGTAAGAACATCAATATTGGTATAACAAATCTTTATTTAAATTCAGTTAGAAGTAATGACAATGAAAACAAATGAAATGTAAATGTACACTGTACAGTATATAAATTCACTTTAAGACATGTGAAATAGTATCTAGGGAACTTTAGTACAGTACTTATAATAAGCTCAACAAACATTGGTAATGTTAACATATCCAAATTGGGTGAGTTTTAGAGTAATAGTTAAAATTAAAATCCTACCGATATAGACTATAAGGGTTTTTCATACATAATTTTTCATTAAATGTTTACACAAAAACTCCTTGATAGATTTTTTAGATTTTTTAGTAGTTCATCCACTTAAAGATATTGACTCTTATTCTTATCTTTAAGTGCTTGGATATCATATGTTTTCTGAAAGTACCATGTCATCATTATCATAACAATATACAGATAAAACACCTGTTCAGTATTTGACAACTATATACATTTTATAGTCAAACTAAACAAGAGTTATTATAGTAAAAATCTAGAGAAATAAGTCTCAATAGGTTATTTCAACATAAATTGAATTACAGGTCTAAAAGTTCTATCATGTTTATCTGTTTCAGTATATGTATATTACAATAAAATGTTTGTTTGTGAAACTGATAAGGATATTTGATATTTCTGAAATAAATTTGAGTGGTATGGTTTAGAAAAAAAATTTTTCCATTTTAAAACCACTAAAATAGAATACAACGTATGACAATAATTATTTCAGTTTGAAATTTCTCACATAAATAATCAAATTCATGATTTCAATAACTCTTTGTTATTCACATAAAAGTTACAATAACACGAAGAAAACCTCTAAAACCGTAGTGTCAATATACTGAATGCAATGAAGCAAAAACACCTAACTAATTTCCTTTTATGCACTGTCACTTCCACTAAAAAAGACTGTACATGAACTACACTACACTATTCACTACACTACACTTTCATTTCATTTCAATTCACTACACTTATTATGATGAATATGAGCGGTCAGAAGAACATTGTAAACAAACAAAGATGAATACTAAACGTACACTGACGGACGCTCTTCTACATCACCTTTGTCACCTACAGCACGAAATTTCCTTGAGATGGTACCAACCGACGCAAGAACTCTCTGGCTTTCTACCCAATTTTGTATTTGTTTATATCGCAATAAATAACTTATTTATTACAACGTCACGTAACACGTCATTAGTGGCTTTTGAAAGAACACGCAAACAAGGGTATACAAACACATTTTTGGTAAAACAACCAAAGCATCTACAACATTGCAATTTTTTTTTAGCTAGAGTATTTCATTCTCTGCAGACTGACAGTGTGTAGACCTGACTCCGACTACTGGTTATTGTACGGTTATGCGAAAAACATGGACCATTTTTCCCAATCCTGACCCCCTGCCAGGTGGGAATTGAGCGGGAGTTTCAAGTTCCGCGTTTTAATTTTATTCCTACATTTATATAATTGTATAGCAAAATTATTAAAAATATGAGTTTGTCGAGCTTGCTTGATGATAAACATATATTTTATTGAGTTTTACAAAAGAGTACACAGCGTGCCTACTTCCACGATCACGCATAGGTTTGAAAATAACACGCGAAGCACGTTACTATCGCCAAGTTAATTTTCTAGTTGTGAATATTTTTTGTGTCATTTTTGGTTATTTGCAAGCCTTTTTTGTAATAATCATAAAAATAACTATATATGCTCCAAATGCAAATGTTTTCATATAGTTTTTCTTCTCAAGAACTGTACTTTCATATACTACCATCAAAACTTACAAAAAGAATTAGTAAATAATTACTGTCATGAAGAGATTGAAAACATTTTTTTAAATTTTGTACATAAATGATAACTTATAACCCTCCTAAAAAAACCAAAAATATTGTAAACATTATAAAAAATATAAAATAAATTTTTGGAATTTTTATAACAGTAACACTTGATAGAACATATATTTCCGAACAGAAATATACAAGAATTGTTCAATTACAGCCAAAAATAAAGTTTGAACAACAACTTTTATCAACAGCATAAATTATGCCGTACCTAGCTGTTAGAAAATCACACAGACAGGGTTATAAATAGAGATTTTAAGTAAAACATCCAAAGCACCTATAACATTGTAATCTCTTTTGTTGGCTAGAGTATTTAATTCTCTGCGAACTGACATTTACTACGCCTTATTCCGTCTTCTAGTTATTCTTCAGTCATGCGACAAACATCGGCCATATTCCCACTCCCGACCTCTGTGTCAGGCGGGAATTAAGCGGAAGTTTCTTGTTGCACGTTTTAATTTTATTTCCTATGTTTATAAAATAAATTGCATAATAATCTGAAATGTATAGAACAGAACATTCTGCATCGATTAGTACCAACTTTGTTGTGATTGCTATGATAAACATATGTTTTATTGATTTTAATGCGACAGCACAAATTATGTCGTACCTCGCTTTTAGAAGGGATTTTTCTACAACATAAATTATGTCGTACTTCACGATCCAGGGTTAAAACCATTAAACATAGAAAAGTTCTACTCACATGTCTGGATTCAATATTCCTTATTGGATCAGTATACAATTAAAATTCACATTTTTTCATCTTATAATATTAGTTTTTTTGTAATATTGTTTTAGCAAAAAAAAAAAAAAAAAACCAAACCAAAAGTAATTGAGCAGATAAAATATTTTTTATTATAATTTTATTGATATAAAACTAAGTAAATAAGTAATGATAAAATACTTGTTTTTTATTTAAATGCTCTATTTACACTTATGAAATAGAGTCCACTCACTAAACGATGGTTTTGAAACGTGCTGACAATGGCAGTGCAGTCTAGCGGTTACAACTCAATCCCCCTTACAAGACAGAAGTAGTGTGCATATTCTAGCGGTGAAACCAGAATATATTATGTGGTAACTCATCTATATAACAATGTTTAAAAGTATTTTACGAAAAGAAGATGACCATAAATTAACTTTCGAAGTCAACTATCTTGACACAACTGATACCGTATTGAAACAGCTTTTTTTTGGGCTAAACAAATAAGTAAGTTTTTAGCCTTCTAGTTTAGCAGGAAGTAAGAAAATTAACTTAGGTGACTAGTCTGTCATTGAGATAATATATATATATATATATATATATATATATATATATATATATATATATATATAGATTAGGGCCTACTGAACAAACATTAAAAACATTTAGTTGAAATTAATTCAGATAATAAAGATAAATGAGTTATATTATTAAATGTGACTCCCCTGCAGGCTTTGTTTTAACCCTGTAATTCACTATGCTTGCGTAATTTTACTATTTTTCTTACCCTTATTTAAAAATAAACTCTTATGTCAAGTTGCACCCTCATATGTTCTTTCATTTTTCTAGTGAATGGTAGCAGTAACTCTAATTGGCCAGTAAAACTGTTTCAATAATTTGGGATGTTATTGTACACATAAAAATGACAAAAAAACTTCATATGAAGGTATATTCTAAAACCTTTAGTTTTCCGTCTATCTGTCTTTATGCATTTTTTATATAAACATTAATAACTTTCAAACCACTGAAGGTACAATTGTGAAACTTCATGATTGCACTACCCTATAATATTGCTGAAAAAAATATATATAAAAAATAAATCTTCACCTGTTTTAAAATGGCAGATGTTTATTTTTTTCTAACTGAAATATCTAAAAAAATGACTAATTTTACAAACAAAATGCAACAATAATATTTTTTAGTAAATCTTATTATAATATTCAGAGCATTTGTTTCAACAAAAACTGATACAAAAACAATTGAATTATGCTGCAAAATGTAAAACAATGTTTTACAGCATTAACCAAAGGCTAGTGCGGTTTAAAATATGTGTATACTTTGAACAGCTGATTTCTTGTCAACCTACTATTTCATATGAACAGCTGTTTATTTATGCTATTAATATTAGATTGGGTTTCCATTGTTGGCATTGTTGGCAGTAACAAAAAGAACACTGTTATGTACACGTGTTTTGTGAGTATTTCTGTAAAGTTTTTTTTATTGTAATGTCAATTTTAATTAGATAGTGTTTGTAATTTATTTTCTTATGATATTGTTTTTTAACGATTTTCAGTTTCCTTTTGTTAACAACTAATGGCCGATAATGTAACATACAACTTTACCGACTCAGAAATGGCAGACATGCATTTGATGTATGGCATGGCTCATTGTAGTAGTACTCAATTGAGAAGACTTTATCAGGAACGTTTTGCAAATCGTGTTGTACCTTTTCATACAACTTTTACAAAGGTCCATAAACGACTTGCAGAGACAGAAAGCTTTAATCACCAAAGAAAATGTAAATTACTAATTCGACCGGTTTCAGTAAAAACTCCTGAATTGGAATGGAAACCAAACAAAATATTAATAGCATAAATAAACAGCTGTTCATATGAAATAGTAGATTGACTTAAAATCAGCTGTTTAAAGTACACACATATTTAAAACTGCACTAGCCTTTGGTTAGTGCTGTAAAACATTGTTTTACGTTTTGCAGCATAACTCAGCTGTTTTTTATCAGTTTTTGTTGAAACAAACACTATGAATATAATAATAAGATTTACTAAAAAATGCTATTGTTGCATTTTGTTTGTAAAATTGTTAATTTTTTAGATATTTCAGTTAGAAAAAATTAAACGTCCGCCATTTTGAAACGGGCGAAGATTTATTTTTTATATTTTTTTGTCAGCAATACTATAGGGTAGTACAATCATGAAGTTTCACAATTGTACCTTCAGTGGTTTGAAAGTTATGAATGTTTATATAAAAAATGCATAAAGACAGATTGACGGAAAACTTAAGATTTAGGACATACCTTCATTTAAAGTTTTTTGCTCATTTTTATGTGTACAATAACACAATAACATCCCAAATTATTGAAACAGTTTTACTGAACACCTTGTATATTAGAATGTTATTTTAGCTCTCTAAGAGAAAATTTGTTAAAATCCCCTCTTAGTTTATATTTAGAGCCTATAAAGAATATTTGTGCCAAGAGTCATGGTTCCAAGCCTTAGTTTTTTAAAAACTGTGATCAGTCTGTCAATGGTATTTGAATATTATATTTATAGAGATTACATTGAGGGAACTGAAAACTATGGTGAATAGGTTAAAGGAAACTGCAATGAGAGGTTTTTCTCTTCAGTACAAAAATATATATTATAACCAACAAAATAAAAATACAACCAGGAACTTGACTCCACAAGCATATGTCTTAATAATCACATAACAATGGTTACTGTAACAATTAATTAGTATAACAATTGTTATTAAAACACAGGGTGTCTCATATATTTAAACATGATTTCTATGCAAAATTTGCATTCATGTTCAAACTACATCAGACCTTGGGTTAAAGCAGCCTTAACATAGGTAACAATAACAAGTAGACAAACATTGTGTTTAACGATGTCGATAGATTCTGTTTAAATGAATATCTTCATCCTATTGGAAGTTACTTAAATTTGTCAATTTTTATCAGAGATTATTTCTGAACTAACACAAACAGCAATATGTAACAAACATATAAACTGGGGGAAAGTAAACATGTTTTATTCTTCTTCTACTGAGGAAATTTTTTATGGCTCCAATACATATGTACTTCTAAAAGAATACAACAATTATTATCTGTGGTATACTCAGCTAGATTTCTCATTCAGGGTTGAATTTTGCACCTCTCTATAGTGGTTTGAGGTCCAGTAGTGGTCCCACGTAAATTTAATGCAGTTTAAACCAGCTTTAGTTACAGACCACACTAACTAATTTACTGATACTAATATTAGTTTTGTATAAAATAAAATATCTATTTGTTAGTAATAATATAATAAAGGGTACAGTTACATACTAAGTAATTTATTTATTTCGTCATTTAACTTTTTTTTAAGTGTTTGATTATATCACCGTTCCTGTTTGAAACACATGAATTTTAATGAGTTTCATGTGGCGTAATTATTCTTCAGAATACCTATCTTATCTACATTTATGAATGTTTCCAAAGCATGCTCTTAAGTATAAGATTAATTAAAGTGACAGTTTAGTACACAAGTATTCCGCAAAAACATATTTTTTATTACGATAAAAAGTGAAAATAACTCAAGCCCAGTTTACAAACTCGAAAATAAAAGAATCACCTTAATAGAATTACACATAATTTTATTGTATTTTCTACAACATAAATATTTTAAATGTTGAAACACGTTCTTAGTTTCTTGTTGAAACTACGAAGTTTAGCTTTCAATTAGTATGTACTAAAACTAATTTCAGCTAAATGTTGCCTAAAACCATTGACTATAGAAACAAGAAGACTGTTCACTCAAATGGGTTCTGTTAAGCCAGTTTTCCTTTTTGGTGAAATTAGTTCATGTTTGTTTTCACAGATAGCACCCCTCACTCCATCTACCGTCATCCCTCTCTTTGTCTCTCTTCAACACACACCGAAGTGATCTGAGCTAACATTATGCCATACAGTTGTCAGAGCGCTTATTTGAAACCAATCACTGTTAGATAGGAGCATAGATACCGCCTACAGCAATTGCATTGACTTGGAAAGTCTGTTTGTTTCTAGAGACAATGGAAGAACTCATGAGTACTAAAATGTTTTATGAATTCAATGCATCTTTATGTTTGGGATCCATTTAATGAGTACTTAAGAATTGTAAAACAATTCATAAAATAAATATTTATGTGGACATGATTGTGAAAATGTTATTATTTATCACAAAAATCAACCCACTAATTTAGTTTGTTAAGTAGATACCAAAATACCTACTTTTACAAAAATTATGCTTGCAGTTTGTTTTTATATGGGTAGTTTTTTTAGTATGTATCAATAAAGATAGTTTTGAATAAATGTATGTTTATATATTTATTGATTCTCTAGAGTCTTCGTCTCCAATAGAACAAATCTATTTGTAATGACATCTTTAGTGAACAATATTTACATAATTATTAATTTATATCACATCAGTGCTTTTTGTGCTTCTTTTTTGGTACTTTCTGTGTGAGAGCTTGTTCACCTGCAAACAAAAATTTCAATTAAACATTTATTAAACTTCTCATTACCACGACACATCAATTAAATACTTTGATATGTATCTAAAATTTTAAAAATATACAAATTTGTTCTGTATGGCTTAAACAGATTACATCTAAATAAGAATCAAACTATAATTACTATACCTTGATACTTATTAGACACCATTAGAAAGAATAAAGCCCAAGCAATGGTAAGAATATATTTCTGACTATCACCTTGAAGATATTCAGATATCCATCATAGCAGGTGAACAAATCAGGTAAAGTTTTTTTTTTTTTTTTTTTATGGCAAGATAAATAAATACTTATCATCCACAAAAATCATTTAATGATAAAAATGACTAGATACTTACTGTTGAATATTCCTACATTATATAACATAGATCTTGATATGACCATTTTTATTTATTTGAATACCAGCTACATGGTTATAAAACAATTTATTTATAAGTAAAATTGAAGTAGTTGTAAAAAAACAGTGTGATATAGTAATTATTTATTATTATGCAAAAGATGCCATAAATAATGCTCAAGTATGGCGAGTAACCACTATTATCACTGCTTTGACTATAAAATTGAAAATATCCTCTACTTTATAAGAAATAAAAACTCAAGAAAAATATAAAATCTGTCTAAACCTATACTTATCTAGGAAGGAAATAAATTTTGGATGAAACTTATACTACCTTTAATAAGTTAAAGTTGTAAATTTAATTATATCAGAAGTAATTATTGTATCTGTCACATGAATTGCCATAAGCATATATAAATAACAGTGAAATTTAAATAGCTTGCTGGTACGGTGGCTCAATGCCTAAGTCCTCGTTAACGGTTGGTACTTCACACACAGACCTGCAGGCTCATACAAATTGGAGGGTGAAGTTTATTAATGAAACTCAAAAATCAAATGTCCAGAAGCAAAAACACTTGAACTTTTCAAAATTTGAGTTATTGGTACAAAAAAATTACTAAAAGGAACAATAAGCCAGTGCTATGACACAAGTTATACCTAACTACTTGAGGAGATTTGTGGATATTGTAATCAAAGGATCTATTCTCAGTTTTCAACTGTTATTTATGTCCTTTTCCTTAAAAAATTCTGGAGAAGAAAGCGTTTAATTCAATACACAACTTGAGTATGTAAAGTATATACTGAACACTTAACTTTATTTTAAATTATATATTTCCGCTGATGCATCAAATTTAGATAAATCAAACAAAAAATAAATTAAAGTAGATTTTTACAATGTATACAGAAGGTCTGAATTCTATAAATTCTCTTACAGTTTTACACGCAGATAAAAACAATTTTTCTCAGAGGGAGGTCAACAATCTTTTTGTTACTCCAAAAAGTGCCCTCAAAAGGAAAAGTAAACAACCTTAAATACTCCTTTAAGTTTGAGCCCAAGGTCCTTCCACATGCCGAGTCGTACGTTTCAAGGTTGTTGGGAAGTTCCTACACTTAGCTTACTTTTAGCTTCACATAACCACTGATGATGGTCCAGCCATAAACAGTAACAGCTCTTCAATATCTATCGCTACAAGGTCCTTAGCCAACCTCCCTTTACAACCACTGAAGATTGTCCACCAATAAACACTAACACTACGGTCCTCAATATCTATCGCTACAAGGTCCTTAGCCAACCTCCCTTTACAACCACTGAAGATTGTCCACCAATAAACACTAACACTACGGTCCTCGATATCTATCGCTACAAGGTCCTTAGCCAACCTCCCTTTACAACCACTGAAGATTGTCCACCAATAAACACTAACACTACGGTACTCAATATCTATCGCTACAAGGTCCTTAGCCAACCTCCCTTTACAACCACTGAAGATTGTCCACCAATAAACACTAACACTACGGTCCTCAATATCTATCGCTACAAGGTCCTTAGCCAACCTCCCTTTACAACCACTGAAGATTGTCCACCAATAAACACTAACACTACGGTCCTCAATATCTATCGCTACAAGGTCCTTAGCCAACCTCCCTTTACAACCACTGAAGATTGTCCACCAATAAACACTAACACTACGGTCCTCAATATATATCGCTACAAGGTCCTTAGCCAACCTCCCTTTACAACCACTGAAGATTGTCCACCAATAAACACTAACACTACGGTCCTCGATATCTATCGCTACAAGGTCCTTAGCCAACCTCCCTTTACAACCACTGAAGATTGTCCACCAATAAACACTAACACTACGGTCCTCAATATCTATCGCTACAAGGTCCTTAGCCAACCTCCCTTTACAACCACTGAAGATTGTCCACCAATAAACACTAACACTACGGTCCTCAATATCTATCGCTACAAGGTCCTTAGCCAACCTCCCTTTACAACCACTGAAGATTGTCCACCAATAAACACTAACACTACGGTCCTCAATATATATCGCTACAAGGTCCTTAGCCAACCTCCCTTTACAACCACTGAAGATTGTCCACCAATAAACACTAACACTACGGTCCTCGATATCTATCGCTACAAGGTCCTTAGCCAACCTCCCTTTACAACCACTGAAGATTGTCCACCAATAAACACTAACACTACGGTCCTCAATATCTATCGCTACAAGGTCCTTAGCCAACCTCCCTTTACAACCACTGAAGATTGTCCACCAATAAACACTAACACTACGGTCCTCAATATCTATCGCTACAAGGTCCTTAGCCAACCTCCCTTTACAACCACTGAAGATTGTCCACCAATAATCACTAACACTACGGTCCTCAATATCTATCGCTACAAGGTCCTTAGCCAACCTCCCTTTACAACCACTGAAGATTGTCCACCAATAAACACTAACACTACGGTCCTCAATATATATCGCTACAAGGTCCTTAGCCAACCTCCCTTTACAACCACTGAAGATTGTCCACCAATAAACACTAACACTACGGTCCTCAATATCTATCGCTACAAGGTCCTTAGCCAACCTCCCTTTACAACCACTGAAGATTGTCCACCAATAAACACTAACACTACGGTCCTCAATATCTATCGCTACAAGGTCCTTAGCCAACCTCCCTTTACAACCACTGAAGATTGTCCACCAATAAACACTAACACTACGGTCCTCAATATCTATCGCTACAAGGTCCTTAGCCAACCTCCCTTTACAACCACTGAAGATTGTCCACCAATAAACACTAACACTACGGTCCTCAATATATATCGCTACAAGGTCCTTAGCCAACCTCCCTTTACAACCACTGAAGATTGTCCACCAATAATCACTAACACTACGGTCCTCAATATCTATCGCTACAAGGTCCTTAGCCAACCTCCCTTTACAACCACTGAAGATTGTCCACCAATAAACACTAACACTACGGTCCTCAATATATATCGCTACAAGGTCCTTAGCCAACCTCCCTTTACAACCACTGAAGATTGTCCACCAATAAACACTAACACTACGGTCCTCAATATCTATCGCTACAAGGTCCTTAGCCAACCTCCCTTTACAACCACTGAAGATTGTCCACCAATAAACACTAACACTACGGTCCTCAATATCTATCGCTACAAGGTCCTTAGCCAACCTCCCTTTACAACCACTGAAGATTGTCCACCAATAAACACTAACACTACGGTCCTCAATATCTATCGCTACAAGGTCCTTAGCCAACCTCCCTTTACAACCACTGAAGATTGTCCACCAATAAACACTAACACTACGGTCCTCAATATATATCGCTACAAGGTCCTTAGCCAACCTCCCTTTACAACCACTGAAGATTGTCCACCAATAAACACTAACACTACGGTCCTCAATATCTATCGCTACAAGGTCCTTAGCCAACCTCCCTTTACAACCACTGAAGATTGTCCACCAATAAACACTAACACTACGGTCCTCAATATCCTGTCACTACAAGGTACCTGGTCAACCTCCTTTTGAACCTCTGACAAGGACCACCCATAAGCGCTAACGCCTTCTCAATAACTACACGTTATAGGACACTAACAATGGTTCAACTGTAAAAACATGGCTGAAGATAGTCCAGCCAAGACCAATCAGAATCAGATAGTTTAAAATTAGTTTCTTAACTAGCATATTACAATCATTACTAAGTGAGTCCCTCTGGTCTGAAGTAGGAACGCATGGTTTACTGATATTGATCACCATAATACCTGTACATTTTGTACTTGAATAGTACGTAGTGGGTTTGTGTTTTGTGACATTCATTTGTATTGTCAGTTTGAAAATTACAGAATACTCAAATGCCCCAAGATATACATATTTACAAGCTATATTATAGTACGAGTATATGAAAGTGTTCATACTAACCCCATATCACTTTGTTTAGGAGGTATCCAGCCCCATAGATTATCACTGCAAGGAGGAATACAGCAAGGGAGAAGAGTATTCTGAACGTCCAGTTTAATGTTTTGTAAAGTGGATAAAGCCATACACCACTTTCTAAGTATGTTCCATAAAAACTGCAAAAATAAATTAAATTTAAATTTTCATCAATTTAGACAAATAACTGCATTAAGAAAACAAGAAACATAACAAAGTTGCAGTTATGTTGTATCCACTTGTAATTAGCTGAAAATGAAATAGTTACAGCTATATACATCCTTCGGCCGAATAGCTTATTCAATCCCATTTTCTTATATTTCATCCTTTTAAAAGCTGTAAAACCCATTAAAAATTGCTATCCTAAAAAAATTTCCTCTAAAATCACTTAAATTAAAGCTCGAATTGAATCACTGTCTGATTCACTGAAATAAATGTTTACCCACTTTTAAGTGTTCTAATATTTTTATTTGGACTGTAAGTGGATCTAATTCTGCCAACTCAAGATAACATCAAACATTTACAAATTACCTATAGATAGGAGTAGTTTTAGGGGTCGTAAAAGTTATTATCTTTTGTTGTTGTTTATTTTACAGTCATAAAACTTTGACTTTTGTTAACCATGTAATAGAATCTCAGACCCGTAACAAGATCACGTCAAGACAGCTACTTAAAGTGTATGAAAGCCTCTTTTTGGAGATTTGAATATTTTCACATAACTATAAAATCTATTACCATTACTAATCAAGTTTCTTACAACGCCAATCGTCAAGATATGGGCGAATATGGATTTCGAATGAGTGTTATGAGTGCAGATGAACGAGTGTAATATTGTTACTATGTGAGTTTGGCTTAGCTCAGAAAGGACTATTTATTAATAGCCAAGGCAACTATGGGACCTACAGCTTCATGTGGAATCCGAACCACGTAGTGTTGGTCTGATTTTCAGCTAACTGACAAGTCTGACACTCAGTTCTCTTCCGTACACAAAATCTGAACCTTGACTACCATCCAACATGGACACCCCAAACTTCTCTAGCATTTGTTATTAAAAATAGTTAAGAGTAATAAGTCAATAAATTAAAGTATGGTGCACCATAAATACACTCATCCTATTTAAAACATAGCCTAAAATTCTTAATCCTCATATCAATACATTCCACCCTTGCTCTTAACAAAGGAATTACATCATTGCTGCTAATTACATAAGTGTCCTCACTTTTTACCGGCTTATATTAAATCTAAAATTAAATAAATGCATGAAACTTTTACTAGGTACTATAATTAACTATGAATCCAACAGTTATAAAATATTAAAAGAATACAGGAATGTTTGAATAAAAAATAAGTATTGAGGAGAACTATTCCCCAAATAACAAAGACCACTAGATTAATGAATTGAATAGTTTGAAAAACTATAAAAAGTGACCAACTGCAAAATATCAGAAAAAACAATTTAGGTTTGTTCAGAGTATCTTATATTTTTAGCCTTTATGCCCAATCTGAGTGAATGGATTTAACTCACAAGCTCATTATCAAAATATAGTCTTGGTCGTTTATTTCATTCAAACCAAAAAAATTAAAATTACTACAAACAATTCAAACTTTAATTTTCAGCCTTGGGTATGTACATCTTATGATCTTCAATACAAACTCCTATTATTGATTGAAATATTATAAATTAAACCCATTTAGATTATTAAACTTTTTTAGAATTAGATCTTGTAATTCTAAATCAAATGTAAAATTACTTTGTAAAAATGAATACTTTTTAACTGCAATAACATTAAAGTGAAAACAAGAAGAAAACTGAAATAAATAATCAATACAATTGACAAATAAGTCAATACATTCACACAGGGCCGTAGACAGGTTTAACGGGCCTCGGGCAAAATCACCTGAACGGGCCTCTTATACCAGGGGTCAGCCCCGGTACCTTAGTCAGGGGGGTACGGAATACCCTCCTGGAAGAGAGGGGGGGGTCCAGGGTTCCTCCCCAGGAAAAAGAATGAGATTTCAGTGTTTAAAAACGCAAGTCTAAAGGAATGAAGGAAAAAATAACCAAAAATTATCTATAAAAAACAAAAAAAATCTTTATTATTTATTTTTATAATCTTGTTCTATTCAATTAGAGTATTAGCTTATATAGTATTATTAATAAAGGTTGTAACTGTGATATAAAAAACTTTTTTCCACAACATAAAAACTTTATGATGAAAAAATAAAAAATACATACACATTGTAATTTTACTGTGAACTCTAATACTATAGTTCTAGTTCTTACTAGCCTAGATAATTTAAATTTTAAAGTTAGTTAAAAGCTTACCTAAGCCTAAGCTTTATTTATGGTTAGTTTGAGATGAATAAGTAAAAAGCTTTACTTTTTGTTTACATTTACATATTGCTAAATTTTAGAATGTGTTGGGTTGAATTTCAGTTACTTAATGAAATAATGCTCTCCGTGGCTAGTAAAATTCTCACCAGGATAATTTTAAACAGAATCAAAGGTATAATAGATACAAAACTGCGGAGAGAACAAGCGGGCTTTAGGAAAGACCACTCATGTATAGACATGATCATCACCCTTAGGATTATAGTTGAACAATGCTCTGAGTTTCAGTCACCAGTGTATCTGTCCTTTGTGGATTTTGAAAAGGCTTTTGACTCCATCAGTAGAGAATCCATTTGGAAAGCGTTATCTGAAGCGGGTGTGCCTAAAAAAATCATTAACCTCATAAAAGAAATATATAGAAATTACAGATGCCAGGTAGTACATGAGGGTAAATTATCCTGTCCATTTGAAATTGGAACTGGAGTAAGGCAAGGCTGTTTGCTTTCACCAATACTATTTCTTATGGTTTTAGATAGCATAATGAAACAAGTTGTAAGTAGGCCCAGGGGTATACAGTGGGGACTGATGGATAGACTGGAGGACATAGATTTTGCGGACGATCTATGCATAATGTCTCAAACACTGAATGACATGAAAGGAAAGCTTGAAGACCTTCATAACAAAGGAGAAAAAGTTAGCCTGAAAATAAATTTTGAAAAAACAAAAGAAATGAGGATAAATAATAGAAATAATCAGCCGCTGGTGGTGAATAACAAACTTATTGAGCAAGTGGAACAATTCCAATACCTGGGAAGCATTGTTTCTAAGACGGGTGGAACTGATGAAGATGTAACCATTGGATTAGGAAGGCCAAAGGAGCATTTGCCCAACTTGCACCAGTTTGGCGATCAAGTCAAATAAGAAGAAAGACAAAATTAAGGATTTTTGAAACCAATGTAAAGTCGATCCTTCTATATGGCTGCCAGACATGGAAAGTCACTAAAACAGTAACAAGTAAACTGCAAGTCTTCATAAATAAGTGTCTCCGAAGAATCTTTAACATATACTGGCCAGATAGAATTTCAAACGAGGAATTGATGCGAAGAGCAAATGAAAATCCTATTGGTGATACCATTAAGAAGAGGAAGTTTGGGTGGATAGGCCATACACTAAGAAGGCCCATTAACAACATCAGCCGACAAGCCCTAGATTGGAATCCCCAAGGAAGTAGAAAGAGAGGAAGACCGAAGATAACTTGGAGGAGGTCAGTCGAGAGGGAGATTGGAGAGGAAGGCAAGAGTTGGGAAGAAGTAAAGCAGCTGGCACAGGATCGGGTGCGATGGAAGGCATTTGTTGCAGCCCTACGTCCCCCAAGGGAATACAGGAATTAAATAAAGAATAATAATAATAATGAAATAATGAAGTTTATTCCACAAATACAAAACATAGTATAAACAAAACAAAAATTCGGAACTTACACTGCCACGATATTGCAAGTATAGTCGTGGCAGAGCGATAAAATAACAAAACAGTTGTACAATAGAGTCCAGTCCTTATCTCTCTAAGGTCAGAGGTCAGTTGTTTACTTCCTGTCAGTGCAGTACTGTATTACAAAAGTTCTTCACTTCACTAATGAAACGGTGTAACAAATAACTAAAAATTAATATAGTATAACTACTTTCATCCTTTTTACATATTATAAAGTTATTTTATAGAGGAATACACATGTTACGCCTGCATAATACAAATTATTTAAACTGATAAAAGTCATCCAAAGTGGTCTCTATTACTGTACATTCTAAATTAATATGCTATCAAAAAAATCAACATTAACATTCAAAAACAACCATTTTTTTTATTTTAAAAGAAAAATTTACAATTAATTATGTTTTTAATTTCACAAGGTAAAATTTTAAAATATTTAGGTCCAACATAAACAAAAGAGCATCTAAATTGCTCAAAACTTTTGACCTTGGGTAGGCGAAAGTTGTTTCTGCTTGTGCACCTTGTATTGTAAAATAAATTATTTGTACCCGTATTACCACTTCTTGTGTAAAAAATTTTTAAAACTTTAAAAATATAAAGATGTAATGATAAAATATTTCATTTCTTAAACAAAGGAAAGGAGCTCTCACTTCTTTTTTTCTGCAATATTATTCTAATAAAGTAATTTTGTATAACTCTCAATTTTTCAATATTATATTTAAAAGTTCCTCCCCAACATTGTATAGCGTACTGAAGTCTGGAATGTATTAAAGCAAAATATAAAGACCTCATTAAATGTTCGTTGCAAATATTATTTAAAAAATAAAAACTTCTTATAGACAACTTCAATTTATTGGTAAGCAATGTAGTATATTTTTCCCATGTTAGTTTATCGTCTAGGATGATGCCAATATACTGATAGTGTTCTATTCTTTCTATAATACGACAGTTACAGTTTCTTCCGATACAATTTAAATCATGAAATTTCAGAACGTTCTCAAAAAAGAAACCTCTACAATTAAAATTCATATATTTTGTTTTATTCACGTTGATTATCGTCTTATTTTGAACACACCAGGTCTTTAAAATTAATAAATCGTTTGAAATGTTTGTTAAATCGATACAAGTCTCAGACAAATTAGTAATTCTTGTAGGTTTATCAATGAACTGTTCAAAACCATGACTGTGTAAAATACTCAAATAATTATCGACTACTTGATTTTTTGAATACAAGTTAATATTTACATCACCTATAATTATTGTACTATGAGACAAATTTGATATGAATTCATTTAATTTAGTAAGAAATATATATTCAGCTATACTCTGCAATCTATAGATACAGAACAAATTAAAAAATGACTGATTGTTGTTTATTTTTTTATTAAGTTACGTTTATATTTTATTAAGTTACTTAAGTGTAAGGGGGTTTACTTTCCTAGCTTTCCTTGCAGCGAAGTCGTTAATGGCATCATCCATGTTCATAGCCTTGGCAAGTTGAGCCTCTACTGCCAGAATACCAAGGCTTGTCAGTCTGTGTTGTGTCATTGTTGATCGCATTACGTTCTTCACCCTTTTCAACGTAGAAAATGACCTCTCTGCACTGGCAACTGTTGCTGGTATGGTCAGAAAAAGGCGGATTGCGATGCAAATGTTTGGGAACACGTTAAAAAGTTGCATGGCGTGAAGACGATTTAACAGCTCTAAAGGGTTAAGTTTTTCATTGCCAAAGTTAGCAGAGTAAATAATGTTTAGTGTGTTGAGTTCATCTGCTAACTTTTCTTGCAAATCAGTTTTGTATCTTTCAACAAGATTTGATGCTTTATTTTGTATTTCGTCCTTTGTCATGATTTTGAACTCCCAAAGGACCGAGAAAAAGTCGTTAATTGTCTTCAATGATTCAAATCTCACATTTAGGTCAGCAATCACTTCGTCCAAAATTGCATTATAAACATCTATTTTCAACCGCACCTCTTCCATCTGTGCCGTGTCTTTTTCAGTGTCGTCTTCGTCTATCATTATTTTTCTTTTCTTCACTCTCTTGGATTCCTTATTCAGTTGATTTGGCCAACCAATGTTTTCAGCAACGACTCTTACTTCGTTCCAAATCTTATCCCATCCTTCATTACGCAGACTTTGGAGCTCAGCAACCAAGTTCCTAATATTTTCACAGGCTACTGAAACTGATTGTCCTCGAGCTTGAATTACTCGGTTTACTATATCGATTGCCTTCAGTATCTTAAACCATATGGATGACAGGAGTAAACAGTCAAGTTTAATTTTGTGTAGGTTTTAAGTCCTTCGATGTCTTGACGTGTCTCTGTCGATAAATTCAAGAGCAGAACATCATCTAAAGCTTTGACCAAACTTGGGAGATGTGCTGAAATCGGCTTTACACTTTCAGCTTTTGCAGACCACCGAGTTTGTGACATAGAGTGCAAGGAACATCCGGTTTTGTCCAGAAGGATTTCCCATCTTTGAGGACTGGAACTAAACAAATTGTACAGTTTTTGTACGACTCCAAAAAATGTATCGGCCTCACGACAACTTGCTGCAGCCTGTTCCCCACAAAGATTTAGTGAATGGCACGCACACGCGGACTAAACTGCGAGATCGTTATCAACCAACATCCTTACTTGCACACCTTTATATGTCCCTCTCATGTTGCTGCCATTATCATAGCCCTGGCCTCTACACTCAGAAATAGGGATGTTAAGCTGTGAAAGTCTGGACTTAATCAGATCATAGGTAGCTTCTCCTGTTTTCTTGGAACAGTCTACAAAAGCTATCAAACGTTCTTGAATTTTAATTTTTTCTGCCGATCCCGATTCAAATTTATCTTCTTTTGATTTGTCACTATCGTAGATGAGCTCGAAGTGCTGGAATGGTGAACATAACGGATCAAGAATGCTGTTTGTTCAATATGAGCTGAGTCTGGTGTAGCATCAACAATAAGTGCAAAGTATTTAGCTTCTTCACGCTCTTTCAAAATATGACGTCGAACAATAGACCCACAAACGTCAATAAACTCGTTTTGAATCTCCGGTGATAGATAAGCAACTTGGAGTCTCTTTCCAGTCTCTTGAGACTGACGTACATTTCGTAAATGCTCCTTAAGGAGCGGGTCATATTTCGCCAGGAGTTCAAGGATGCCAAGAAAGTTTCCATTTGCACAGTCGCCAATTTTATTGGTGTTACCTCTAAAAGCTAATCCCCTCTCAGCAAGGAACAAAGTGACATCAAGGAGTTGACGAAGAAGGCCACGCCACACTTCTTGGTCATGTTTAATAGTTTGACTTAGAAGATCACTCAAAGATTTTTCCTTCTGGTGTTTCAACTGTTCACATTTCCACTGAAGGTAGCACGATTTATGATTTTCACTTCTCTCATGTTCCGGGCGGGACCCTTGCATGCAGTTTCCTCCAATTGTGAGAAGCAGACCACCCTTTAGCTGTGGCCAGCATTGATACATTAGTCAAAGATGGACAAAAGATTTCACAAGGCAAACAGAACAAAGCTGCCTTTGTTTTGCTCCAGACTAACCAATCTCTGTCAACACATTCACCGTTAGCTAGCTTTTTTTTAAAAATAGTTGTAGGCATTGAAAGCCCTCTAGAATCTTCTGGAAAAATTGAAGGAAGTTTTTCGTGTTTTTTTTAATGTCAATCGCAAAGTTAAAAGAAGGTGACCCAACGTCAAAGTATTTATCTGATAAATTTAGTGTCATTGATGGCAAGACACATTTGGAAGAGGAAGATGAATGTAAGTTATTTTCAGCATCACTCACAAATTCCATGTCGGCATACTCCAATGCAAATGAGGGCTCGGACGCCGTCATACATATTTCGGTTATCATGGGTATTGTAATTAACGGTTGCTGTTGGATGGATGTAGAACTAGAGGGTTCTTCAAATTCTGATATATTATCAGAATTTGAGAGGTGGTGTTCAACTAATGGCTCAGACACAGTTTTAGGTCCCGCTTTTTCACTTTCAGTCACACTCACTATCACTAATGGCGATTGTTGGCTCGATTGACTTGATGCTGGTGTCGGTAACGTCAGGTCTGTTGCCGTATCCGCAGTCATACAAACATTACCATCACTATCCCTCTCACAAATTTTAAAAAATCTGTTTAGAGACGTTTGGCCTTTCGAAGCCTCCAACTCGCGTGCTTCTTTTTCTCTTCTTTTTTTGTGCCCTGACTTGTGTTTATAAGCACTCATTGCGTGAATTTGTATTCACACGGTGACGACTTTAAGGTCTTTAAGCACTTCACTTATAAAAATGGATGCGAAATCCTAAATACTACTGAAGTGAACGATTATAATTTACGGAGTACAACACCCGAAACACAATGAAGACGCTCACTCACTGCCAAACCACTGCAACCACGGACGGTCACGTGAGATGCGCAGTGGCAAGCCCCGCCCCGTTACATCAGCTGGCTCACACACCGTCCGAGAACCAAGCCACTCGCGCTGTCACGCATCACCGTTGCTGTTCTGTTTATTTGTTGCGTTCACCCCGTTCACGATTTTGTTTTTGGAATGATATGATAAAATAATTAACAACTATGGTGTGCTTTGCAATTGCTCGATGTTCCAACAAGGTTAGACATAAAAAAGGAATTAGGCATAAATTTCCATCGCTTTCTCAAGGCTCAAGGAAAACTAATTTTTCCGGGCCCCTGTAAACAATTTATGGGCCCGAGCCCCGGACAAATGGCCCGAGAAAACCGGTCTGTCTACGGCCCTGCATTCACACAAGGAAATATATCAGTTGTTAAAAAAACATAACCTGTGTTGGCAATCTCACGCTTTTATCAAGGACTCCCATGCCATTGCCATCAGAGGAAGTGTCAGTTCAAGATGAAGGTGCTGAGAACGAGGCAACAGCAGAGGAAACCATGCCTCTCTCATCAATTTAAGAAAGTATCTGTTGTGACACCTGTCGTAACAGCAGTGGAAACCATGCCTCTCTCATCAATTTAAGAAAGTATCTGTTGTGACACCTGTCGTAACAGCAGAGGAAACCATGCCTCTCTCATCAATTTAAGAAAGTATCTGTTGTGACACCTGTCGTAACCAGGCTTTTGAGATGAAGGTGCTGAGAACGAGGCAATAGCAGAGGAAACCATGCCTCTCTCATCAATTTAAGAAAGTATCTGTTGTGACACCTGTCGTAACCAGGCTTTTGAGATGAATGTGCTGAGAACGAGGCAACAGCAGTGGAAACCATGCCTCTCTCATCAATTTAAGAAAGTATCTGTTGTGACACCTGTCATAACCAGGCTTTTGAGAGTATAGTAATATTATTCCAGGAGTCAAAGTATCTGTTACCTGTCGTAACCAGGCTTTTGAGAGTATAGTATTATTATTCCAGGAGTCAAAGGCAAAAGAACTATTTCATTTTTGTTTAGTAAATTCAAAAGAATTTCTTCAGCGATAGTATTACTAACATATCAATTTATAACACATTTTATATTTAAATATAAAAAATATATTCCATAAGAACTTAAAAAAATAAAAGCATGATGTGAAAAATAACTGGTATGCTATAAGGTTAAAATCTAACCATTACAACTTACTACAGATAGCCCAGCCTAAATGTGGTCGTCGCAGACTTGATTATAATAACAGCTCTCAACATGTACTAATATTACATTTTTGTGTCAAAAATTTATAAATATTCTCCCTATAAAGTTTTGTTTGATGTTTAATGTAAGTGGTATGGTTACTAAAGTGTTACAAAAATAATACTTTTCAATATTTTTAAAATATCAAAACCACAGCTTATTTGTTTATTTTTATATTTAAATTTGTAGGGGAAAAGATAGATGAAGAACATACATTACTAAATAAAAATGTTTTATACACACATTCTTCATTCATAAAATTGTATAAACAACACAAAATTTATTGACTTTGACTATGGAATACTTTACTACACAATTTAGATGTTTACTTTTTATCACTCATTGAATCACTTTCCTAAACAATATATAATATTACAAATTGCAACAGTAAAATTATACAGCATTAATATAAGAGTAATCAATATTCACAAAGGAATGAGATGCATCTTTCTTATAATTTTGAAATGTTTCTATTAGTAAACAATCAATACCTTATAATTTTGAAATTTGTTTAAGGCCTAATTAATAAAAATCAGGCTAAACTGATGACCCAGAAAAGTAATTTAGAAATGCACTGGTAACTAATATTTTAGTTACAGCTGATTAGAAATTTTACAAAAGTGCCTGCTTCTATCAACCTTTGCTCAAAGGCACAAAACCATTTAGGCTTTATAAAAATATAGTTAGTTACAAAATTATACATAACGATATAAATTATTGAAGTGGATAAAACAATACATATAACTTGAATTGGAGCTTTTTACAATATCACCCATTGGCCATATTGATCTAGATTGAAGGTAAATATATTCTACATCAAAAGATAGAAGCAAAAATTCTACGAACATATACTAAATCTCAATACTTTATCTGGACCCATTCAAAAGAATGTGGTGCTTCCATACTTTTTCAAACCCCTTTATATATTGGTGAAATATAGAAATATTTGTCACTTTCTACAGGTAAAGTTTGAAACCTAATATTGCTTGCTTTTACTGTTATTTACTACCAATCATGAACCATACTGTTAATGATTCTACCAGTACTGTTCCTAAATTGATAACATATGTTATCACACTATATTTTCAAAGCTGTCAGTTAAAAGTTGTAAAATACTGTAACATTTTGTTCACTGATCATAAATAAATGATACTAACACAAATAGATAATTATATGATTGTATGCTTACCAAATACTATAAACTACCAAGTATAACAGCATTCCCCAAAAGGCTGACTTGAAGGTTGGGTACTTGTGAGTAGACAGATACATTTCAATGAGGACTAACACTGACGTTGTTGTGTGCAATGAGTGGTTTACCCAGGCTGGTAGTACATGGTCCATTGCTTTAGGAAATATCAGCTCTCTATCCACATGCCACATACTCCAAAATACCACTGATACTAGCTGTAAAAATAGACAATAGCTTTATTTTCATATTCATCAAAAGCAACATTGTATCACAAAGTACAATAAATAAGATTAAAATTGAAATAAAAAATAATAATAATAAAACACTATTAATTGTAAAGTGCTAATGAGAGTACTATGTAGTTGAATTTCAAGGTTCTTAAACTCTCGCAGGCTGTGTATTCCTCTTGTTGCTCTTATTTCTCTTGTTCAGGACCAATTGAGTGTTATCTTTGAGGTCCTTCAGGAGCATATTGAGCTTTGCTCCAGACTTCTTAGGGAAAAGAGGTCAATAGATGTGATGGAAGTCTGAAATTGATAACACTCCTTGTTTGGTAACCATAAAAATCATTATTCATCAAGAGATGTTGTGTGTAGCCATGAAAGACCAATTCAGTGATACAATCTACTGACAAGCCAACAGCATGGCTATATTAAAGAAAGATCGATGACCAATGCCCTAATATTCATTATTCATTTCTAAGACACCGATCGTAGAGATATTGGCGAATATGAGGGGTGAATGAGTGTAGTCATTGTTACTATCTGAGTTCAGAAAGGGCCATTTATTAATAGCCAATAGCCAGGGCAATTATGAGGCATACAGCTTTACATGGAATATGAACCACGTAGTACTGGTCTGATTTTCAGCTATTTGACAAGTTTTATTCTCACTTCTCCTCCCTACACAAAATCCAGATCCACAAAATCTTCCTTTCCTGTTGTTGCTTCTTGGTTGTCCCTTCCTACGATCGTATTGGCCCACCCCCCCACCCATACACTTACGGTGGTATTGTTAGTCAATGGAATCAAAAGCCTTTGCTAAGTCTATGAGGGTAACTAAAACCTTCTTATTTTGATTAATTAAATCAGTTATATTTTGATTTATATGAAAGAGTGCATCTGATGTATTTTTACCTTTTCTAAATCCATACTGCCGGTTTGATAGTAAATTATTATTTTCAAAAAATTTTTGTAGCATAATACTACAACTTCACTGACTTAGTAGTTGGTAAGTGTAGAGATATCCACCAGTTATTTACCAACTTGTTAATGAGCGTAGATTTATTCACTATTTATATACTTAGTAGTTGGTGAGTGTAGAGATATCCACCAGTTATTTACCAACTTGTTAATGAGCGTAGATTTATTCACTATTTATATACTTAGTAGTTGGTGAGTGTAGAGATATCCACCAGTTATTTACCAACTTGTTAATGAGCGTAGATTTATTCACTATTTATATACTTAGTAGTTGGTGAGTGTAGAGATATCCACCAGTTATTTACCAACTTGTTAATGAGCGTAGATTTATTCACTATTTATATACTTAGTAGTTGGTGAGTGTAGAGATATCCACCAGTTATTTACCAACTTGTTAATGAGCGTAGATTTATTCACTATTTATATACTTAGTAGTTGGTGAGTGTAGAGATATCCACCAGTTATTTACCAACTTGTTAATGAGCGTAGATTTATTCACTATTTATATACTTAGTAGTTGGTGAGTGTAGAGATATCCACCAGTTATTTACCAACTTGTTAATGAGCGTAGATTTATTCACTATTTATATACTTAGTAGTTGGTGAGTGTAGAGATATCCACCAGTTATTTACCAACTTGTTAATGAGCGTAGATTTATTCACTATTTATATACTTAGTAGTTGGTGAGTGTAGAGATATCCACCAGTTATTTACCAACTAGTCAATGAGTGTAGAATTATTCAGCTTTTCTCAAAATGTTCTACTTTTGTCAAAATTTTTAACTTTTTTCATAATATACTGTCATTCCTCTAAAATAATATCCGTATGTATAGTGGCATTGACGCACCCACCAACCCATACACGTACAGTAGCATTGACCCATCCGCCCACATACAGTAGTACAGTTTATAAGTACACATGCTCTGGCACTTACCCAAGCTCCCACCCATACATGTACGGTGTACTGAACCCCCCGTTCATTTATACATGTTCAGTGTACTGACCCACCCTCCCATCCATACACGTACGGTGTACTGAGCCACCCGCTCATTTATACACGTACGGTGTACTGAGCCACCCGCTCATCCATACATGTACAGTGTACTGACCCACCCACCCATCCATACACGTACGGTGTACTGAGCCACCCGCTCATCCATACAAGTACGAACCCATACCGGACTCTGACTACCATCCAACATGGACACCCCACACCCCAGACTTCTCTAGTAGTGTCCATGTCGAAGGCAACCATTGAGATGACACCCTCAGTCAAGGTCAAAATTTATTTATTCGCTTTTATACAATAATTGTACAAGGAATAGTCATTATGCACATACTAATTAAAATATATCACTAATATTCCTTGTCTTGACATAAGACACTAGGCCTAAGTAAAAAGTATAATTAAAAAAGTGGCCCTAATGAATAAAATTCTTCCAGTGAATAAAATGCATTCTGCAACAAAAAGTTTTTAAGCAATAATTTAAACGTTTTTAAATCATCTACTTCTCTTATTATTTTGGGAATATAGTTAAAAATTTTTATTCCAGAATAAGTGGTGCTTCTCTTAAACTTTTCTAGGTTATGATGAGGTAAAATTATGGTAGCTTTGTTTCTGGTGTTATAAGAGTGAACCTCATTCAAAAGTTTTTAAATTACGTTTGTGATTTTTTACATAAGTGACTGTATCAAAAATATATTGGCTATGAACTTTCAATATTCTTAATTTGGTAAAATGTTCCTTAACCGAATCATCACTTTTTAATCGCAAGATTATTCTTAAAGCTTTTTTTTTTGAAGTTTGAGAATTTTATTTAAATTTTGATTTGAGGTCCCTCCATAGACAGGTATCCCGTAGGATATATGAGATTGAATATGAGCGTAAAATACAGTTCGAAGCACTGATAAACTACAGAGAGAAGATAATCGTTTTAGAGCATAGATACCTGAGTTAATTTTATTGATTATGTGGTCAACATGTGAATCCCAGGTGAGATGTTTATCCACATACCGTACAGACCTAAAAATTTGATTTTTCTGCTTTATTTACAAACTCATTATCAATACAAATTTGAAATTCATGGATGTTTCTATTTTGTTTTGTTCCAAATGAAATAAAGTTAGTTTTTTTCATATTTAAAATAAGACCATTATCTATAAAAAAATTTTGAATTCCAGATAGTTCAGTGAAAGAGGCTAATTCTAAATCTAAGCTGGTTTTTGCTGACATAATGAGATTTGAGTCATCTGCGTAAAGACACAATTCACTTTTAATTCCGTCAAACTGACTCAGACAACTGGGCATATTTTGGATGTAACATATAAATAATAGAGGCCCTAAAATTTACCCTTGGGGAACTCCATATTGAATTGCTTGTAATTTAGATATAAATTTGGATATCCTGTTATTCTGAGTTTTAGCAATCTCAACATATTGCTTTCTATTTGATAAGTATGATTCAAACCAATTCAAATAGTTATTTATTGTTCCGATTTCTTGCAATTTTTTAATTAATTTACTGTGTGAGATGCTATCGAATGCTTTAGATAGATCCATAAATATTCCTGCAACTTTATTATTTTTTTTTTTTTTTTGTTTATGGATTTAATTAGGGAGTCAGTAAAACTTACAAGGGCTGTGAGTGTTAATCTATTTTTGCAGAAACCATGTTGTTCCTCATCAAAAATTTTATATTTTTCTAAATGTTTGGTAAGCTTAATGTACATTGCTTTTTCAAAAATGTTTGACATTGATGGGAGAATCGATGTATTAATATTACCTGTTGGTATTAAGAGGTCCGAGCATAGAACCTATCGCCTGCAATCTCCACAACACTTATAATACAACTGGGAGTTTATAATTGACCAACTTGCTAAAAGATATGCAGTCACCAGATTATTTTTTGACTACATTAAGGAATTCATCTTCCAACAGCACACTCAACACCTAAACAAAATAAACTCGCTTGGTATTAAAGAGAGCATAGGGATGGTTGTACAGCTGTCTTACTTTCAGAGTGACTTTGAGAGTGACGTCTTACTTTCAGCTTATTATGGTATTATTCATCCTTTTCTGACATTTGCTGTTACAATCTGGGGTCACGAGTCGGTCAGAACTAATTTTGTTTTTAAATTACAAAAGCGATCATTAAGAACTGTTTTCAAAAAACACCATAGATTTTCTTGTTGGACAATTTTCTTCGATAACAAGGTTTTAACATTTTCCTCAATATACATCCTTAATACCCTGAACTTTTACTGTATTAAACTTCATCCACAACGTTCACAAAACAATGCTCGTTACAATTTTAGAAATCATGCTATTGACATTCCACGGCATAGAACTTCTTTTTTAAGAGACATATTAATTACAATGCTGTAAAGTTGTTTAATGCTTTACCTGCCTCAGTTAATGAGAATGTTGATGATGTTGTTGGCTTTGGGAAGGCGGTGAAAGGTCTTCTGTTAAGCAAATGTTATTATAGGGTTAAGGACTTCTTAACAGATCAAATAGATACTATTTAGTTGTATTTTGTAAGAATGTTCTGTTTAGATTAATGACGCTACTATACAGTGGTTGTACTGTCAAAATAAAGTGATTTGATTCTGATTCTGTCCAGAAGCAACAGAAAACAACTTGTGGAAACTGGGCATGAGAAACAACGCAAGAAACAAGGACTACATTTATTTATCATTTTTGTAAATGACCTATGTTTGGGAAATTTTAAGGGCCATTTAACAGCATTTGGGGATGACACTGCCTTTTTCTATAAATTTACATCACTTCAAATTTTGGCTTTAGAAAAAAATAAAATGTTTTTAAATTCAGAAAAAACATATAATTTTAAATCTGAGTTTAATAAGTTTGTATAAATTATTTTAAAAGTGGTAGAGTAACAATAATACCTTTTGTTACAGGTACCTTATCTTGGTAGTACAAAGAAAGATAATTTAATGCATATATTTTTTTATCATATAAATTTTAGCTAGTTTTTGTTATATGTATGCAGCAAAAGTATGAAAATTTTCAGTAGGACTAGAGCACAATAAATCATAATTATTTTGAAATATAATTTTAGGGATTAATACATTTGTTCAGCACTAAGCATGCTTATGTAATTAAGGACAAATATAGGAAAAGCTATTAATAAATTAAGTTGATGGCTGTGTATTAAATTCATTAAATTTAAATGCCAATAGTTGTACTTTGCTGTTGTTGTGGGAGAGTAATTTGTCAGAATTATAAAATTTAATTTGTTATAGTTAAAAGAATATATTTCATAGGCAAAAAGAAGAATGTATAAAATAATGGAGAACAACTTAATTATTGTAATTCACTATCATAGTTTGACAATTATGACACACATACAACTGATTACTTTTTAACTTACCATGAGTTGACTGAAATAAATATTAATGCAAAGTCACATAAGCATAGATAAATAAAGCTTACTATATCACATAATTTGTTTAGAAGAAGCATTTTAATTTAAGTATAAAAATCCATTATATCTATTTACCCAATATATTAAAATTAATAAAACAATATCGATAAATGAAATAAAGTGTAATTTATTGAATACTGTACATTAATTGAGAGTTTTTATATTAATTCTAATTTAAAATATTTTCCAACAAAAAGGTTGAAAATATATGTTTATAGACTTGTTTTCAACAATTAACTTTAAATTATACTTTTTTAAATGCAAATAATTTTGAGTAAAGTATTTTAGAACACAGTGCCAACGGATTAACTGAATCGAAATCGATTAATGTGAATTATTGTTAAAATTGCAACAAGTTTGAATCTATACAAGGAAACAAGATAATACTATGCTTTGATTGGAAAATGTATTGTTAAAAGGATGGATATGCCAGGTACCCTAATAGACAGGAAGTGATAACAAATCATGATAACGAAAGGACTGATGCTATCTGCAAAATTTAACTGTTATCAGCAATATTTGAAAACACAGTTGAAGATATAATTTATTTAACTTGTTCAACTATCTAGGCAACAATTCATATTACTTGTTATCAAATACGGATCCTAAAATAATTGCCAACTAACTGAAATAGATGGACTGTCTGGATATGAGAATGTTCTATAGAACATTCGCGGTAAGCTGCACGTACGTAAATTACGATACCCATACGCATTGCTTGATGGACTTTTATCATGTTCATATCCAGGGCTATACAAACAAGGGTGTACTCATGAGCAGTATGAAAACTCATCGGCCGCGTGCATGGCGTCACCGTCGTGTCAACACACTGCTCGCTGCCTGTGCCACGCACAGAGATAACTGACTCCCACTTCACATCAATTTATTTGTATTCATATACCATATTTTTTTTATTTAAATTTACATGAAATGTTTATAAACATACTCTGTTATTGTTTTTAATTTTTTTATTATAGTATTTTACTAATGCCACTTAAAAGACTACTAAAATACAGTCTTTTTTTATCAGTCATGCATAAGGTTTATTACAAACTAACTACTAATAATATTTTAGTGACTGATATTTTTTTTAATAATTGCTAATTACTAAAGACAGTAAAAAATTTACTAAAAATAAATATATTAGGACTTCAGTAATAAATATTTTTATAATCGGAGCTTTTAAAACGTGTTTGACAAATACTGCCTCATGTTACGAGTAGCTGTTCCAAATTAGTTACAACATAACAAATGTTAGGAGACAGTGTCTACACACTGTAAAACACACAACAGTTTTGTAATTTTTATAACTTAAAAGATGTTACGGAAACAGGAAATTAATTTTTTTGTCATTGTTTTAATTTATTTAGTGATACCATTTTTGTATCACTCACTTTCTTATTTACTTTCTTTTTTCATATTTTAATTTAAAAATCAGATTCTACTATTATGTTGGGACGAGACTCAACAGTTTAATGGCTTCTTCAGGTATATCACTGCTTATTTCAGAAAGTCTTTTATTGGCAATGATTTTAATCCTTTCAATTATCCCATTGTCCTAACATAAGTATTTTCCACCAAGGACACAATAAAAGAATCTTCTACAATTTCAGCACCTAGAAAGGTTCTCACTCAGTACTCTTGGGCTACTCTTAGAAATTGTTTCTATCCATGTACAATCTGAATTGGTAGTTAATAAACAGCTTTCTGTATCGAAAAATGCATACTTTTCCTGTGGCTTAAAAGCTACGTTCCCTGCCACATAGCGAAGACCTTCAGTTTTCAAGGCATCCAATTGGCTGTGTTTTTGTAAAATGTTTTCACTATAGTTTTCAAATAAACTGTCTTCTGTCCATTCACAAATCTCATCGTCTACTTCGTGAAACTATTATAGCACTTCAGCAGCTGAACAAACCTCTTCTTCCTCTTTTTCATTTGTTATATTTGCACTTGATATGAAACAGTCTTCATCATGAGGTTCTGCTTCTGTTTTTGTGAAGTCGAATGTTTACCCATAACAAACCAACGTAACCGATATTTAAATTCCGAAGCATCAGGGTGATCGTGTGTTCGACCCATTCCTCTGATTACGGAATTGAATTGTATAACTACTTCTGAAACTTTACCATAGGCAATAATATTTCACAAACAACACTTTACTTTTTGTTCAACAGAATAAGCCATTTCACAAACTTCAATTTCAGTACAAACTCCACTAGAGCAACTTATTTTGATTTTTTAAACAAAACCAGCTGTTTAACAATGAGCGAAAACTGCAATACTGTAAAATTATGTAGTGCCAATTCAAAGAAAGTAATTTTTAGAGGAAGAAAATTGGTAAATTTTCTATTATCTCCGCCACACTGCCTCCGTAAATGTTAGAAAGATGAAATTTTCACAGTACACTTTTAAAACTTCTATAGAAAATTGTGCAATGTTTCAAAATGATCTATGCATAAATAAACCTTTTCGTGAGATGCCCTGTATATATGTATATATATTTTTGATCTATATTGATTTTGATGGACTTCTTCAAGTTTTCCTATAATCTGTGAGAACACATACTAACGATTCTACAACTCCGCTGGACCGGTCCCAAGCCCGGGGTCTCATCTCTCCCATAACCGATGAGAAAGGAGGAGGGTACCTTCCCACAGCTCTCAGTGTGATCCCGATGCTGAGAGCACTCCTATCCCATTAATTCCTTATCCTACCTAACCTTCCAACCAAGCCAAGGTGGAACAGCGTGGGCCGAGGGCTGAATGATTGGTGGTAGACCAGTCTATACCATGCGGACTCTGGACACCTGCCGAAATCCAGTTTCAAATAGGCTTACCCTGGCATGCGGGGCTCTGTCGGGGCTAGACCATTTATTTCCCTAGCTACTCGTGGGAATCCTATGGACCCAAAGAAAACAAAAACAACAAAACCTTCACCTAAGGACCACATTGAGTCCTTAGGCAATGAACCGAGCATGGGAGCGGAGGGCAGCCACACTGGCCAGCCCTTGTTTTCCATTGCTCGGGCATCAACGTCGGGGGGGGGGGGGGGGGACATGTCTCTCTCCGATTCTGAATCCAACTTGGCTGAGACCGCTCAAAGCCCTCAGACAAGGACCTTGGCACGGGGAACGAAGGCAGCCAAGTAGGCCAGCCTGAAGTCCCCGCTGCTCGGGTCAGGGGTTCGGTGGAGGGGGGCATGTCGCTCTCTGACCCCGAAAGCATCCTTCCTCGGAGCCCAGGTTCTGATCAGCTTGATCGGATGGCTGAGGCTCTGAATAGGATGAAGATAGCCAGGAAAAACATTCCTGGCAATCAGAGGAAAAAACTCCTGAAGGAGAGACTTGCCCGGCAGGGTGTACAGTGGGACCCTGCAAAGTATCGTCCCTTGAAGAAAAGCTCCTCGGCGATTCCTAAGGCGGAGGGTGAAAGCTCCAAAGGTGGCGCCAAAAGCGCACGCCCGCAGAGCTCGACCTCTTCACCCGCGGAGGCCCAGAGGGGAGCGACTCCTAAGGCGAAGGGTGACGGCCCTAAAGGTGGCGCTAAACGCGCACGCCCGCAGGGCTCGACCCCTTCACCCTCAGAGGCTCAGAGGGATTTGAAGAGACAAAGGAAGGCCGAGGAAGGTTCCCAGGGAACCTCTTCTCAGACCTTTCTGGAAGCTCTCAAGTCTATTAAGGTGGCGGTTGTGCCACCTAACTATCCGGGGAGCAAGCTCACTGAAGAGCAGGGCAACCTCATCCAGACAGCTCTGGTTGAGTCGATATGCCCGCTGGATAGTGGTGAGCTCCCTTTGTTCACCAACTCCTACATGGAGAGGGGTGCTCTTATTGTCTCCGCCGAAAACGAGGAGACAAAAACATGGATCGCTACAACTGTCCCCTCTCTCAAATTGTGGGAGGGGGCCCAGTTCAGGATCGGTGACAGAAAGGACATCCTACGGGCTACCAAGGTGCTGTTTAAGACGCCTAAGCAGCTCGGAAAGATGGACGAGTCCAGAATCCTGAAGCTTGTAGAAGAACAAAACAAGGAACTGAATGTGAGAGAATGGACCATCATCAGTCGAAAGGCCGATCCGGAAGGAGCAAAGACCTTCGTCTGCCTGGTGGATGATCATGTTCTCTCAGCCATTAAGGCCAAGAGCAATAAGTTGAGGTTGGGGCTCTGGCAGGTCTCGGTGGTCGTACTGGCTAGGGACAATGCCAAGGGTGATCCAAGCCAACCTGCACCACAGTAGGGCTGCCTCGGCAGCCCTCTGTCAGTCCATGACTGCACACAACATCGACCTGGCCCTGATTCAAGAACCTTGGTTACACAAGGGCAGAATCGCAGGACTGGCCGATGCAAAAGGTAAGATAATTTCCTCTTGTTCCACCAATAATGCTAGGACATGTATCTTGGTACGCAATGGTATGGAAGTATTTCCCCTGTTTGATTTCTGTTCCAGGGACATCACGACAGTCCCTGAGGAAGGGCATGGGGAGTTCACCGTCAGCTCTGTGTACCTTCCCTATGATGCTCGGGATCCACCCCCTACCAGGGAACTAGAAGCCCTGGTAGAGAAACAATCCATTGGGGGGCGGCACCTTCTGGTCAGCTGCGACGCCAATGCCCATCATGAAGCATGGGGATCAACCGACTCCAACAGGAGGGGTGAGTACCTATTAAACTTCATTGTTGCTAACGATCTATTCATTCTAAATCGGGGCAATGAACCCACGTTTAGGAATAGGGTTAGAGCCGAAGTCATAGACCTGACCCTTTGCAATGCGGTCACTCTAGGCCTAATTGACAACTGGCGGGTCTCTGACGAACCTTCTCTTTCTGATCATCTGTACATTCGTTTTGATATCAAAGCTAAAATGTCAGCCTTTTCCTCTCCTCACCGAAATCCTAGGCGGACGGACTGGGAGTCCTATGCTGCGGAACTTTTGGCCATTGCAGGCTTGGGTCCCGGGGGGGGGGGGGGGTAGAGTACGTATAAGGTCTGTCGTGGAACTGGAGCAGGCGGCGTCCTGTTTACAGGATGCGATCCTTGAAAGTTTCCACGACAACTGTCCAATTTCAAACACACCGCCTAGATCAAAAATCGGGTGGTGGTCAAAATCCCTGGAAGCTAAGAAAAGGCGCGTTAGAATGCTTTTTAATCGCTCTAAGGTGGCCATTTGTTGCGAAGAGTATTGTTTAGCTCTTAACGACTACCATTCATCCATTCGTGATGCCAAGAAGGCTTCATGGCAAACCTTTTGTAGGGGCATTGACTCCATTAAAGAGGCAGCCAGAATCCAGAAAATCTTGGCTAGCGAACCTATCAACCCCATGGGCAGTCTTAGAACCAGCTCAGGGGAACTGACAACTTTACCTAGCGAAACGCTCAAGCTCCTTCTGGAGTGTCACTTCCCAGGGAATCTCGTTGACGATGCTCTGGAAGTCTCTGGCCCTCGAGAGATTAGCCCTATACCTAGGGCAACTCGAGAGGACTGGAGGCTAGCTAGACATATAGTCACCGTTTCCAAAGTTAAATGGGCAATCGACAAGTTCAGCCCATTTAAATCCCCAGAAGGCGATGGCGTCTTTCCTGCACTGTTGCAGAAGGGCCCACCGAACCTCCACTTTCTACTTTGCGAAATCTTCAGGGCGAGCCTTGCCTTCGGGTATATTCCTCAGTCCTGGAGAGTTAGCAAAGTAGTTTTTAGCGGGGTCGTGGTGACTACACAAACGCCAAATCCTTTAGGCCAATTAGTCTTTCCTCGTTTCTGGTGAAGACCATGGAGAGACTCGTAGAATTTCACATTCGAGAAGGGGCGCTTAAAGACTCCTCTTTACATCAAAATCAACATGCGTATCTCCCAGGGAAGTCTTGTAAGTCTGCCCTCCATTGTTTGGTCAGTCACCTTGAACATTCCCTGGAGAACAAAGAAATTGCTCTAGGAGCCTTTTTGGATATTGAGGGGGCATTCAACAACACCTCATATCAGTCGATTATTCGTGCGCTGGGACAACGTGGTGTAGAGCCCACCATCTGTAGGTAGGTCGACCACATGTTACGGGGCAGAAGAATTCAATCAACCCGTCTAAGTGAGGTGGTGGAGATTTCTGCGAGCCGAGGATGCCCGCAGGGGGGAGTTCTATCACCCCTCCTGTGGGACCTGGTGGTGGATGATCTCCTAGTCAGCCTCATGGAAAAGGGCATTTTCATACAGGGCTATGAGGACGATCTTGTCCTACTGGTCCGTGGCAAGTACCAGGGCATTGTTACGGACATCATGAACGACAGTATGGAAGCAGTGAACTCCTGGTGTGTAAGAGAAGGGCTTGCAATAAACCCTTCCAAGACAGTAATTGTCCCCTTCACCAGGAAAAGGGTTCAGGGCTCCTTCATAGGCCTGGCCCTTGGTGGAGTGTCTCTGCCTGTTTCATTGTCGGTTAAGTATCTGGGAGTAATCCTTGATCAGAAACTGACATGGAACTTGCACCTTGATAAAGTCATCCGCAGAGCTAAGTGGTCCTTCGTGACCACTAGGCGCTGCGTGGGCTCCACATGGGGCCTGTTACCCCATGTCTGCCACTGGCTTTACACAGCGGTCATCAGACCACAAATTACTTACGGGGCTTTGATCTGGTGGCCTAAGGTCAATCAGGTAACTGTACGGGGTAGGCTTTCTAGCCTACAAAGACTGGCCTGCATGTGCATGACAGGGGCCTTTAGGTCGACCCCTTCTATTGCACTGGAGGTTTTTCTTAACCTGCCGCCCCTTGATCTCTTCATTATTGGGAAGGCTCGGGCAGCGGCTTATAGGCTTCAACTAACTGGCCACTGGAGGGGGTCCTGTACAGGTCACTCCTCAGTGACCAATCTAGTAAACGATGAGGTACTCTCAATGAAGTCTGACTTCATTGGGACTAAGTATCTTTTCACCAGACCCTATACTGTGGATTTCAGGTCGAGGGAGTACTGGGACGGTGTTAGTAGCCCGGTTTCTTCTCACGACCGAATTGTATGGTTCAGAGACGGGTCAAGAATGGGCAACAAAGCTGGATTTGGGGTCTATACTGGCGACCCTAGGACCAACGCTAGCGTGAGGCTGGGAGCGTATGGCACTGTTTTCCAAGCTGAAGTCGCCGCAATCCTTCACTGTGCCGCCCAGGCGGTCGAGAGAGGTTTTTGCGGGAAACATATCCACATCCTCTCAGACAGTCAGGCGGCCTTAGGGGCTCTTGACTCCTGGAAGTTTCGTCTGGTCTAGTCTGGGAATGTGTGGAGTCCCTCAGCATCCTGGGTTCAAGAAATCAGGTCTTGCTGGAATGGATCCCAGGACATAGGGGATTAGAAGGCAACAAGCAGGCCGATGCCTTGGCTAGGGAGGGTGCTCTCAAGCCCTTCATTGGTCCTGAGCCGGCCTGCGGCGTTTCAACTGCAGCTGTCAAAACAGCAATCAAAAACTGGGTCAGCGCCAGACATCTGGAAAGATGGCGGCGGTTCCCAGGGCAAAGACTCGGCAAGGTTCTTGTCAGGAATCCCTCCCAGAAGTTAACAAAGTCACTTCTTGGGTTAATTAAACCGCACATTAAGCTGGTGGTGGGACTCATCACCGGTCACGGCAAATTCCGGAGGCATCTAAGAACGGTGGGACTCTTTACGGAGGAGCCCATCTGTCGCCTCTGTGGGGAGGACGAAGAGTCGGCAGAACACATTGTCCTGGAGTGTGAGGCCCTTGGTGCCAGGAGAAGAGCACTTTTTGAAGGCTCACCTCTGGGACAGTTGGAAATTACTAATCTAGTGAAGAAGCTCCTTGACCTGGTCAAGGATTGCCAGCTTTACGACGATTAGGCACCGGGATTGGCACAAAAAGCCTTAGGCTTCGTTGCAAGGGTTGGCTGGACCAACTGTACATCCCCTTTCAATCTAAATCTAAATCTAACGATTCTACACTTATTAACACACATACTTCCTACCTCTCTGTATTATCAGTTTACATTAATCATTAAATAAAAGAGCATTTTTTTGCTGTATCATTCGATTTAATTTTAAAGTAATGTAAACAGTACGTACTTTGAAATCGAGATAGAACCAATAACTATGAATCAACAATCATGAGCAAACCATAACTTCAAATTCCTATATTTAAAAAATTATTATTAACAAAGAAAAATTTAAACTTTTAAGTTGAACTTAAACTTTAAAATTGAAATAAAGTTGAAATAATGTGAAACGAAGTAAAATTAAATGAAAAAAATCCTTTATTTATGTGGAGAAGTTAAAACAATTTTGTCCTCTCTACCACTACACCAGAAAAAAATATATATTTGAATATAATAACAATACCAAAAGCAAATATAAAAAAATCAAAATAACTTTGATAGAAAAAAACAACTTACAAGGGACTAAAATTCTTTAGTAAACTTCCACATGTTATTTCAAAATTTGAAAATAATTTAGTTTTGAAAAAAATTAAAGGAATATTTGGTTAATAATCCTGTGTATTCGCTTGAGGAGATCTACAGGGTGATTCATGACGTTCTCCCCCCACTTCTATAGCTAAATAGAATTGTCAAATAGAAGCATAAATATTGTCAAACATCAATACTAGACTTATCAATGTAAAATATAAAAGTACACAAAAGCCTATAAACGGTAAAGTGCTACTATAAATTATACATAATTTATAGTAGCACTTTACCGTTTATAGGCTTTTGTGTACTTAGTTATATTTTACATTGATAAGTCTAGTATTGATGTTTGACAATATTTACCTGTATATATGAACAGACATAAAGAGATTTTGAATTAAACTGAATATATTATTTCACATAATACAGGTAATAGATATTTCTTGGACTATTTAAGGACATTAACAATATCATTCATGCATGCACGCCCACCCAGCGCAACCAACCCTCGACTACTTTAGCCACGCAACAACATCTCCCTTACCTCCTGAAATATTATACTTTCATAACCTTAACCCTCCAGGTACCATACTAAAATCCCCCTGAGTGCTGGGCCTTTTTTATGTATTTTGCAGCGTTCAATGAAAACATTAATAACACATGTGTAGCAGATTACTAAAAACACACACACACACACACACATATATATATATATATACAGATAGACTTGTAAACTAAAATAGTTAGGTTCTCAGAAAATATTAGGTTTATAAAACCTACTATCAGCCAAACATTTTCTATATTTGGTGGAATCTTAGAATTTTTCTTAACTAATTTCTATTTTACAAAATATTGATTTTTGTATTTTTGGAGTGAGCTATAAAAAAATTCAAAATTGGCATTTTTAGGAAATTTATCACTGAATCTAAAAATATATACCTTTATATACTTGTTTTATTTATTTGAAGACAAGAGTTATATATTTAAAAATATGCGCGACATAAAAAAATCCTAAAAATCTCTCCTAAAAAAACCAGTCCTTGATTTTAGAATATTCTATTAGACATTATAATAAATAAAGTACATACTTATACACACATAAATATACATGGTGACATACCTCAGTAAACCACTTTTTATATCCTCAGACCGGTATACAATCCTTTCCTATTTCCTTTATTAATCCTTGGTCTGAGCAAGGATAAAAAGTTGTTTATCGAAATCAATCACTGAAGAAATACTAGTCTTTTCAAGAACAACAAAAACTCATGGCTCATTTAAACAGGTTATACATTTGATTTGTGTTTTTATAGTTAAAAAGCAAAAACGTTATCTGCATCTTACCAATGCCATTGGTGCCGCTAATACTGTAAAAATATAACTCTTGATATTGTTCACTTGGCGTTTGATTTTCTCTAACCCGCTCAATAAGTAAAGGATTTCTTCACCAAGTGCAATAAAGAAGTATATTGTCTGTAAAGTCTGAAATCAAAAAGACATATAATATTAACACTATGAAACATATGTATACATTTTTACTCTACTGTTACATATCTAAAAATATTAACAAACGTTTTTAACATGTCCAACATTGTAAAATAGGCTAGCTGATAGCTATCATATTATCTCTTAAATTTAATAATGTGTACTTTTTTCATCTAATATTAGATACTTTGAGATAGAGCCACAAAACATAAATAACCTAAATATGACTGAAATAACATAAATTAAATCATTTTATAGTTGTCAATCAAATAACGGCTGTTATATAATGGATATATATATATATATATATATATATATATACACTTGATATAAATATACCTGAATATTGTTAATCATGCAAGTCATGGCTTGAAATTAAATATAAAATGTCATCATTGTTACAAAATAAAATGTAGCAAATTTATTCTAATGGACATTCCACAAAGTCCTTTTTGACATTTAATCATTAACTCTAATGGTGTCACACTACTTTCATTTTGAGGATATTTTTGCTGGTAGTACAAGCATCAAAACACAATTATGTATAAACATAGTTAAATTATAGCACATGTATTGTGTAATAAATCATTTTCTTCAACAAAGTATGAGAAATGTAAATCAATTGATAAAATTAAGGAAATAGTATATTTCATAGCAAGAGTGGAAAATGGGATTTTGCATGTTTGAGACCATATGTTTGAAGTGCGAGACTTATCGGCACTTCAATTGGTCGAGAACATGCAAAACATTTTCATTTGAGTTTTGAACGATATTTTTCACAACACTACTGAATAAAAAAATGTTGGAATGTTAACTTTTTATTTAATTAGGAACATTTTAGGAACATTTTATAAAATCAGCTCTACTATTTTAAATGCACATTTAAATTAATTGTACAGTTATGATGGTTGGAAATAAATATTGCTTTATTAGGAATTTTATTCAATACATTCAAAATATTGTTCTTTGTTACTTCCATTTCAGTTGGCAAAACAATAACAAGAATGTTTTTAAAAGCTTTTGAAGGTTATTAAGTTGTTTGTAGTGGAAAATTTTCTAACGTAAACAATATTACTTTCGACTGTCAACAATAGACAGCTGTGGGAAATATGACGTTTCGCTGGTTATAAACACTTAACGAAAACAGCTGAACTCATGGTAGTGTTGTGAAAATTATTTTTTACTTGTTTATAAAAAAATATATACAATTCACAATTCCATATTAAAAGAGTTACTTCAATTATGTCAAAATTGAACATCCGAGATGGCCAAGTTCATCTAAATTTAATCATGAATCCAAAAGCATATAATTTATAGGCATTATTTTTAGTTTAGTATCTGTTTTATTATTTAGTTACCAATATAAACGCCACTGCACTACTGTGAAACTGGATTATTTTGAAGCTGTGCATAGATGTAGAAAAAAAAGAACATATATATAGCCAGTACATAAATGTTGCACATTAAATAAATAAATTGAATAAACATATTTACACAAAATATATATCTTTTTAGTGAGACATTAGAATTTCCCTAATTTCACTTGATTACAAGGATCAAACAATTCAATTTATATGACAATACATTGAAAAAAACACAATAAAATACTGAACTGTTGAAAACAACAAAACATATGAGTGATAAATATACACAAAAATTAACAAAATCAACAACAATTTGTTTATATCTCGCCCTTCTGGAACACAACACAAATCTGGTGGTTGAAATAAATAGGTCATCTAAATATTTCTTTGCCACTAGAAAGAGACTTGGAGCAAAGATAATATATCAACAGGGTCACTGGTATGTTCTATTTACAGTGATATAACTTTTAATGTCTTTGCTGCAACCTTTAGTTTCTTAGCAACCAATAAAGTAAAGCATGACCTGTGCCTGATATTATCGCTGATGGCACTGAGCAAAGCTACCGTCAGTGATAATGTCACCGACCGACACCAGTAGGTTAATAGATCTGCATCGTTCCCTTGGCCGCAGATCTTTTAAAAATATCTATGTCATTTTACGAAATTCTACTGCTGTAAATTATTTTTATGTATAAACGAAAATAATAGTCAATAGCATACAATAAGTCAATAAACTATCAGGTTACATGTTAAGGTACTTTGTTTCACAGATATTTGGAGACAGAGTTGTACAGCACAGAAAAAAGAAGAAAAAAAAATACAAAGGTGCGGAAATGAAGCTCTGTAATGAATGTAAAAATAAAATGCTTTAAAATATATCTGCAAAATAAACTGTAAATAACTGGAGGAAAATCATGCTAAATTTTCTAGCAATAAATATACTTTAAAATTATTTACAACAACGAATATTGAATAAAATGAACATTTAAAATTAAATATGTTTTTTAACGGAATTTGTATAGTTCAAAAAGTTTAACTGGATAACTAATGAATTGATATTTTCCCAATCTAACATTGTATAGTGGAATATGGGACTAATTCATATGAAAATGTTCAGAAAAATACACTTGTGCAAATTCAATTTCATTAATTAATTTATCTGTGAGCAATTAAAATATAGTAATTTTCACCAGCTTTACTCCACTATTTCACTTGTAAACTATCAATCTTAGTTTCATGTAAACTATCGAAAAAGTGATTTTTTAGTGAAGCATCAAATTAGTAAATTATGTTACAAATTGAACATTCACAAAAATATTTCATATATATGTTACTGGTTCAATTAATTGTTCAATTACTGGTATGTATCTTTGTCATCTAAAAAAAGTTTAAATTTCAAATAATAATGTTAACGTACCTTTGTCGTCTTCAGCTACAAATCCTATTTATTGGATTACTGGTTTCGGAGCAAGAACTCCATGGTTACATCCACTATACGTTGTCAAACACTTAAACAGTCACATTAAAAACATTTATACGAAAATTTACATCGTTCCAGCTGCACGCTCAATCCGGTCTGACCATCATACCAGCCGGCCGTGTTATCTTGTGTTTTATTTTTTGTAAATATGTAAATTTTCGTATAAATGTTTTCAATATGACTGATTAAGTGTTTGACAACATACTGTATATAAACATTTATACGAAAATTTACATATTTACAAAAATAAAACACATGATAACACGGCCAGCTGGTATGGTCAGACCGGATTGAGCGTGCAGCTGGAACGATGTAAATTTTCGTATAAATATTTTTAATGTGACTGTTTAAGTGTTTGACAACGTACAGTGAATGTGTCCATGGAGTTCTTGCTCCGAAACTGGTAATCCAATAAATAGGATTTTGTAGCTGAACACAAAATATGCATCTGGCTTGTCAGGAGATCGGGGATGGTGCAACTATTTTTAGTCTTCTTACAAAAGACAAATACTCAGAAAAACCTACTGTAGACGAATATGACAGAGCTTTTATAAATCTAACGCAATAATTCAATTCAAGATGCCTCAAGATACTTTTTTGCTCCCCTATGGGATGTGTGAGGGATCACATCAGCATTCAACATTTTGCCAAAAATATTGTTAAATTCCAAAAAAATACTGGAGCTGTTGTCCGAGTTGTTACCTGTGACGAATCATATTATAAGAAACTCCGAAATGGACTATTGCATTCTGACTTTTTAGAATCATTGAAAGAAGAAATTGAGAAATGTCTAGAAAGTTATCATTTTCAGAACGAGGCAAGCAAGAGTGATGAGAGACTTTCTGCATCTGCATCTACTCCTAGGATTGTTCCTGGCATCCAGAGCTATGCTGAAGCAGTATTGAGTGAAGTGTCAGGTGAAGGTGTTACCTCAAATAAGTCTGATAATGATACTCCTCCTGTTCCTGGCCTTCCTTCCCCATTAGTAACCACTCGGACTCAGATTTTGTCACCAAGTATGCTTCAACGTGTCAGTGAAGTGCAAGTGTTATTAAAGCAGAGCAATGACCAACAGACTGACGCTACAACACACTTACGTGAAAATCACCCAACTTATGTAGATTCATTAAGCTTGCCAAAGACTCCCATTTCTGGCAGTTATAACGTGTGTGATGATGTTAACTCCCCAATTGTTAATTTGTCACCACAACAAACAAGGAATAAAGAGGTTTTTTTATAAATAAGTCAACACCTGTTTTGAAGAAGTACATATCAATTTTCCATCAAAATATTCAACACCTCAAACCTCGAATTGATTCTTTACAAATTACAATTGATGAAATTAATCCAGATGTAATTATATTATCCGAACATAATATGAAAAGTCCAGAAATGGAAAGATTAAATGTTAATGGTTATTCTCTTATTTCTTTCTTTGCTAGAAATCAATCATCTGGTGGTGGCGTAGTTATATTTTCAAAGAGTTATTTTAAAAGTAAAGTTATTAATTTTGAATATTTAAATGAATTGATAACTGAAAAAGAGTTTGAAATAAGTGTCATTGAATATGAATTTTTCTCTGTTAAGTTTGTTGTGGTGCGAATTTATCGCTCTCCAAGCACTTCTGTTAATGGGTTTCTAGTTAAGCTGGGGTTTTTATTGGATTTTATTAATTGCAAGTATGAAAATATAATAGTGGCAGGTAATATTAATATCAATGTGTTGGATGAGCGTGAAGAGAGGCAACTGGTGGACTCAATTAGTGGAAATGGATTTAGATATCTTGTTGATTTTCCTACTCCAATAACAGAAACTAGTTTTTCATCTATCGATAATTTCCTTGTAAATTTTAATAATTTTAAACTAAATGTTAGCGGATTGAACACACAATTATCGGATCATGATGCTCAGCTTCTCCAAATTACTTTCATAATTAACAAAAAATTAAATAAAAAGCCAATTACAAAACCTTGTAGACAGTTTACAGAGGAAAATTATAGACAATTTTTAAACAACTTGGCGAATGAAACTTGGGAAGACGTTTACAATGCTACAGTGGATACAAAATTTGATATTTTTCATAAAATTTTCTTGTACTACTTTGACCTCAGTTTTCCATTGGGCAAAGTACGCAGCTATAATTGTACTAAACCGGTTTGGTATAGTGATGAAATAAAACAAATGAAACAAAAAATTATAGAGCTTTCAAATAATGGTCGAAACCAAAAAAACAAAGAATTCACAAAAGTAGCAGTCTCTAAATAAACAATTATTAAAGAAAATTAAAGAAACTAAAAAAGAGTATTTTTCTGAATCACTAGCTAAATCAAAAAATGTGGTTAAAACCTCTTGGAAATTGATAAATAATGATGTAGGAAAATCAACAAAAACCAATAATTTAGTTAAGCCAACCATAAATCAAGGTGGCAAACTAATTAATGACTGTTATAAAATATGTAATGCTTTTAATAACTACTTTGTAGATGTTATAGATAAGGAGGTGATACCCAATTTTGAAACATATTCCAAATCTCTAATAACAAAACATTCAGATCTTAATCTAAATTTACGACCAAATTTAAAATTTAAATGTTCGACAATAAGTGAAAAGGAATTAAAACTAATAATTAAATCATTTGATAACAAGTATACTACGGGTTATGACAACATCCCAATCATAGTGATAAAGAAGGCCGTTGATCTACTAGCTAAACCAATAACACATGTAATTAACTCTTCTTTAATAAGTGGAATTTTCCCTAATAAATTAAAAATAGCAAAAATAAAGGCATTATATAAAAAAGGTGACAGCACTGAAATGGCTAATTATAGGCCTCTCTCTCTATTACCAGTATTTTCCAAATTATTTGAAAAAGCTATGTTTAACCAATTAATTAAATATCTAGAGTCAAATGGTTTATTAGATACAGAGCAGCATGGCTTTAGGATTGGCCATTCAGTGACAACAGCAGCCATTGAATTTTGTGAATCAATTGTGAAGTCTATAGAAGCAGGTAAAAAGGTTTTAGGAATTTTCATGGATTTAAGCAAGGCTTTTGATACTGTTTCCCATGAAACACTTTTGAATAAATTATCTTCGATTGGAATTTCAGACATTCCTCTTGCCTGGTTTAGATCCTATTTATCAAATAGACAAAGTTTTGTGGAAATACCATTTGTCAATGAAAAAAGGCAGTTAATTTATCAAAAATCATCCTTGCGAACAGTTAAAAACGGCGTTCCTCAAGGCTCAATATTGGGCCCCTTATTATTTTTGTGTTATATTAAGGATTTGCCAAAACAAGTTTGTGAGAGCTTAAATAATAAAATATGCCTTTACGCAGATGATGTTAACTTAATTGTAAGTGGCAGAACAATCAATGAGGTAGAACAATCAGCAAAAAATAATTTGTTAAATATGAACAGTTTTTTCATCAAACATCAACTTTTATTAAATCCTTCAAAAACTAAACTAATTCTATTTCATACACAACAAAATAAAAATGTAGCTGCACCTTTGATAGAATTAAATAACAAAAAACTCGAAGAAGTAAAAAATACAAATTTTTTGGGCTTGACTATTGATAATCACCTCGATTGGGATGAACAAACTAATACACTAGCTAAGAAACTTACATCCGGTATATTTGCTCTATATAGAATGGCCAAAATTTGTGATCTAAAATCATTGAAAACTATCTATTTTGCATACATTCATTCGAATATTTCATTTGGTATTGAAGTTTATGGAGCAACATCACAAAAAAATCTTGATAGAATATTATTAATACAGAAGAGAGCCATTCGTATTATTCTGAATCTCAATTGGTATGATTCAGTAAAAGAACATTTTAGAAATTTGGGATTTATGACTGTTTATAGTTTATATATTTACAAAGTTATATTGCATACTAAACTAATCTATAGCTCATTGACAACTGTGGGGGAAATCCATAAATATAATACTAGGGGGAAAAATAAGTTAAAAATGCCTTGTCATAAGTTATCATTTTTTGAAAAACAACCAACTGTGATAGGTATTAAGTTATTTAATCACCTGCCACAAGATATAAAAATTGAAAATAATGTAAATAAATTTAAAAGGCTAATAAAACTATACATGTTGGATAGACCAATTTATTCTATGGATGAGTTTTACAATTAACTTCACCTTTATGTTTTATCGACTAGTTATACCAGTACATTGTTTAACACTAGTTATAATTCTTTAGTTTTAAAATGTATTTGACACTATTCTTTGTATACCATGTACAAAATATGAATAAAGAAATTTTCAATTCAATTCAATTCAATTCAACAAAGGTACGTTAACCTTGTTATTTGTCATATATATCAGCTCAGGAGCCTTTAACAATGAATAAATTTAAATTTCAGTCTGGTGTTTTATTTATGGTAAATAAAAAAATCACGCAAATGATTTTCTACAAGTAAATAATACAACCATTTAACTAATTAATTTTATTGTTAGTCCTTTAGATGCCAGTAAACATTACTTCCCATAAGTCCTCTACAGAACAGAGATGCGTATGTGTGTATGAGTTCACATATTACAGTAGAACCTTGATAGCACAAGGTTCTATCAAGAATCAAATCCCTTTTATCACAATTGAACCTCTATAAACAAATTCCCATGGTTAAAACATCAATAAGACAACCTTTTAGGCCCATTCTCTACTATTGTTTTAGACAAAATAGACTTCCCTAAGAACTGGTTTAGTTCGATTTTGTGTCTTTTTAGTGCCATTCATAGTGATTCATTAAAGTAATAATTCCATGTAATATCTCTTTATTGTATAACATACAGAATTAGCAAACTTTTGGCATGTGAAAACTAAATTATTATATATAGTATACCTTGCATTATCTAGTTCTTACCATGCATAGTATTATCTTGTAACCCAAGTTAAATATGGTTCCGGAAATATAAATCTCTAAATCCTAAACCCAAATATTTATTAGGTACTGATTTGATTTCTTAGTACTCAATTCTTAAATCATGCCTTGTTTGTGTAGTTTGAACAACTTCTTATTTACATAGCACAATATTTAACAAAAATATTTATATTCTAATAATTTAATACATTAAACTATAAAAATATAATTAACTTACAAAAGTCCAGTTTGTTAGGAATCGTAATGAATACATCTGCATGTCCTTGACAACAGGATCAAGACCTGAATCATCTTTATGTTTGACCATGTTTTCGTTGATCCAGTGTGTGATAACTACATAGTATGCCACCACCGCAACATGGAATGCCTGCCTTGCTGTGCTCATCTATAATGAAACATAATTTTTACTCTCAATAAAAAATACATTCTATCCTAAATATAAAGAATTTTTTTTTTATTTTCTATGTACTTAATTGTCCTACAATAAGCAAAAAAGAACACAATTTCTGGGAACTTTATCTTTAAATCCGAGATCTGCACTATAAAATTAACCTAATCACAAATGGTTAAAGGAGCATGCAATTTGTTAAGAAAATAAGTATAATATTACATAAGCAGTAAAACATGGTAGTTTACGTTGCTTTATATTTAAATTGTAAAATTTCTCCTGAAAAAAAGGAAAAAATTGCAAAACCATGAGACATCTTGTAATAATTAACTATCTCCTAAAATGTAGTTCAAATTTTCTGATAAAACAGGAACACCTCAAAACACTAAAGTGCACAAGGTACAATATTTTAAATAGAACAGTATGTTACCTACATTTAGATAGGCAAAAGCAGATTATATGAAATGAAAATTATCTTTATTCATAAGTTGCAAATTCATATACAAAGAATGTTGTGAATGTTGGTTTTCTCGATCAAGATGGTTTGTTAGTACAGTAATTAATGATTACAAAATTAATAAAATATTTACGTTATAAAATTTGTACAATATAGTGACTCACCTGGGTCTGTTTTACAATGAAATTATTATAAAGTGAAAGAAAACTACTATATATAGTACAGTTTAATCTTGATAATCCGACAGTTAAGGGACCGACGGTGTGTCGGATTAACAAAAACGTTGGATTACCAAATGTCCAGTGTAATTCACGAGAATTATGATTTCTAAGATAAACTGAATGCACCTCGTACACCCTTCTTAGAATTTCCGCCCTATCAGCCATGATAAAATGAGGCTGACAACACAATTGAATAAATGTAAGCAAAACATTTGTACAGTAGTAACACAGTAAGGTTTATTACATACAGTATTAAGTGTACAGTACGTCATCTGATGTGGCGTCGGACTACCAAACGTGTCGGACTAGTAAATGTCGGAGTATCAAGAGTGTACTGTATTAGATAGTTATTGTTGGTGGCATACAGTCAGTAATGATAGTGTAAACACAATCAGAATAATGTAAGCAAATTAACATAAAATTTAAAAATTTAACATTTAAGTGAATGACTGGATTAAAATAACAAAATAATGACAATGGTTCATTATTATAATAATAAAAGATAAATACACATCTGTTATAAATTGTCATGGATCAATTATTTCAGTAGATATTTCAAATGTATAGCTGAGTAAATTAGAATAATGAGAATATGTTTCATGATGAGGTCTTTCATAGTCAGATTATGGACATTTTTTGTCTTTTAAATATTTTTTTTAATATGACTATTACCAGTAGGCCTAGCCTAGTTCGTTTGGTATATTAAAGAAAAGAAGACATATTATACCAAGAAAAAGACAACCTGTTAATAGGTATAGAAAGTTTGGTAAGTAATGAAGATGTACGGTAATGTTCGGAATTGGAGTGGTGAGACAGTTCAGTGGAGGAGAAGTAGAAGTGAAACTCACTTGGAAAGTGTGTGAGGGGCTCAGGAAAACATCTTGACAGATCATGAAGCACTGAGTAGTTCTCTTATACCTTCACAGTAAAAATTTGAAAACCAGTCTCCAAATTCAAGGCTAAACTTCATGGTTAATTACTCAATAAATTAACCATACAAGAGCCTTTGAAAACAATATAAACGCTTGGAAGTTTACAGATTGGAATAATTAGCACAAAAAACTTCTACGTTCTTTCAAAATTCAGAAACAGCAAGCAGCTGACTTGAAAATTAATCATACTAAACATGTGAAATATTCTCAAAAGTTTAAACAAAAGAAATAATAGATACAGCTAGTTTTTTGAAAAACATACTTTTCATGGATGAAACAAAATTTCTTTAAATCTTTTTATATTAGGAACAATATTATTTTTTAAGAGAGGGCTATCTACTTCTTAACCTTATTCTGCCTATTCCCATTGACTACTGTCTGTTAGAGGAACTTATTCAAAGAGAGTAAGAGGGCGAACCAATACAGTATAAGGTGAACATTACTGATCAATATTTCCAGTTCCGGCCAGATTCGAACCAGCGCATACTCTAACTCAGCTCAAAGTCCTGACGCCTTAAACCTCTCAGCCATAAACAATTGTACGATTTAAAGTATAATATTCTCTTTAGGTGAGGGTTGAAATTCTTAATTAAATACAGATTGAATCCATCATTTTACCTACTGGCTGAAGTTTCAGTCATAAATTGTTTGTATCATGCCGAGGTAACTTAATTTCTCGCCAACCGCCAACTTGGTGGGCAAGCTACCAGATTGCACATTTTTCATTCAGTCTAGATGAGCCTTTCAATTATATTGAAAGTGATATCGAAGTAACAAAGGTTTTTTTGGTTTCTTTATTTTCACTGGAAATCTTTTGATTTTTGAACCAGCAATGAAGTTTCTTAGAATTAATTGAGTGGGAGGAGGGGTCTTACTAAATTGATCAAAATTAGATGATTCATGGATCTTTGTTACAAAAGCCAGGTTTAATGTCTAAGACTTTGGGGAGATATTCCTACTAATTATTGCAGGTCAAGTAAACTAGTAAACTGCAATCAATTGTAAGGATCTGAAGGGTTGCTGTCAGTCCTTTATCGATAGGGATTGAATCCCTTCATTATAAAAAAATGCGCAAACCCTAAAATATCATGGTAATTGTGACCCAATATTCTTAAACTGACTTCAGGCTTTTTGTCTCAATACACTGACTAATCAGGTCTGTTGCAAGGGTAAAATTAAGAGCCAATTGTCTTGAGTGCTGGATCAAAGGGGGTGCTGAGTCCAGGAAAATAATAATTCCTGAATTGGTTTAAAAATAACAGGGAATACAACATTCAAGAAATATTGATTTGAACGTGAATATATGAAACCAAGGATCACAGAGTTAACTTAACAAGTTATTTCTCACTAATAAGAAACAATGCAAGTATACAAAATACAAATCTTAACAGATCACCATACTAAAAATGTGCACATCATTAAACATGTAAAACGTCTGAAAAAGGTATGTAAAGTTCTGACTAAAGTAGTGGGTAGCACTGTTATTATTCATTGGATCAGAAACACCTTGATTGCTAGACTCTTCATCATCTGCTGTTTTGGGTTGCCTGCTTGGTAGAAATCAAGGCTAAAGTGCCTAAGGGTTCAACTGGCAATGTGATAACTCGAATGCAAGGTTTGATGTTGACTACGAGCCTTTAAAGATTTATTTGATATTAACTGCTAAAAGAATGTATCAGCTGAGAGGAAACCTTGATTGTTAGATTTTTAAGATTTGCACAATGATATGTAGAAAGTATTTTTCCACAGCTGAATTTTAAGAAGGTACATGTTTCAGTCTAACTTGTTAACAAAAAAAATATATAGCACAAAGCATATTTAGGACCATTTTACACAAATTGAGAAACAATTAAATATTTGTCAAACATCTTACAAGCAAACATGAAATATTTTTCATAATAATATTCATTAATATGCCAAGGTCGGTTGCTGTTATCAAAAAAACATTATTACATGCAGAATTTTAGCTATGGTATAAAAAATTAAACTTTATTTTTGGTAAAAAGCTTTATTATTCATTAGTCTTGACTCATACAATTTAGCTTAGTGTATTGTACATATTTATTTATTTATTGATTTCTTAACATTAGTAGCTGGTTGCTCAGCTCTGGTTATTTATGATTTGTGTACATGCCTTAGTGTACTCTATATATTTATTGTTAGTGTATTGTATTACTATAACGTGAACTATCGTTATAAAACCTAAAGGCAACAATAAATAGTTTGTTTATTTTGTTAATAAGTTTATTTTATAATCAGCCTGCAATAAAACCATAGAACAATATAATTATGAACTGTAAAATGGTTATTTTAATGTTACGTTTTTTCAACTGATTCCACAATTCATACTAAGTACTCAGTATACTAAAAAAATGTTATAAACTGTATGGCCTTAACATTGTAAACAACAGAGTATAATTTTTTTAAATGTTAATGCAGACAAAATTAAACTATATTATGGATGTTTACTTAACTGAAAAAACCAGCATAAACAATTTTTTTCTGTTTGCTTCAAGTTAATGAATAAAATAGTAATTGTATGAAATTTATAGTATAGTACTAAAGGTTGATACGAAATAATTATATTTCAATTAACAAAATATCCAGCAATTACACTTTTAACTACCATTTGGCATTCAGTCATTTTACTTGCTGATATGACATTATTTTAATGCCCCTATAGATAATATAAGGGTGCAAACATTTCTCTGTGTAAAATCTTAAAAATAAAAAAAGAAGAATACCTCTACTAATTAAATCGCGATGAAATAATTAATTTGAAACAAGGCATCTACTCCATTATTTATCAATGCTTCTCACTGTAGGCTATTGAAAGGTTTACATTATTTATGAAACACTGACACCGACTTGACACTGACCTTGGTGAGGTATTCCAGAGTCACCCAACTCGTTCTGTGTCCAGTCGACCATGTACGGAGAAGAGACAGTAGTCAACCTACTAACTAGAAAGTAGGTTATACAGTGGTTGAAGAATACCTGCAGATCGATCCGATTCACTTGAAGAGAGTGGTGGGGGCAGTACGTGTAGAGGGGGATACCTAATGTACCTGTTACACGGGATAAAAAACGTTCCACTCAACTGTTACCGTAAACCAAGGAAGGTTTACCGGGAGGGGGAGGAAATTATGTGATACCACGGAATCAGTATATTGTTCCGGTTCCGTCGATCCACGGTCCACAGTTCAATCATTTCATTACGCCACGCCTGCGCTCTCTACTTTGTGCTGATAACCTAATCAATGAACCTAACCTTGTACTCCTAGGTTTTCACTGATAACCTAATCAATGAACCTTGTACTTTGTAGGTTAGTAAAATAAATATTTAGATGTCTGGTTGACGATAAGGTGCAGTCATTTGAACAAAACCAACAAATTTTTAGTGTGAAATAATGTGAAGAGTCTGTAAAACAATAATACTTTGCAGAGTCGAGTGAAACTATATTCAAACAAAAACGACTTATCTCGGCCTATACTTTGATTGTATATTTCTGTAAATTAATAATAAAAAAAGATTATGTTTTTAATTATTTTTGTATATTCGGGATATAAAATTATTAATTTGTTACAAAGTATGCTTAGAATTATGAAATAAACATATGGATTAACTTTTCTATAAATAATCTGTAATGCTTAATTCACCCATTTAGTAAACGATTACCTAGTTAAACTACGATGACCTCTACATCGAACATATAAATATTAAGTACGTAAGCTACGCCTTTTTATTGTAGTTTATTCGAGTCAAATTTGTTGTTTACTAGAACGTTCTTAAATGACGTATAATTATGTATTACCAAATACCATTGATTATATAAACCTACAACAGATAAACCATCTAATAGGAATATCTGTGCCAGTAATTTTGTTAGTTTGTGTGGCCCGCAACTACAGCTGGTTTAAACTGCATTACATTTACAAGGGACTACACTAGCGCTCCATAATGGACCACAAAAACAGCTGATATTTTGAGACTCAAAATTTAACATTGGATGGGAAATCTATTTATGTATAAAATCAATGGTATTACTTACAATGAATATTTCATGTAATTGGAATGTTTTTGCCAGTAATTCAATTAGTTACTTGGTACCATTATTGGTTTAAAACTTCATTAGATTTACTTAAGACTACTGTCACAGAATATCTATATTCTGTGCTACTATACACTAGCGCTTCACTACGAGACCTCAAAACGCTGATAGTTAAATCACAGCATATAGAATTGATCGGGAATTCTATCTCGTGTAGGCCTGTACAAAGTATATAAAACCAATCCATTACAACTACTAGACATCTGACTATAAAAACAGTTTTTCGTAATATACGATAATTGTACTTAACATTTTGACGAGAGTGTGTGTATTCAGTCGACCCGAGCCCCGAACCGTCTGTTGTAAGTTTTTCCCCGACGTTAGCGACGCATGGAGAAAGAAACTGATCGGCACTCAACTGGAGGTTGGTTGTTTGTGGCATGGCATGTTCGTAACTTCTTGAACCAAAAAAGTTGAGTTCGGGCAAAACTCTCACGCTACATCTAGCACTTTGTTTATTGTCTGTCAATAATTATTAGTTGTAATGAGTTAGTGTAGTTGTATTATATTTGGTATGATTTTAATAAGTTAAGCGATGGAGTGGACAGAGGAGGATACAAAGATGTTTTATCGATAGTTACAAAAGCCGCTCTACCTTGTGGGATCAGGCCTATCTTCTGGCGACATGCGGGTAATGGTTTGTATACACTCTACCGATGTATGCTGAAACCTCAAGTCTGCCAACGGCGTAATACCACTATTTATTTGTTGTAGAAAATTTTCTAGCCATCAACGTTTCTATTTTCTTTTCTTAATTGTTGCTCGGCTCGGGACGATAAGGTTGTGACAATATTGTCTCGTAACTCGCAGCAGAGCAAATAAACTGACCATCAGTGCTCGGCTCGGTAGTGTCTGGTCGGCTTATCCTGGCTATTGGGCTAGTATTAATAAATTGCAGGCCAAGCTAAGTTAACAAGACTAAATATCAACCACCCTCATATGTAATATTTCATATTCGTCTCAAATCTGAATCATTATCAACCAATGGTATTAAAATAATACACGAAGTTAGTGTGAGAACATTGAAAATATGAATTAGAAAGACTACAGTACATGTCATTGTTTTTTATTAGCTTAAGTATTGTCTAAGTTGTTGTCTAGAACCAATTAGAGAGGATACTCATTAAAAACAGTGATTGTGCTGAGTAATGCAAGTTTATAACGGGTTGGCCTATTTTCAAGGTCATTTCGTTTTGCTGCCTCATCTTAGCACGATCATTGTTTTCTAGTTTGCTGTCCTATTTAGTTACTATGCAGACAAATAAATATGCTTTCTAAAGTCCCGATCAAAATATTTTCGTTCAACGTCATTAAACAGAACCAGTCACTATAGTCCAGACGTTCTAACTTTACCTCTGAGGTTTGCGGGCTGAAGTGGAAAATCGACAAAGGCAACCTCGCTTACAGATCACCAAAGCCCTCCTCTAAATTTTACATCCTGTGACTCACAATTGGGAATAATGTAGGAAGGTACACATTTTTTTTATATGGGAATTGCAATCTTTTTAGAGTTTAACTGAGAAGTACTTTTTGTACTGTTTACAAATATCAAAAAACGAAATCAATCGGACAATTTTAACTTTTGAAAACTATATCAAGCCCTAGTTGTGATTTATTTAGACCGGAAACAAATTATCCGTGGGACAGAAAGGAGCCAAGCGCTCAAGACATACAATGTTGCCATGTTGTGCTCTCCTCAGAGGTAAAGTTAGAACGGCTGGAGTATAATTTAATTTAACAATTCTATTTCATTTTTAAATTGTTCAACGTGGACAGTTAGTTTTTTATATTATTATAAGTGCATAAACAAAAATATTTAATCAACATACAAATGTAATTATAATGCAGGTTATTAAATAAAAGGAAATTAAGCTATTATTTATGGTAATTATATTAATCAACGAATAATTAAAATTCCTGTAACTAAATAATTTTTTACTTGTTTATTCAAGTATTTTACATGATAGCTACAGAATAACAATTCCAATACAGCTATCTTTGTGAAACTAAATTATGACAATGAACAACGAAAATTAAAATAAACAAACTGGCAGATTCAATAATATATAATCGTATAAACTTAGTCTATTTTTATTTACATATATTAATGAAATATCCTATGTACTGAATAATAAATAAAACACATTTTTGCTCGACTAATACAAATTAAACTAATATTATTATAAAATTACACAAAATAACTTATATTAAACCATATGTTTGCCACATTTATTTAAGTAAACTGCAATATTATCATTAAAAATATCGGCTACGGATTTATAAAAATTAATTAGCCTCAAATCTATAAACAAAGAAAAATTATAATGAGATACAGTTTTACAACTCAGCAATAAGAATGATCTAGCGTTACGATAAGGTACATACAAATAAATTTTACTAAGCAAAAAAGGACTATCAATGCCGTTATTTAAAACTTTATAAGTAAATGAAATCATGAATAACTCTCTACTTACTGCTAATTTAGTCAGGGAAAATACTCCGTAATATTGTTCTTCAATAATCGAGCGGACAAATGTGATTAAACTTTTTAAAATATAGATATCGTAATAATTTATTTTGAACTATTTCCAACTTGTCATTTTCGTAACTGGGCACGGATCTCCAAACTACCGGGCAGTATTCTAATTTACTTCGAACTATCGAGAAATATACTTTTAAATTAATTACACCAATATTTCTAAATGGACGCATAATTATTTTCATGAACTCCAAAAGCCTGTAAGAATCAGTCAATACATAATTTATTTGTGGTCAGTTATATTGTACCTTCATTGTGTAAACGTAATGTAGGGTAGTAAAATATTGATATTCTGTGTCATGTTAAAATAATTTAGAAATAAACTATGTTTATAATAGAAACATGTTTAGAGATTGTAGGCGGTGGCGGTAGGTTCTGTTCTCAGTTCTACAGTTACAGCATCCGCGTAATGGTTACTCTCAATGTGGACATTAGGCCTACTAGAGACATCTAGAGTGTCCACGTCCAGTCAATACATAATTTATTTGTGGTCAGTTATATTGTACCTTCATTGTGTAAACGTAATGTAGGGTAGTAAAATATTGATATTCTGTGTCATGTTAAAATAATTTAGAAATAAACTATGTTTATAATAGAAACATCAATTATTTGAATACTGTACAAGAACTATTGAGCATAAGCTGTACTTGGGTGTAGAGATTGTAGGCGGTGGCGGTAGGTTCTGTTCTCAGTACTACAGTTACAGCGTCCGCGTAATGGTTACTCTCAATGTGGACATTAGGCCTACTAGAGACATCTAGAGTGTCCACGTTGTATGTTAGTCAAGGTTGGGGTGTTGAATAGCGAAATGACCGAATAGCAGACTTTTAAATAAGTGAAAATCAAACCTGTATAAAGTGGCTCGAACTCCACTCTTCAGGCCTCCTAGTTTCCCATGACAAGAATAAGTCAATCTCAATTAATCAGACTACACCAACGATCTATACATAGATCGTAGGTTCGCTACACACACCCATTCTACACTTATGTTCTAATTTTTATTCGCGTGTTTAAAACATGGTGTCTAATAATCTGAATCTGATACTCATGATGACAACGTGAAAGTTTTTTCGGAAAATTTTCTTCTTCAAGGAAGAGTTGGATGAAGTTTTTATTTTGTTGATAGTCCTACGCCTAAGAACTTGTTCGTAAGGCGTGTGGTTTTGGCCGGAAACACATGAAAAGAAACGTGCGGTAACCGCCTCACGATCTACAGTCACGACTTGACGGTTATCTACCCGGAAGTAGGAGGACTGGTCTAGTGATCAGACGATAAATTGTACTTTTTACTTAGTTCAAATAAGTTTTAAAAAAATAGTTTGTATAGGCTGTTTACCATAAATGCATTTAACAGAGAACATAGACTACCATAGTATAACATACATGTGTGTGAGTGAGACGGTCATTAAAGTTGTACTTGTATGTGTAGGCGGGAAGGTCATCAACGTACCTACTACACGTGTGCGGTGTGCATGGGTGGTAATAATAATGATGGTTGTTTGAGTCGTCAACGTTGTACTTGTATGTGTAGGCGGGAAGGTCATCAACGTACCTACTACACGTGTGCGGTGTGCATGGGTGGTAATAATAATGATGGTTGTTTGAGTCGTCAACGTTGTACTTGTATGTGTAGGCGGGAAGGTCATCAACGTACCTACTACACGTGTGCGGTGTGCATGGGTGGTAATAATAATGATGGTTGTTTAAGTCGTCAACGTTGTACTTGTATGTGTAGGCGGGAAGGTCATCAACGTACCTACTACACGTGTGCGGTGTGCATGGGTGGTAATAATAATGATGGTTGTTTGAGTCGTCAACGTTGTACTTGTATGTGTAGGCGGGAAGGTCATCAACGTACTACACGTGTGCCGTGTGCATGGGTGGTAATAATAATGATGGTTGTTTGAGTCGTCAACGTTGTACTTGTATGTGTAGGCGGGAAGGTCATCAACGTACTACACGTGTGCGGTGTGCATGGGTGGTAATAATAATGATGGTTGTTTGAGTCGTCAACGTTGTACTTGTATGTGTAGGCGGGAAGGTCATTAACGTACTACACGTGTGTGGTGTGCATGGGTGGTAATAATAATGATGGTTGTTTGAGTCGTCAACGTTGTACTTGTTTGTATGTGTAGGCGGGAAGGTCATCAACGTACTACACGTGTGCGGTGTGCATGGGTGGTAATAATAATGATGGTTGTTTGAGTCGTCAACGTTGTACTTGTATGTGTCGGCGGGAAGGTCATCAACGTACTACACGTGTGCGGTGGGCATGGGTGGTAATAATAATGATGGTTGTTTTGAGTCGTCAACATTGTACTTGTATGTGTAGGCGGGAAGGTCATCAACGTAACACGTGTGCCGTGTGCATGGGTGATAATAATAATGATGGTTGTTTGAGTCGTCAACGTTGTACTTGTATGTGTAGGCGGGAAGGTCATCAACGTACCTACTACACGTGTGCGGTGTGCATGGGTGGTAATAATAATGATGGTTGTTTGAGTCGTCAACGTTGTACTTGTACGGGTAGGCGGGAAGGTCATCAACGTAACACGTGTGCATGGGTGGTAATAATAATGATGGTTGTTTGAGTCGTCAACGTTGTACTTGTACGGGTAGGCGGGAAGGTCATCAACGTACCTACTACACGTGTGCGGTGTGCATGGGTGGTAATAATAATGATGGTTGTTTGAGTCGTCAACGTTGTACTTGTATGTGTAGGCGGGAAGGTCATCAACGTACTACACGTGTGCGGTGTGCATGGGTGGTAATAATAATGATGGTTGTTTGAGTCGTCAACGTTGTACTTGTTGTATGTGTAGGCGGGAAGGTCATCAACGTACTACACGTGTGCGGTGTGCATGGGTGGTAATAATAATGATGGTTGTTTGAGTCGTCAACGTTGTACTTGTATGTGTAGGCGGGAAGGTCATCAACGTACCTACTACACGTGTGCGGTGTGCATGGGTGGTAATAATAATGATGGTTGTTTGAGTCGTCAACGTTGTACTTGTATGTGTAGGCGGGAAGGTCATCAACGTACTACACGTGTGCGGTGTGCATGGGTTGTAATAATAATGATGGTTGTTTGAGTCGTCAACGTTGTACTTGTATGTGTAGGCGGGAAGGTCATTAACGTGCTACACGTGTGCGGTGTGCATGGGTGGTAATAATAATGATGGTTGTTTGAGTCGTCAACGTTGTACTTGTATGTGTAGGCGGGAAGGTCATCAACGTACTACACGTGTGCGGTGTGCATGGGTGGTAATAATAATGATGGTTGTTTGAGTCGTCAACGTTGTACTTGTACGGGTAGGCGGGAAGGTCATCAACGTACCTACTACACGTGTGCGGTGTGCATGGGTGGTAATAATAATGATGGTTGTTTGAGTCGTCAACATTGTACTTGTACGGGTAGGCGGGAAGGTCATCAACGTAACACGTGTGCGGTGTGCATGGGTGGTAATAATAATGATGGTTGTTTGAGTCGTCAACGTTGTACTTGTATGTGTAGGCGGGAAGGTCATCAACGTACCTACTACACGTGTGCGGTGTGCATGGGTGGTAATAATAATGATGGTTGTTTGAGTCGTCAACGTTGTACTTGTATGTGTAGGCGGGAAGGTCATCAACGTACCTACTACACGTGTGCGGTGTGCATGGGTGGTAATAATAATGATGGTTGTTTGAGTCGTCAACGTTGTACTTGTATGTGTAGACGGGAAGGTCATCAACGTACCTACTTCACGTGTGCGGTGTGCATGGGTGGTAATAATAATGATGATTGTTTGAGTCGTCAACGTTGTACTTGTATGTGTAGGCGGGAAGGTCATCAACGTACCTACTACACGTGTGCGGTGTACATGGGTGGTAATAATAATGATGGTTGTTTGAGTCGTCAACGTTGTACTTGTATGTGTAGGCGGGAAGGTCATCAACGTACTACACGTGTGCGGTGTGCATGGGTGGTAATAATAATGATGGTTGTATGAGTCGTCAACGTTGTACTTGTATGTGTAGGCGTGTGCGGTGTGCATGGGTAGTAATAATAATGATGGTTGTTTGAGTCGTCAACGTTGTACTTGTATGTGTAGGCGGGAAGGTCATCAACGTACTACACGTGTGCGGTGTGCATGGGTGGTAATAATAATGATGGTTGTATGAGTCGTCAACGTTGTACTTGTATGTGTAGGCGTGTGCGGTGTGCATGGGTGGTAATAATAATGATGGTTGTTTGAGTCGTCAACGTTGTACTTGTATGTGTAGGCGGGAAGGTCATCAACGTACTACACGTGTGCGGTGTGCATGGGTGGTAATAATAATGATGGTTGTTTGAGTCGTCAACGTTGTACTTGTATGTGTAGGCGGGAAGGTCATCAACGTACCTACTACACGTGTGCGGTGTGCATGGGTGGTAATAATAATGATGGTTGTTTGAGTCGTCAACGTTGTACTTGTATGTGTAGGCGGGAAGGTCATCAACGTACTACACGTGTGCGGTGTGCATGGGTGGTAATAATAATGATGGTTGTTTGAGTCGTCAATGTTGTACTTGTATGTGTAGGCGGGAAGGTCATCAACGTACTACACGTGTGCGGTGTGCATGGGTGGTAATAATAATGATGGTTGTTTGAGTCGTCAACGTTGTACTTGTATGTGTAGGTGGGAAGGTCATCAACGTACTACACGTGTGCGGTGTGCATGGGTGGTAATAATAATGATGGTTGTTTGAGTCGTCAACGTTGTACTTGTATGTGTAGGCGGGAAGGTCATCAACGTACTACACGTGTGCGGTGTGCATGGGTGGTAATAATAATGATGGTTGTTTGAGTCGTCAACGTTGTACTTGTATGTGTAGGCGGGAAGGTCATCAACGTTGTACTAGTATGGGTTGGTGGGAAGGTCATAAACGTTGTACTTGTGTGTGTGTGGAGGGGGGGGAGTGGAAGGACATCAATATGGTCACAAATGTGTATAGGTGGATTTATGAGTTATAAACATCTTATTTATGTAGTCTTCTTCACACAAAAATTACAATTTGCATATTAAAACAATATGTAAGTGTTATTTTTAATACATCTTTAAAAGATTCCATAAAAATGTTTAAACGTAAATTCTTTTTAAAATTTTAAGTACTGAGGATATATACACATGGCAGGATATATAATCGCATTGAAAAACTTATGAAATTATTCTTGTATAATTGTTAAAACTACGTTGATTGGAGACAGATTAATTAACGGGTTATTTTTCAATTGGTTTTATAATTTTACATTTATTCTTTTGATGACATTGGTCAATATATGGGCAAATATGAATTTCAAATGAGTGTTTCTGAGTTAATGTAGTCTTTATTACAAACTAAGGCTGATTATTGTAATAAAGACTAGAAAGTGTCATCTTTGATTTTATAAGCACACTGATGGATTTTCCCTCAAATGTAACATTTTGTGTCTCAAATTATCAGCTATTTTTGTGGTCTATTGTGGAGCGCTAGTGTACTTCCATGTAAATGTAATGTAGTTTAAACCAGTAATAGTAGTGGGCGTTGTCCAGTTGTCCAGTTCAAGCAGAATTTGTATACTTCAATTTCCACTATTTTATTAAAACAAATGGTAGCCAATTCTACTCAGGATATACTAGAAGATGAGACAACATCATCTCGGCAATATACATCTCAAGATCTCAATGAAGCAGATGACTCAAATCTCACTGGCAATGTAACCACTAATGAGGATGCAGCTACTCCAGCGGCCACGGCGGTTACAAGAGCAGCCGATCAACTAACGGTGCAGACATCAACTCAAACAGAGCAAGTTACTGTGGCACCTGGCGACCTATCATACAGTGAAGTGTTAAAGCAGAGCAATGGTGATGGTAGTGGAGTCAGTGCTGGGTTAGACACAGTGATATATGGCTGTAGTGCGGCCCAGTTATCCTTCTCAGCTTTAAACTTAAATCTCCAAACCACCTCACCAATAAAATAAAATCACAACACAATTTAGTCAAAAATTTTCACCAGAACATTCAACACCTCCCTTCTAGATTAAATTCACTACAGGCAATTTTAGACGAAATAAATCCTCATATAGTTGTTTTGACAGAACATGACATGAAAGAAGAAGAAATAAAACGGCTTAATATAGATTCTTATTTAGCAAAATCTTGTTTCTCTAGAAAAGTAAAGACTAAAGGAGGGGTTATTATTCTGGCAGAGAAGGATTTTGAGCTGAGAGGGGTCTCTGTGCCGGATGCACTAGGTAATGTTTTATTTGAAGAGTTACAATTTGAATTTTGTGTCTGTACATGGAGTATTAATAAACAAAAATATCTCATTATTGGTATTTACAGGTCACCTAAATCAGATGTCAATATTTTTTTGGATAGGTTAGGTAGTTTAATTGATTAATTCAATAAAAAGTATGATAAAATTATTGTAGCAGGTGACCTGAATATAGATGTTTTAGTATTGGATAGCAGACATAGATTACTAAAACAATTGTTAAAAAGCAGAAATATGAGGTACCTTGTCGATTTCCCAACCAGAGTTACAGATATTTCGGAGACAGCAATAGATAACTTCTTGATAAAAAATATAAAATTATCTAACTTAAAGGTAGAAGGTCTGGTTACTTTCTTATCTGACCATGATGGACAGCTATTAAAAGTAAAATGTAAACATTCAATAAAAACTACAAATATTCCTATAAAAAAACAGTTGTGTAAGTTCTCACCTGAAAACATTAATCTATTTACGCAATTACTTTCCAAAGAATCATGGTTCAATGTCTATAACATAATGTCTATTCCAGGGTAGAAAAAAAATATGATGTCTTTTTTAAAATTTTTTCTTTCTATTTTGATCAGGCTTTTCCCAAAATATTGGTTGCAAAGATAAACAAAAACGTACATGGATACCTATCTAAAGAATTAAAAATTAAACAACAAAATATTATTCGATTGACTAAGGAGTATCGTGGTAAAAAAAGTATTAGTTTAAAAAATTATTTACATCAGGAAAAGACTATTTATAAAAGAGAATTAGATGTGGCTAAAAACAGACATTTTCAAAAAAAAATTGAAAATTCCCAAAACATTAAAAAAACTGTATGGAGTATAATCAACTCTTAAGTTGGGGAAAATGACAAGAAACAGTTTAAAAATATAACTTTAAACCAAAACTCAGAAATAGTTTCAGACCCTAAAAAAATTGCAAATATGTTTAATGGTTATTTTAGTGACATGGTTACGGATTTGATTTTAGATAGTGACAATCAAAATGAGACGACTGATGTGAAAGCTGATTTTATCGATGCTTTGTGTGTGAAGCCAAAGTTTGATTTGAAACTGATCGATGAAAGGGAGGTGGAAAAAATCATTCAATCTTTAAAAAATAAACACTCCAGTGGGCATGATGAAATTCCTGTAACAATAATAAAAGCTGTAAAAGCCTATATAAGTAAAATTTGGTGTCATCTAATTAATTCTTCTTTTGTATCAGGCATTTTCCCAAACATATTAAAGCAGGCAAAAATAATTCCTTTACATAAAAAAATGACCCTGAAAATATATCCAATTATCACCCAGTATCTGTGCTTCCTTCAATTTCTAAAGTGTATGAAAAAGCTGACTATTTACAATTATCAGAATTTTAAGAAAAATTTAATGTTCTAGATGATAATCAGCATGGATTCCGGATCGGGAGATCAGTGGTGAGCGCAGCTGTTTCTTTTATTGAATCTGTTATTGAATCCGTAGACAAAGGAAATTATACAGTTGGTATATTTATGGACCTTTCTAAAGCGTTCGATAGCGTAAAACAGTAAATTACTAGAAAAACTTTAAATCATTGGAATATCTAAAAGAACTCTTATTTGGTTTTCTTCTTATTTGACAAATAGATCTCAATTTGTGGAAATTACCCATTTGACAAATTATAAAAGAATTATCAAACCATCAGCCAATTAAATTTGGGGTGCCCCAAGGTTCAATTTTAGGACCTTTGCTTTTTTTGTGTTATCTTAAGGGCATGGAAGATACTTTAACCTATAAGCAAAATTCTAAACTATGTCTTTACGCTGATGATTCTAATTTGATCATATCATCTAACTCTCCAAAAGAAACTGAAATTCTAACATATGTGGAATTAGAGAATATTGGAAACTATTTTTACAATCACAACTTATTATTTAATTCACAAAAAACAAAATTTATAAATTTTAAAACAGCACAGAACAAAATCACAAAAGAACCAACAATAACTTATAACTCAAATAACATTCATAAGTAAAATGAAATCAACTTTCTAGGTTTAACAATAGATGAAAATTTAAATTGGGATGAACACATACAGAAAATTTTAATCAAAATTAACTCCGGAATTTTTGCATTATCAAAAATGGTTTTTTATTGTAATATAGAAACTTTAAAAAGTATATATTTTGCCCATGTACACTCTCATCTTTTATTCGGTATAGCATTATATGGGTCAACAAAAAAATTAAATATGGATAGCATTCTGAAGCAGCAAAAAAAGGCTATCAGAATAATGCTTAAGTTAAACGAGATGATTCGGCAAAAGAACATTTTAAAAAATTACAAATTTTTACAGTTTATGGCCAATATATATATATATATGAAACGATTCTTATTACCAAAAAACAAGACTCAGAGGAAAACATAACTCCATTACACTCTTATAATTTTAGGAGGAGAAGGGAGATTGTTCAGCCTCACAAATTAAAATGTTTTGAAAAAAACCCTCATATGCTGGTAACTTTTTTCTAAAATATGTCCCTGATTTTATAAAGAAAGAAAAAGATCTATTAAAATTCAAGAGAAGGCTTAAAGAGTATATAATAAATTTAGCTGTATATTCTTTTGACGAGTTTTCCACCTCCCAGAAACAGATGTAAAACCCTAACATTTCTGTATACAGTAGGAATTTCTTGTGTTTAGATGTTTTATTCTTTTTTTTTATATTTTATTTACTTTTAGACACTATTCACTGTACCACCAATGTACACGATATATGAATAAAGATGTTTGACTATGACTATGACTATATAGTTAGAAAAAATTATGTTCTATAATCAGTATATATTCTTAATAATTCTTTCAGACTTAATTTATAATGTTTATTATATATTGAAATAAGAAATTCATTTGGTAGTTTCTATTTAAAAAGCTCAATTTTGTAGTATCCCACTACATTAGATTAACTGTTTGAAATAGTTTTAAAAAAAATTCTGGAGAATAATACTTTACTTTTATTACTTAAAGAATATTCAATGACAGTTATTTGAAATATAGGATTTTTTTGCTGTTTTCAAAATCAGTTATATTGAAGGGTAATTATATTGCATTAATTGTAATATAACAGATTAAAACAGGACATATAGCAGAAATTTTTCTAGTATATTTTGTCCATATTCCTTTTAGTCTATATTAAATATAAAGTATACACTTATTATTCTAAGTTATAGATATTTAAGGTAAAATAAAATAAAAAGATAAATACTACAAATTATTTTGACGCTCATACAAAGTGAAGACTATATTTGCAATGGCCTCAGTAAAGTAACAGGATTTGTGAAAGCCAAGTGAACTGAAATAGTTTCAAGGTAATGAGTGTGCTTTCTCTTGATAGAAAATCCCCTAACTTTCTCAAATTGCATGACCACAAACACTTATACTGTTCCTAATTTGTATTGCAATATACATGGGACTGCTTCTGTTATTTGCATATATGGCCATAATACATATAATATAGTATGTTTTTTCAAAGTTATTTATTAGCATTGGATTACTCATGATATGTAGATTATATTTGAAGATTTCCAATGCTTCCAGTGTTTAGGAAACAAACACAATGTTTCCACAGGTATAACAAACTAACTCCTGTCATATTCAGGTGTACTTACTTAGTCTCCATCTAAAACTACTTTTTTTCTCTCCTTAACCCATACTAATTCAAAAAAGACTTAATACTACATGCTTAGATACTAAAGATTACTGTTGAAAGTCAAACATTCTTAAAAAACTATCACAAATAACATAATTATACAAAATATAACACACAATTTGAAATACAAAAGAAATGCAAAATATGAAAAAAATCAACAGAACATAAAGCAGGCTATTAAATAGACAAAATATTCAAAGAGATACAAAATAAAAATATGAAAATGTCAACAAAACATATGGTATGTCAATTTTGTTAGGTTTGAAAATTGAATTCTTGACTATTGTTAATATTTTATTTCTGTAGCCTTGTCCAGAGATTTCCAATGTTATTGCAAGACAATTGTCCAGCAACATTGAACATGGTTGTTCCGTGGATGGGTGACAGAAGAGGTATCCTGTCCTTGCACGCAGCCCGGTCATTGGTGGTAATTCAGAAGCCGTCTTTGATGCCGTTGGTCCCCCAAGTTAAGTGTTAAAGAAAGCTTCTTAGCCCTTGTTAAATAAGACTACTTTTTTAATTTTTTTTATATTTACAGCAAAATTTAATGAAACATACTACACTTACAAATTGTTGTAAATAACTCAGGTATGAGCATATGCCTAAATTACATGCAAACTCTGCAGAATTAGCATGTATTGTACATAATTAATTATTTATATAATATTGTTGGCTTTTTTCTTTCTCTCTTTCTTAGAGAATATATGAGCTCTCTTTCTTTCACTAGACCAAGTTGATCCAGTTCATTTCCCTGTCACTCTCTAGCAAACTTTCCAATACAAAAATTGTTTTGCCTGATTGTGTTTCCGTTTAAAATGTCAGTTGGTGTTATAACTACTGCTTTTAGGTTTTCTTTTATTGCACCATTCTATTTCATTATTTCTGTTTTGAATCTAGGTCGATTTTTATGAAATTCCACAACTTGCTTTATTTACATACTAGGTTCAATTCACTTGAAACGCCTATAGGATTGTAATCTTTGTTTTCTAGTGTCACTATGTCATTATATTCCCCTACTTCCTTATAATTCTGAAAATTAGAAAAAAATGTTTCTATAAAACTTATTTTCTCTTTTTTTGTATTAGTTCAATGCCAACTTTTCTGCTAGCAACTAGTCAGCGCCATAAAATTATTCTGGTTTAATTACTATGTCAAGTTTTGTGTATGTAGAGGATTGTTTATTATAAATGTTTTGAGTTGCCAGCATGGTGGCTCAGTGGCTAAAGCCCAACACACACTACTGACAGCTCATCTGCTCTGTTCGCAGTTACGTTTTGTCACATCTTTATCACCCTGAGCCTAGCGGCGAACCGAGCATCGTCTCGTAACATTTTGGCAGAACCACAACTCTAGTTAAGTACATCGACTACAGATCACCTGCTTTAATTAAATTTCAAGTGACGTGTTGTTGTATTGTATTTTGTATAGATGTTCAACAGTTTCACAATTTCTACATGGCTAGTTCACAGAAAATAACAATGGCTGCATGCATTTACCGTCATTAGCAACAATTATGAAAAGAAAAGGAATAAGAGATTTTGTTGGGAAGAAAATTTTCTGCAAAGAAGAAATGTTGGTACAGTATTATGCTGACTCTGAAGTTTCAGTATGTAAGCAGTATATACAATAATTTTACCCGCATGTCAACAAAAGAGATTTAAATCCCACAAGAGAGAGCGGCTTTTGTAACCCTCGATAAATACTATGTATGTGAAATAAATTCACTGCAATCCATCGCTGAACTTATTACAATTACTTTAAGCCTGTTAAACTACAGTAAACTAATTACAACTAATAAAAAATTTACTAATAAACAATATAAACAGTAAACCATAAGTGCTAGATGTAGATGAAGGAGGTTACAGTACGATGTTACGAACCTGCCACACACTACCATGCGCCGAGCCGTAACATCCCTTTTATGCATCAGGAAAAACTGACAACTGATGGTTCGAGGCTCTGCTCGCCCAGATGCTCGCCACGACGCTCGGTTCTACCACACACTAGCGTAACATGTCAAAATCTGTTACGGTTCGGTGCTCCGCTCGGTAGTGTGTGGCGGGCTCAAGGCTTCAGACTACTGAATGCATGCATGGTCCAAGGTTTGAATCCCCAGTTGAGCTGTCAGTATTACATTGTTAAATAAAGTTCATGCACAGGCCTGCAGGCCAATGTGAACTGGCTAGTAAAATGTCTAAAAAAAGATAAATTAGTCCAAAGTCAACAGTCATTTTGTTAAATTAGATCCAGATATTTGAATGAGGAAACTCTTTTTTTCCTCTATTTGTGTTTGGAAATTCAAGCATTTAGGAGTTGATTTGAAAGATTTATTCTTTTTTTTCAATTGAATTTGTAGACCCTACTTTTTTCCTCTACTTATTTCGAGTATTAAATTTATTTTTAAAAAAAATTATCTCAATATGAAATTGCAAGATCACTGGCAAAAGCTAGATAATAAAATTTAATATTAGTTCTACCCAGTTTGAAGAGTTGTTCCTTTGCTGTTGAAAATCTCATAATGCAGCTATCTAAATTCATATTTTAATTTTTGGGCCAGGAAATTGGGAAAACCGAATAGAAATCAAAATTAACCGTTTATTCAAGAATTTGCCAAAGTTTAAATTATCAAAATCAGCAAATTAAAAAGCACTTTAATAGCTCTCATTTTTACTTCACTTAAGAAAATTTAACTGCATTTTTTTTTATCGTTACCTAAATTTTTAACACACCAAATTATGAAAAATTATTTACACCAAATTTGTATTTCAAAATAATTAGACAACTTAATCACATATAACTGTACACTAAAACCACTATTCACATAAAAAACTAAATTACAATTAATTTTTTCAACACAAAAGGTTGCCCACGGACATTTACTCCATAATTTCAGTAACACAAGGGGTGTCATATGAAGGGAAGCTCTGCGCGAACTACTGCCTTAAACCAAACATAACCTTCTTAAACAAAGAGTAATTAGGGTTTTCATAGATAGGGGCTTGTGGGGCACACAGACTTCATACTGCATTCTTTAACAATTATTTAACTTTAACAGTGCACAAGAAGAAAATTCCATGATCCCACCCCTCTGGAGGGGTAAAAGACTACTACTGTAATAAAATACATAAATGTTGAGGGTAAAAGAAAAATTAAGAAATATAGTATCTACATCAGATTAATTTTGAATAGTTTAGTGCAGAGATCATATTAGTTTTTTCCACCTATAATAAAACATCATATCTCTATATCATAAACTCCCATTGTTTATTACATTTTAAATTATCAGTTAAAATTGTCTAAAATATAAACAACTGCACAGAACAACTGTTATCAGTCTTTAAGTGTACATTACAGAAAATTAATTTTACCACTGTCCTATAAAAGAATGAATTACATACATTTTTTTTATATTTATCCACTTTAATTTTAAATATTGTAATTTTTAAACTTAAAAGTATTGTCCAATGACAAATAAATTTCAATTCAATTTAGAGAAGAATTTAATTTAAAATATGTTCAAAATTTTAAAAAACCACTTACTATAGTAACAATTTGGTCAACGACTTCTAGCGTTTGGGATAGTCATAATGGAATGAAAATAAGCTTGTTTCAAAGCTTGTGGCAGGTAAATGGGCATAATTTTACCTGGCTAAAAGCTGAAGTCCACCATGGACCTGTGGAATTTTTAATATACCTATTCTATGATATAAAAACAATGTACTTCTTGTGTAACTAACTAGGTTAAGAAAATGCCACAACTTTTTTTATTTCTTGTGTGATTTCAATAAATTAGGTACCGTTTGCTTTAAACATAAATTTATACAATTTTACAATTCAAGTAATATTCCTATACAGGGTGTGGTATTTAGCAATTCAACATAAATGTTATTAACAAGCCGTCATTTAGAATTTTGACAAAGACAAAAATTGAATTTAAAAAAATGAAAGTTATTTACTGTTATAGCCCATGTTAAAGGTTTCCAGCCTACTACCTTTCTGGTTGTTTTTAAAAAGTTATAATGTAATAAACACAGACGGACAATGATGCATTTTAGGCCATATGCTTATAAGAAGTTTTTGGTTTGTTTTGACCCTAGGAATAACCTCCTGAAATTTTGTCATCTTTAATTCTTCTGTTCCTTTGTGTTTATATTATTTTTGTTTATTGTGTTAATATTTGGTGCCCATAAGTCTTGTTTTATTGCTTTAATAATGGCTGAAAAACAGAAGACAATAGTAGTTCAGCTGGGTCACTCTGACTGCTAGTGACAGGAAACTTGATGCCTAGTAACATTAAAAAACATAGAAGGGGCAGGAAACATAATGTTAAGGACAATTAAAGGAATTAGGAACTGAACGTGCCTTTATTTGCAGAACATGTATACAACTATACATAGTCTTGTGTCATGCATATAGTAATGGAAATCTACGTGATTTAACCAATGAAGAAATAAGTTACATACCTTCATTTTAATCCGGATCCCGTATAGTCACAAGGCCACTGTAGTTAAAACATTTAGTTTCTTAACTTATGTGTTGGTAGAAATACAAAACAACTGAATGTCCTTCGTGAATTCCTCTGTCCAGAGGAAGGTAAAAGTAGTTTAATGAAATCGATCACCATAACATTGTGTATTTGCACTTATACTGTAGTAATTGTTTGTTGTATGGCTTTTTCTTGAAACATTTAAATAAATAAAGGCAGAATAAGATAAAAAAATTACTATTTCAACCTGTTTTTATGTAAAACAACGTAAAATATCAACCTTTTACTAACTATTATTTTCATGATTCAAAACAATTCTGGATATAATTCAATTTTATTATTACGGTACTCAATGTTATCGTTCTACTTGGTAATTTAAATTAATTTATCAAAAAACTCTAAATGTAATCATTTTTTTGATAGTTTTTTAATGTCTATATATTTTTTAATTTACAGAATAATTCTGCTTGTTATTACAATATTTATTTTTTATTTATTTACTATCAGACTCAGATCATAAAGATATGGGTGAATACGGATTTCAAATGACTGTGAGGAGCGGATGTAATCATTGGTATGAAATAGTATCAACCGTTCTTAGATAGTGTCATTAATTAATATGATAGATCATGCCCAAAATGATAAATGAACAGCCAGTGGTTAACAGCTTTCAAAATTTGTTATGACTCTGATTGGGATCGAACTGAGAAAATTTAGCTTATGAAGCTGGGTTTTAGCCAACTAAGCCACCAACCAATTTACCATTTAAGGAAATATTTACTATCCTAATGAAAATATATTTAATTTCTAATGATTACTAATATTATTTATTGTTAATATTATGATTAAAACAATTTAGTACAATAATCTTTTTGAACTTAGTCATAACAATTAAAACACATGTACAGTATAAGAAGTGAAAAACCAATGTTACAAAAACAGACATTTTTTAATTTTGTGATCTTGGCATGGCTACAGCTTGGTCAAGCTAGTTGTGCGGCAGCTTTAAGTGAGATAGAGAATGAGAGAGAGGGCACCGTGGCCCACTGGAGAGAGATGGAAGATTTCAAATGGCCTTGAGAGAGAAAGAAAAAAGCGGAGAGGTCACTCATTTGGTTTGGAGGGAGTAAATGGCAGAACAGCCAGTGCTAGGGATCGGCAGCCAAGCTAAGCTTGTTTCATCCGCTATATAAAAGTTGGATTTCCATATTTCTTTTCACTTCTTATAGATGTGTATTCATTATTATTTAGATGTATTCTTAGGCAGCAAAATTCCAAAGAATAAATTAAAGGTCCATAAAAATAGATTTGATTCACCAAGTTAATCCATTGTTAATAAACATTATTATTTATTTTTACTAAGTTAATCTGTTGTTAGTATTAATATTATTATTTCTTTTCAATGAAGGGTAACAATACATACATCATAATCAATAAATTCCTAAAAATAAACTAAGAATGTTTTTGAAAACACATTTTATTACTATTACTAGGTATTACCACAGTAAAATATTGATATCTTATTAATATATAGCTCTAGCTATTTAAAGTGCACAATGCGGTAGATAATGCAAGGCAAGAAAGCTAATAACCTCATGAGAAAACACTGCATCTCAAACAAAATTAACATAATTTTAATGATTTAATTGTGTAACTTTCTCTGAGAATTCCTTGCCTAATTAATATTTCCTAGTTATTGCATAATAATCAAAATATACTTGCATAATAATATTCCATTTTACAAGCTTTACTTACGATTTATATGTTTTTAACTTTTGTATTTCATAAATGCCCAAATTACAAAAAATCCTTTTATGAACAAAATAAAAAAATTAAAAATCATTGATTAGAGAAACAAGAAGACCACCTGCTCATATGGGTCCCATGTAGCTGGGTTTCCTGTTCAGTGAAATTAGTTATGGTTTGATTTTCACAGGTATTGCTAGCAGCCTCTTCCTACCTCTCGTTCATCCCTCTCTCTGCAGCACAAATGTTGTGACCAATACAATAGCTGAGCTAATAGTACACCAAACAGTTGTCAGAGCACTCATTTGAAATCAATCACCGTTAGATAGCAGTACAGGCGCATGTATATAGCAAATGACAGTCTGTTTCTATAGTCAATGGTAAAATTAACCTATCTACCAACCAAATCAATCATTACAAATGTTTTATTTTAACTTTATAATAATTGTTAAACACTGCAGATGGCCTATAGCCGAAACTAGTTAGTGATTTATTAGAAATATTAATAACAGGCACTTTGTTAAAAAACATTACTTAATTTATATTAATTTGCATATATGGTACAAAGGCTTAGCATTGCTTGGATCTGTTTTGTTTACTCTAATGAATCTTTTACTTTTTTGAATCTGTAATGAACTTGCTACTCGTAAAACTGGTGTAATACGAGTTTTAAATTGTTTTCCATACTTCTGTAGAGTAAAATTATTTTCATTTCACTTGGAACAATGAAACAGCTTGGTTTATCTGTTTCCTACTTCTTAAATTACATAGGGAGAAAACAATAAAACATTTCATATATTTTCCTTGTATTTCTTTTATTCAATAGTTTAATTTTACAAATACACAATTTAAATTACACTAAACAAACTGTTCATGATGAACAATAAAAAACCTTTAACCCTAGAACTGATATGAGTCGTAAATTACGACTCATTTACGTATCCCTTTACTGATAAAGTCGCGTTTTACGACGCATTAATTCACGGCCGCATAGCTCCGTAACCACTTAATCTATGTTGTTGTGATTTACACTAATCGATTCTCTGTTTTGTTTTCTACATCGATAGTAATATCCGAATGATCAGTGATTTGTTTACTGGCTGAAAATAAATCTAAATGCCGCATGCGCACGCATCATTGCCAGCTGATGGCGATGCGCGGGAAACGATTTGGCGCGCGGGCGTGCTCCAGTGTCGCATTGTTACTGTTCGTGAGTGGATTATTAATTGTTATTGTTTTTATTATAACCTAAAATGGATGATCCTGTCGGATCAGAAGACATTCGGAATATTCTAGACGATGAATACATTAGTTCAGATGCCGAAAGTGATATATCTGCAGAAGAATTTGCGGACAATGTTTCGTTGGCAGATTTTTCGTCAGGTAGTGAGGATGATTATGAACCAAGTGATGATGATGAATCTAGTGATTCAAGTGTTTCTGATTCTTGTGTACCCCTTGTAAATAGAGTTGCAACCCATGCAAAGGAAGGCATCTGAAGATGATTCGGACTAAGCGTCATTCATCACAGCAGCCTTGTATATAATTTAGTTTTTTGTAAATAACTTTCTTATTTTTTATATTATGATGAAAATGTACATATAACGTTTTTTATTCTATGAAATGGTGAACATTTTTTATATTTAACATTTGTGTCTTGCTCCTGTGGAACAAAAACTGTAAACAGGTAAAGTAAAAATATTATTTTGATTTTATTAATTTTTTTATTACTAATGAAAAAAAAAAAATATTTTGATGTAAGAAAATAATAAATATTATTGCTTTTTGTTATTCTGTAGTTCAAATGGAATAAAATGATATACAACAACATATATTTTAGGCTCACTGTATATTTATTATGATTTATTTTTAAATATATCAACAAACCAGTTAAAAGGGCCTCGTCATTCTGGAAAATAAGTATCATCAGTTCTAGGGTTAAAAGAATGTAAATAAAACTCTTTAACGTTATCTTCCTTAGGATACCAACTAATGTTTACTCTTTGATCATACTAATTAATTATAATGACTAGTTGTATTATGGTCTACTCTTTACCAAATTGCTTCTTTTTAAATTTAAATGCTTACATAGTCATTATTATTATTGATTAAAAATGCTCTTTGATAAATAAAGTTTAATTTATTTAGGTTTAACTCCTTTCAATTTAAAGTTCTTTTTCTAATATGAATAAATTGTTCTAATTAAACTGTGGAACCATTTAGAGAAGTTTTAATTAAAAACTATCTGAATGACCATACTCCTCTACAGGAATAATACCACAGTTTAATATCACTGACTGTGATAATACCTTAAGAATCAAGTAAAATCAAATTAACATCTGTAAATTTATTTACAATAGCTCACTGCTCAAGTGTTGGTACCTGACAAAACGTTTATGACTGAAAAGTGTTTAATACAAATTAATCCATTCAATTACAGAAAAGCTAATAAAAATTGACAAACTGTAACTTTTTTTGTAGTTGAGTGGCTTAATTAGTTAAAGTTGTCAATTAGTTATAATCATTGTGATAAAATGGGAAGCACAATGTACCCATTATTTAGATGTAAATTTGATCTTCACTGTTTGTCATAGAGCATACCACCGGGGACAAAGTTATTTGCCGGAGTTGTTTGCTGCCAGTTGTGCCATTCTTTTTGTGGTAAAGCAATGGAGCTCTTGTTCTTCCAATCATTGTAGTTACCCACACTACCCTGGATCGCCTTGGGTCGAGTGTAAGGAGTCCCTCGGTTATTCTTTGCTGGTGCTCTTCGTCCATTCACTTTATTTGCATGTTTACTTGATGTAATGTGCTAGAAAATATTTGCTGTTTGATCATTCCCTTTATTACAATACGTAATTTATAGTAAAAAGTGAACAAACTATTATGACTTTACGTTCTTATAGTTATATTTTTATTTATCTCATAAAACAGTTACAAAAAAATTCTCAACATGGGCTGATGGCTGTGGGTGGAGGCTGAGTCTATACAGTCTCTATACACAAAAACGCACTAATTAACTTATTTTACATGTACAAATGCGAGTAAATAATAAGTATAAACTTATACGAGAGTTTATAGTAACCAACTCTTCGTTCTTGCATTTCTAACAAATAGTCTAGAATATCTTTTTATTCATAAACAATGTTAAAAAGGAAAAAATACTGAAACAACACAAATAAATCTGCATCTATTAAATAGTTATACTGGCTTGTGAGTTTCAAAAGAAGCAGCATCCTGAATTAATTTTAAAATCTACAAGTGTGCATGTGATGAACATATACAATTACATTGATTTAACACTTGAAGCATGACTATTCCTTATGTATTTTTAAAATGTTTGTTTATATTTACATGTCATATGTAAGTTAGGGATGAGTGGTGCATTGAATCATTGATTCAATGTAGGATTTATCAAAATGTTGATGCATTGAAAGTACCACGCTGCATCTGCAATATTGATCTCAGAACTATTCTGATGCGCCAAAATGACGAATTGAATTAGTAAGAAAAAATGCCTTTTTAATCAATAATATTAATGGATCATCTTTTAGAATGAGTGCTTTGATGTTATAAATAACAAATTTTACAATGAAACCGTTGTAAAATGATTATTACTAGATTTTGTTTTGATAGTGTATGGTCGTTCCGAATGAACATGGTCTAGTGTGATCAGACGTACAAACTACAAGAAATAACTTGTACTGATATAAGTCCATCTCACACACACACACACATTGCAATTGTGTAAATTGTTGAAAGAATCAAACAATGAAACATCAAGCAACATGTATGAGAACCATAACTTACGTCCATGCAGCATAGCACAAATCAATGGAACATTCCCATAGTAACAGTCCATCTATTTCGGTTAGTTGGCAATTATTTTGGGGTTTATATTTCATAAAAATAAAAATTATTATATATTTACTTGGAATTATGAAAAAAAAACTAGATTCTTCTATAATGTTCTTCCTTGCATTAAAGTGACCCTTCTTATCACTTCCTGTCTGATAAAGAGCACCTGGCCTCTACAGTGCATCCTTTTTAGAATTTAATACCCTTATAAAACAAAACCTTTCTTTTTTTCATTTATAAATTCATTATGCATTTTTAACAATTCATGTAAGGATTCCTTTGTCGTTTCCATTTGACCATTCCTTGGAACAAAGTCTTTTTTAGATCTCCATTCATGGCCAGCCCTGTTGAGATGAGATGACTTGACAGGAGTTCCGTAATTAACGTATAAACCCAAGATATAAAATATAACACTGCAATAATAGAAAACACTTGTAAAGAAAATTATTTTAATTCAACTGATAAATTTACTATTTGTCATTTAAATATGGTTAGCCAAAAGTAATAAAAATTACTTAAACAATATCTCTGGTTATGAGGTATCTATGGTCGTGAGCAGATGTCTAGGAGTGGATCTTGCATACTTGTAAAGAATAGGAATTAAGTATAGGTGTGAGATTAGTTTCGTGGACCTAAGGGTACCTCTAGTTTTTGAGTGCTGTGTTGTCACTTTAAGTCTAGCTTTGTACATGCCTATGTGAAAACTGGTACCATGCAGGATGTCAAGATGTCGTAGAGAAGGACTTAAAAAAATGGACCCCTCAATATATTGGAAAATGGAAATGTACAAACTGTAGGATAGACCAACAACCACACCAATCAAACCAAGTACTACCAGACTCATTTTCCCTAAATAGCTCAGACACCATTCAAGAACTAAAAAATAGTCTAAATGAATGCAATTTGCTTGAAAATTCAAGCAGCCAAGAAGACAAACTGGAAATGGCTGCCAAAATAGGGTCTGCATTAGTAGTAGAAAATGAACTCTTAAAAGACGAAACACTCAAGCTAAGGACCAAATTAAGTATCATGGAGGATAAATTTGAGGAAATCGAAAAAGAAGAAAAGAAACACATGGATAAAATAGAACACCTACTTCAGCTAAATGCTGATGTTCAAGCTCAACTTACCAAAGAGAAGAACCTTCACCAAAAAGCCCAAATTATCTATGAGGAGCATGATTTAAAACTGGGTCAACTCATAGATGGTTATGTAAACAAAATAACAGAGCTTGAAAAAAACTATTTTCTTACTGCAAAATAAAATCAAAACCCAAGAAATGAAAACTAAGACTTTTAAAAGCTCTATGACACAGACCCCCCTCACTGATGAAATAATTAAGACCACACCGCACATCCCTACCACATCCCTGCTACTAGATATGTCAGACATTAAATCAAAACTTGATCAGCTGACGATAGCTATTAAAACCTTAACTTCAGGAGAACACCAAACTTGCCAACAAAAACTGAACAGCACTTTTACAGAATGTAGCAGCAAATCTCTAACCTCAGGAACCAGCCAAACCTGCAATCAAAAACTGAACAGCACTTTGACAGAATACAGCAGCAAATCTCTAACCTCAGGAACCAGCCAAACCTGCAATCAAAAACTGAACAGCACTTTTACAGAATACAGCAGCAAATCTCTAACCTCAGGAGCCAGCCAAACCTGCAATCAAAAACTGAACAGCACTTTGACAGAATACAGCAGCAAATCTCTAACCTCAGGAGCCAGCCAAACCTGCAATCAAAAACTGAACACCACTTTGACAGAATTCAGCAGCAAATCTCTAACCTCAGGAGCCAGCCAAACCTGCAATCAAAAACTGAACAGCACTTTGACAGAATCGATCAACACTCATACAAACCAAAACCTTAACCCAACACCTGGAGACAGACAAACCAGAAGAAAAAAACTGAACCAACACCCCTTGGCCAAGGTCAATGCTAAAACTCCAACTAAGGTACAAGTGATCAGCAAACAACGCAAGCCAAGTCCAAAGAAGAATGTGTTCAGCATCTCTCTGCAAGTCTCAAAACATTTACATAAACATCTACAGTCAGCAAAAGTGACCCCAGCACCCACTGAAGCACCCACCCCTGTAACACCTGCCTCTATGCCACCCACCTTAACGAGAAGGCCACCTATCACTGCTACTAAACTAGGACCCTCAGAAACCTTTGAAGAATTTTATGAAAAAAAACATTGGACAATTCAAAGCCAACTACCTAAAAAATTATTCTCCCGCTGTAGAAATTAACATCTCACCTTTTTTAGAACCAAGCAACAATATAACAGACAACAGATAACATTACTCCACCAAAACATCAGGAAGCTTGAAAATATAAAAGAGACCGCCTAGAACAAATTGTAACTGAAACTAAACCTACCATAGTAGTGCTGACGGAACATGGAACCATAGTAGGCCTCTCAGAGATGGACCTAAATTCAACTGGAATATCAGGGTATAACCTAGTGTCACAATATAGCAGAGCGCACCTGATATGGAGGTGTAGCAATGTACCAGAGGGAAGATGTCGACATTGATATAGAGTTAGCAACATCAAATCATAGCGAAGAACTTGTGTGTGAACTAGCTGCCACAACATTTAGAATAGGCAGTTCAAAATTAACCATAATCGGAATATACAGACCCCCACAAGGTAACCTGGATGAAGCGTTAAATTCCCTATCGCAATTGATCGAAGAACTCCAACCTCACAACCACAAGCTAATAATCACTGGAGACATCAACATCAATAGTCTAATACCTAACAAAAGCAATACTAAATTGACGGAAATCCTTGCCCTACACGACATCACAAGGCTAAACCTCCCTGCCACTAGAATAACACACATTTCATCCACTTCTATCGACTGCATCTGCACAAGCCTGCCTCCTGACAATGTCAAAGTGAATATTATAGAAACAGGCTTATCAGACCATAAAGGCCAGCTTTGCACATTAAACATTACAAAAAATAAAACCCAAAACCATACAAAATTAGGGAGGCAGATAAATAAAAAATCACTGGAACAGCTGAAAATACATCTATCAAACCATGACTGGAGAAGGGTCTATGCTTCGGAGACAGTGGATGAATCCTACAACACTTTTTTACATATCCTGACAATGGAACTTGATGCAGCATGCCCTGTGAAGAAAATTAAACAAAGGAAAATAAACAAAGTGATACAGTTCACAGACAGAAAATCAATACAGTTAAAACAAGACTATCTCAACTCTCTTCGTAGGTATGAGCTAACTGGACGGACAGAGGATAAAAACATCATGGCCGAGAGGAAGAAGTGTTATGACCTCAACCTGAAGCAAATTAAACAAGCAGAAGCAACTAAAAAAATCCTCCAATCTGACTACAAATCAAAAGCAGTCTGGCAAATAATAAATCAAGAAAGAACAACAAACAGAGGCAAAAAAGAAGTACAGCCCATGAAACTTGTTACTGCAGGCAAAGTACTAAACAAACCTACTGAAATTGCAGAGGAGTTTAATAAATACTTTGCAAGTATAGCTGAAAACACCTTAAAGGCAAACAAACAAAACACCAAGAGTAAAGGAATAAATAGTAAACCGTCCTCAGTACAACAGAATCTGACCTTCTCTCTGACAAACGAACAAGAAGTTAAAGATGCAATAGCCAAGCTAAAAAACAACGCGTCCTGCAGTATTGATGAAATCTCAGGAAAACTGGCAAAGCACTGTGTAGACGCCATTCTGGCACCACTGACTACCATCATTAACAGGTCTCTCCAAACAGGAATTTTTCCCTCAGCTCTTAAAGAAGCTAAAGTGTATCCAAAGTTAAAGAAGGGGGACAAAACCGAAATTGGAAACTACCGCCCCATATCAATTATCCCAACATTTTCAAAAATACTGGAAAAGATAGTACTAAAAAGACTTCTCGCCCATCTAATGGAGTTAAACCTTCTAACCAACAGCCAACATGGATTCATCAAAGGAAAGTCTACAACCACAGCCATGATAGATCTTGTAGAGTCAATTATAGATTATCTTGACAACAGAAAGTTCACAGCAGCTTTACTACTTGACTACTCCAAGGCATTCGATTGCATAGGACACAAGATAATACTAGAAAAACTCGAAGGGCTGGGAATAACAGGCACTCCTAAAACCTGGTTTGAGAGCTACCTCACAGGACGAAGCCAACTAGTTGAGCTGAACCACACAACTAATGGAGTGACACAGACAATCAGATCAAAACCACAACCAATGACTAGGGGTGTCCCTCAGGGATCTGTGCTCGGCCCTGTCTTGTTTATACTCTTGACTAATGACTTCCCTGACTATGTAAAAAACTTCAGCTCTGTAGTTATGTTTGCAGACAACACCACCCTCCTGCTCCAAAGTGAAACAGCCGAAGATCTCAGCATAAAAGCCTATGTAGCTCTAAATATGACCCAAGACTACTGCTCTTTGAATGACTTGGCCGCAAACCCATCCAAGACGAAGCAGATTAACTTTGGAGGAAGAGGGGTTCAAGTTCCTGTGTTGCCTAACATAAGTAGCGAAGAGGAAACCAAACTCTTGGGACTAACCTTGGACGCTAAGCTTACCTGGAATCCACATAATGACAGCCTCTGCAAAAAACTAAACACTGCCACCTATGTAATAAAAAGAATAAAAGGTGTAAGCAGCTGGAAACAGCAAAAATCGCATACTATGCACTTATGGAAACCCACCTGAGGTATGGAGTCATTGTATGGGGCAGCACATCAGCAGCAAACCTGAAGCGAGTGCTGAAAATACAAAAATCAGCTGTAAGATCTCTAACAAATCTGGATTCCAGGGACAGCTGCAGACCAGCATTCAAACAATTAAAAATAAAGACTGTCACAGCGATATATATCCAAGAACTCATACTTCATGTGGATAAGCTTGGACTTCCCAAGGCAACCCGACCACATAGTTACAATACCCGGAATGCGTCTCTGATACCACCAGCCGGACATCGAACTGCTCTTCACGACAAGAAACCCTCGACAATGGGAGCTCAACTCTACAACCAGCTACCAGCTCTTTTCAAACAACTAACAGGGAATGCACTGAAGAGGAAACTCGATTCGTGGTTGTCAATACATCCTATTTACACAGTACAAGAATTCACCGAAAAGATAAACCAGAGTTACACTAATACTCAGCCATAAATGACAATCATGTATTATTATCATGTATCATATGTATATTCTGACGCAAAACCTGTTCTCAATGTTCATGTTAATAAAGAGATTCTGATTGTTTAAACCTATCACTATAGCAGCTGTGTATCGATCCCCGCTTCTAATGTTGATGCTTTCATAAACGTTTTTAGTCATGCGTGGATGGTCTGGCACAGGTTAAAAACCATTTCTTGGTTTGTGGGGATTTTGATATCGACAATCTGAGGCAGAGTAGAGAAAAAATGATTTCTTGATGTGGTTGACTCGATTAAGGGTAAGTTAAACATTACCTCTCCAAGCAGAATTTCTTCCCGGGGCTCTGCAACTTGCATCGACAACATTATCACTGTGATTAAGAGTCATCAGACAAAATCTTTTGTTTTTGAAAAAGGACTCTGATCATTTGACCCAATTTACTGTTGTTTTCTCAGTTTCGCCTATAAATGATCCAGCATTTCACTATTCATTTAGAATTGTGAATAATGAGACGATTGGTACCTTGAACTGCTTACTTTGACAATAGAACTGGTTGGAACTGGTTGGATATGAAGCACCAAACTATACTTCTGTTTTAAAATCATTTTTAACGATCTTTACTCCCATACTCAATCATGCTTGTCCAGACCGCTAGAGAATGCAGTATTTCGGATGTAAAAAGAAGCCATGGGTCACACGAGGAATAAGGACATCCTGTGCCCGCAAACGTGAGTTGTTTATTATTAGCAAAACAAATTTTTCTCCTGATTTTGTCTCCTATTTTAGGAAATACAAATCCATCTTCCGTAGGGTTATTTCTTAGGCGAAACCTAACTATAACAACAGATTCATCAAGGAAGCAAAAACATGGGGAAAGCAACTTGGAGGGTTGTCAATGAAGTTGGGCCGTTCTGGGAACTCTGACAACCTGATTCGCTTGTCGGAGCCAACCGGAGCTGTTGAAAGTCCGGCGGAAGTTGAGCGTATCTTTAATGAATATTTTATCTCTATAGGAAGTCATATGTCTCAAAAAGACTCAGATAAGGCATCTTTTAACTATCAGATGAATTTCCAAGAATTTTGTGTGTGGGGGAGTTTCCTTGGATTACTTTATACCTGCCACAGTCGAAGAAGCTCTATATGCTCTTAACAAACTAAAAATATCAAAGTCCAATGGTTGGGATGGTATTACATCAGATATTCTCAAACGATGTTCTAACGCTATTGCATCACCCTTGCTTCACATGATAAGTCTATCTTTTGCTGAGGGGTCCTTTCCGGAACATCTGAAGCTCTATGTCGTGTATCCTATCTATAAAAAAGGACAAAGAACAGATAAGTCTAACTACAGACCAATTTCACTTTTGCCGACTATCTCCAAGGTGTTTGAGATTTATCATTCTTTCAAGACTTGAGCATTTCTTTTATTCAAACAATCTTTGATCTAACTCACAGTATGGCTTCAAGAGGGGCTGCTCAACAGCCAATGCTGTATATAGTGTTATCCAGGCAGTTCTGGAGGCCTTGGACCGATCACAGTTTGCTGGGGTGATTTATTATGATATGTCCAATGCTTTCGGCTGCGTGAGTCATCCTATTCTATTGGAGAAGCTTCGAAGGTATGGATTGAGAGCTAATGCCTTGTCTTTGCTTACTTCATCTATTGAATAAAATCTATCTGAAGAAGACAATTTATTCAATCCAGAGTTAAGCAATTACTTTAAAATGGTTTGCCAAAAACCTCAGTAGATGCCTTGGCACATAAACTGAGCTGCTATCAATGGAATAATAAACTGAACTCAACAAATTCCACTGCTATTTAACACCTTTCAAAATGTTTTTCAAAAACTAGTTGATAACATAAACTTTTATGCAAAAATTTAAAGAATCAAAACAAATCATTGCCCAAAATTGAAACATGATTGGTATTCTAATGATCTGGCTAATATGAAAACATTAATAATAATAATAATAACAACATGTTATCCAATAATGATATTATTATCAGATAACATATAAAAAAATATATATAAATAAAATAAAACACACATGTCAACAATTAGGCACCATTTTTTTTTTTTTTAACCAGAAAAACCAATATAGGAAATCGATTAAAGATGCTAAAATATTACATAATACTAATCTGATTGAAAGGAGTAGTAATAAGTGTAAAACTGCTTGGAAAGTGATAAAATGTGGTAGTAAGCAAAGTACATTGAGTAAAATAAACGCTGGAATTTCACCTGACACATTTAATATTTTTTTTTTGTAAACTCTGTTAATGAAATTAAAACTGAAGTAAGTAATCCTAGATATAGTTCAGAGGAGCTCTTTCAATTTGTTTCAGTAAATTCTCAAGCTTTTTCATGGAAACAAATAACTCCAGAAGATATAGTTACTACAACCGGCAAACTTAAAAATTCTGATAGTTGCGATGTCTACCTTATTTCTAATAGTTTGATTAAAAAGAAAAATAATACCTATCGCCACTTCTCTATCCTACTGCTTTAATCTCTGTCTCATGGAGGGAGTATTTCCTGATGAGTTAAAGGTGTCCTGAATATGCCCAATTCTTAAAAAAGGCTCTAGGGACACGCCGTAGAGCTAATTACCAAATTAGAGGTACAAGTATTCCTATTACATGAGATATCTATTGTAGGTGTAAATAATCAAGACTAAAATTAAGTTGTTTTAAATTACTGTCTATATTTTCAGTTCACTTTTTGATTACTGAATAAATTACCTTTACGTTTTAACTTATTTTTTTTGGATAATGTTGACTAGTTACTTCCCATGACTTTGGCTTTGAATTAAATTAACACAGTGTCATCAACTAGCTTTACCTACATTTCCCCTTCCTTTTACTTAATGATAAAAGCATGCTCAGTGTTAAATAAATTTACTGTCAACAATTTAATTTTTAAATAATCAATTTGGATTTATTGTGCTATACTGCATTTTTGGAGCCCTACATCTTATATTCTTTATATAATTTAAAACTGACCTTATTACTTTTGTATACAGTTTATTTTTATATATACCTGTATCACATATATTAATTAGCTAATATTTGGTAATACCATTGGTAATATACACTTCTAAAACTTAAATATAAACCATGTTATGTGCTGAATCGCATACACCTATGTTTGGACATTTCACCGTGTTTACATTTTTTTGTTTTGTTTGTGCATTTTTTTTTTTGAATCGCATACCCCTAATGTTAGTCATTTCCCTTGTTTACATGTTGCTGAATCACATGCCCTAATGATAGACATTTCCCTTGTTTACATGATGCTGAATCGCATACCCCTAAAGTTAGTCATTTCCCTTGTTTACATGATACTGAATCGCATATCCCTAATGTTAGTCATTTCCCTTGCTTACATGAACTATTATCTTACTGATGCCAAATAAACTATTTAAGTCTCCTATTTATGCCTTATTAAAATATGTGTTATCCCATGCAACTAGTTAACGTATTTGAAACAAAATTACTATGCAAAAATTTCAATGTTAAAATTTAAGAGAATCTCAGTCCTCTTATTTGTTCAGGAAATAAGCAAATAAGAAATAAAATAAAAGTTCATTATTTTATTGATATCAGATAATTGCATAGATAGACAATTTTGTAAACTATCCTTCAGTAAATAAAAAAAAATAATTCATTTTGTACAATTGTACATCAAATGGCATCAATCTTGCTACATCATAGGTTTAGTGTACAGATATAAAATAGAAAATAACTTAATACATATTGTTTTTTTTTTCAGTAAAATATTTTTTGCTGTGATGACCATCAATTAATTGTACGTCAAATGGCATCAATATTGCTATATCATAGGTTTAAAGATGTAAAATAGAAGATAACACAACACATAATTTTTTTGTAAAAGTAAAATATTGTTTATATTTTTTTATGACCATCCATAAAGATATATACCAAATGGAACAGTGGATTAAATGTGGGCAAAACATAATATTTTCAGAGTTTCCAAATTAGTAATTGACCTTAGCCTTCTTGAAAGTAAATTCCAGAAGACATTTTTTAACTTGATTACATGTAGATTCTAATTTAAATTTTGGTCTACAGCCAGCCATTCTTAATAATTGTACGTTTTCAGTATCCTCAACAATCTAATTATTGCATACAATATCTGAATAGCAAGAATTTTTGTTTCAAACAGTAGAAATTTATATAATTTTGTTTTAGAAAAATGTAGAAAAAGACTGTGATAGTCAAAAAACGTATTTAGGTTCATAGAGAATTGTCGGTTATTACTTTGGATATTCCTTTTAAGTAACACTGTACCGGGTCTTTTGACCAGTACATTTTGTTACTTGTCGTCGTGTTTTGCCAGGCTGCCTGAGATCGCTCGTGCGCTGCGATTTGTTTACCTTTGTGGCCATTGGCTTGGACTCTTTGTCGTTCCGGGTTTCCAGCTCTCCGTCTGTCGGGTCCTCGGCTGCCTCTGTTCACGACATGTTGTCTGGCTAAGAGACTCTTAAACGTAAGTGTTCGTTTTTGTAATTTCAAATATCTAATCACCCTTTTGGTGAAAATATTCTGTTTAAATAAGAATAATAATCGGGCTTATTTGTTAGTTTCAGTGTATCGTTAGATTGGTGTTCTTGGTCTAGATGTTTGTCAAACTAGGTTCGAGCCCATGTGCTCAAGGTTACTATTTCACTATTCATTTCTTTATTATATTTTGTTTTATGACAACAGTTAGTGCTATATAATTTTTATTGAGCCTTTTGCAGTTGGAGTTACCGATTTACCATATTTCTGTTCATTGACAATAACCTAGTCTATCTGTTTAGTTTGATTTTCATTTGTAGCATATTGCTTTTCTGTGCCAATAGCCTAGATTTTCAGTTTGTCATTTTCACTTCCATATACGTAATTCTTTTTATAATTTGTTAAGTATGTAATTTGGTTTAAATATAATTTTCTAACAGAATCTTTGTAACCTAAAATTAATCTTTTATTGTCTTGTTTGCTCCAATCATGTTCTTATTTGTCTTTTCCTGTTTTGTTTTGCAGTATCATGCACCTGTATATTTATTAGTTTATTATGTGTATTATTTTTCTTTTGCTGTACTTGTACCAAATCTGCTGTGATTTGGCCTTGCAGTCCAGGGTCCTTGAGTGGGACGTTTACCCTCAGTCTGCCGTTTGGATGAAGTTCTACCACCTCTACTGTGAGCCTGGCCTGGGGACCATGTGATAGAGCCTAGTTTTGCCCCTCTATGCCCTCTCTACATCCTTGGGTGGGGTTCTTCAGTCCTCAGGTCAGTGCGTTCCATGTTTTTCCCGGCGGCTGAGCTGAGGGTGGTAATTTATTGTGATATATAAAAAAAAAGACAAAGAAAAATAAAAATAAAAACAGAAGATGTTCTCCACTTGGCCCACGCCCTCCAGAAAAATAAACTAAAAGTTATCTTAAAACTTGAATGCAGCCAAATGATTTTTATTTAGGCCATATTTTTTTAATAGTCTTTACCTGTTAATTTTGTTTATTATTTATTAAGGTTTTAGAGGTTTATTTTTCTTGTTCTTGTTTTAAAGTATTTATTTATAGTTAAAAACAAAAATATTTTGGGGCACTGATTAACTATGGGATTGTTCATATTGTCGTTAGGCCTAGTGGTTAAGTTAGTTAGGGTTATTTATTTATTTTGTGAATTGTATTATTGATGTCAGTTGCTAATGAAACGATACGTGTTATATTTTATTTTTAATTACTTCTGTTTTAATCTCACCAAAAGGGGATTATTTATTTTAATGTTTTACTTTTAATTCGGAGCTGCCCAGGGACTCCGGCTTACTCCTTGGCCTCGGTGGAATCATGGGATGTGGGCTAAATTGCCGGTTAATTGTCAAAATTTTTCTAAATTTTTCATTGTAAGTTTTTTATAAATATTTTGGGTCTCTGGTATTTTTGCAGATAGGCACATATGTTTTGTAATTTTGGTATTTATAGCGTTTGTTGTATTTGTGTGTTAGTTTGTTATCTCTTGTTAATGTTGTGTTTCTTGTGGATTTTCAAGTGTAATTTGGATATTGTGGCCTTCTACCGGTTTGTCCAAATATTTATTTTTTTTCTTCAAAATAAATTCGTTTTTGTTCAGCTGCTGAGTTGTAATTTGACCCTCCAACTGCCACCTGTGATCCTATTGCCGGAGTGGTTTTGAGCCATCCCCCAGTTGGCACAACTTCCAGTTTTGGGTGGGGGATGGGTCTCAACACTAAAACAAAATTGGGCCCAAAATCAAACCCTGTGGGCACCAAATTTTACTGGAAGGAGAGGTACTGATGTTGGTTATTAAGTTACTTCCACAAAATGTGCCATATCAGTCAAGTATAACTTTATCCATTGATAAGTTGGACGCTTTGTGCCAAGGGATGTAAGTTTATTTAACAATATTGATTATATTTAGGTTAGGTTATTAAGCAAAATACTATCAGAAGCATTTTTAAGATCCATAAAGACCCCAGCAACTGTTTAGCCTTTATCAATTGTGTTAATAATAGATTCAATGTATTCTGTGATAATTGTTATAACTGACTTATTCTTTTAATATCCATGATGAGCAAATCAATTGAGAGCACATTACGTTTTCAAACATTTTATCAGAGATAAATTTGCAAAGAAATAAACTTTTAGATAGAAAAAATTATTTGTGACATAACCACTAGATGCTAAATTTGATTTATTACGAAGTAAAAATTTATTTTCAACAAAATTGCAAAAATGCTCATTGAACAATTTACTAACAGATTTTATAAACCTCAACCTTCACAAATAACCCCATGTTTCTATGAACATTTCTTTCCAATTTCAGAGTTTACAATATTCCAAGCAGCTTTTGTAACATTAGATTAATTCCAAATTTCTGTTTCAAAATATTTCTTCTTGGCATTAAAAAGTAATTTCAAAAACTTCCTTTTTAATTTAAACTTAATATATACTTATGTCCTGTTTCCTCACTATTTAGACTAATAATTTCATTTTTTCGGTACCAACAAAATTATGTTTAATTTACTTTATAGTTTACACTAGTTGCCTTACCTGATGTAGCTGAATATCTGAGTTGACATGGACGTTACACGCAGCACAGTAGAGACGGTTGGGTCCAATGTCCACGCTCACCTCACCTAGTGTCATCAATACTATCTATCTATCACATCTATCGATGAGATCAAATAAATCAGATATTGATAGACAATTGAACAAATAAAAAATAGATAAATCAAAAATAACTTTCTTTTACATTTCAACAAATTAACTTTTTTTTTCTTTTAGTTTGGATTTTGAAAAGAATTCATTTTAAACTTTAAATAAAATTTGTAACAACAATAGTAATCACATGCTACTTCCTCTTGTTAAAATGAAAAGTAATGAACCTTGAAAAAAAGGTTTTTTTGATTTAGAGAGATTACTTTGATTGGGTGTGTATGTACATGAAGCCATTCCATTAATAATAATAATAATAATGCCAAAAATATTCCTTAACTTTTGTATATACATAAATATAATAACAAGAAACAATGAACATTTTGATAATATGATGCATGACACAACAAATTATTCAAAAACCCACTTCTGCTAGAGGAAGCTAAAAAATAATAAATAAATAAAAAAGAAATACAAAATACAGAGTGAATTGTCAATGAAATATGTTTAACTAATTTGACTTAATTTGGGACAGGAAAGCAAAGTTAACTTTTTAAAGTTCCTTTGGTAAGTTCACTAACGAGCCGAGAACTAGGCCTTGCATTGACTGACAGTTAACAAACTAGGCCTTGCATTGACTGACAGTTAACAAACTAGGCCTTGCATTGACTGACAGTTAACAAACTAGGCCTTGCATTGACTGACAGTTAACAAACTAGGCCTTGCAATAGACTGGACAGTTAACAATCTAGGGCCTTGCATTGACTGACAAGTTAACAAAATAGGCCTTGCATTGAATGACAGTTTACATTATTGCGCCTTGCCTTGACTGACAGTTAACAAACTAGGCCTTGCATTGGACGGTCAAGGTTAACAAAACTAGGACTTACTTGACTGACAGTTGTATGGATATTATGTCTTTATTTTATGTTGTCAGGTAATATTTTGTTGCTAGGCTAACTATTTAGTTATTACTACATTATATAATTTTTGTGTAAATATTGGAAATTGAATGATATATTTTTGTTCAGAACAAAATTATTATTATGTATTATTTAACTAGTTTTTTTTGTTATTTTGGATTATGGGTGATCTGTGTCGTTCGAGTGACTTTCGAGATATACTAGATCTGATATCATATTCGTTTCCAAGCAACACATTCAGACTAGGTATATTTATCTAATTTTATGTAAATATTGGACAATATAACAATATTTGTTCAACACAAAACTATGCACAACATGTATATCTCAGTTTTCTTCTAATATTATAATTTTACATACATAAATGACCGATATATTGTTTATATATTTTTTTATGTATAACTTAATTTATAACATGTCTCAGTTATATTAATTTTGTACTCACTATCAATATTTTTTATGCATTTCTTTCTGACAAAAATGATGTAAATTTTATCCTTCTAATGCTATTAATAAAATTTAGCAAATTTTATAAAAAGTCTTATAAATCACTAAAAATATGGCGACATTTAAAAGTATTAGCATTGACATTCCTTGGGTTAAAGTAAATAAACTAAATACTTTGTTTTTGAAAAACAATTATTTAATCTAATATCCAATTTAGAACAGCTGATGTTATACAGGGTGAGTCTCTACTGACACATTATATTTATCTTTTTGTTGTACTCACAAAATGGAATAATAAAAAGTCCTATTAACCCTTGTCCGATTCTCAACTGTTTGGCTGTATGGGCTCTTATTGTGTGTTTTTAAAAATTACTTGAATTAACTCTACGATTGAGCATATAAAATTAAAACCAAAACACCTCCAGATGCTTATTAATTCCAATGAAAAGATCGTTAATTTTTCTAAAAATGTCAATTATTTTGCAGCAATCATAATTATAAACTAGATTCCTAGAGGGAAGTTTAGTTAAAACATCATATGGCCAACATTGTCTTTTTTTCTCCAATTGTTCAAGGAGCCATTTCAGCACTTAAATGTAGTCTTATTTAATGTAAAGTTAAGTAGAAAAACTTTTATCACTAATAAGATTGGAATTGCTGTATAATTTAATTAGGTTGAATATTAATGAAAACCATAAATAACAGTAAAAAATTTCACAAAACATGGTTTAATCGGTTGCACTTAACTACCAAATTCACATGTTCGGTTTTTTTTTTTGTATGTAAACTTCATAACTAGATGGTTTGGACTATTATTTGAATATCCACTGTTTCACTTTTATTATTATACTATAATTGAAATCAGCTGTTGTAAATATCACCCCTTTTGAACAATAGATTTAATCAATATTAGTCTTTGAAATCACAATTCATCTTCTTTGGAACCATTTGATTTAATTTTATTCTTACTTTTATTTTTATCTTATGCATAAATTAGGTTTAAATTTTGTGAGGGTATTAGCATTTGTTTCTATTGTTGGCTATTGACTTGAAATGTTTGTTGTGGAAGTTTGAATACGTTTACTAATGTGATATAGGTGATATAAATTTTGTGTACGGTTGTGTTATGGCAACGCAGATTAATAAGTCGTTGAGATATACATTCGTCGATTTTCAGAGAGAGGAATTCTTGATGTAAGAAACATTTGTAAGGGTAATAAATTGTTTGCGTGTAAACTGGTAAGATTTTTGTAAATGTCCGCTCCGTTGGTAAAACATCACTACCATGTTGTTGGGTTAGTAGGAAGCGTTACTTGGTCAAGGTAGTAGGGATCCAAGTACAAGTACAAGAAGAATTGACTACGGAAGTATGCCAATCGTTTGTGTCGAGTGACTCTTGCGTTAAAACTCAAAACACCCATTCCACTTTAATGTGTCGAGACAAATGAACCAAGAGAACCTCTCTGAGACGGCAATTTGTCAATGGGTTTTACAGCATGATAATGCAGTATTTTCTTATAAAAATTATTGTGGGACAGACGGAATCTACATTTTAACGAGTCGGTGTTTTTAACTTACCCGTCACTTGATAATACTTATATGACACTGTAAACCCAATCTTTGTCGTGAAGACGGTGCCAACTAGGTTTTTTTCTTTTTACCATTCTAGGTAATAAGGGCTGATACGTCCTTGTTCCCATACTTCATGTACTAGTGTTCAATACTTCAATTTATAATAATATCCTTCCAGCAACTTATTCAAAGTCTTTGCGCTTGGTATTGCGATCAGTGCATTAATTTACCAGGGATGGAGCACCACCACACTTCAAAACATCAACGAGAGTGAAATATTTACAACAACTTCTATACAGTTGTATTGGAGAGGCGGAAACTGTTGCTTGGCCATTCAACGGTACCTCTGGCCTCAGCCCTATCGATTATACGTATGGGGTTCCTTTGAAGCAAGGAAGTGTTAAGAAGTACAGTTCAAACTTGACGAAGAATCTGTGTATTAATCGTGAAGGCTCTAGAAGCCTTAGAATTGAATATAAATCTAAAGCAAGGTAAGGGAGTTGAGGAACACAAGTCCTTACCTGGCTAATGAAAATGGTGGAACATATTGTAACACTTATTAAAGCATTGATTATCTAAATATTTACATTTATTATGTCTTGTTTTGTTTGTTAACTTGATTGTTAAGTGCAACCGAGTAAACCATGTTTTATGAAATATTTTAGGTGTTATTTATGGTTTCATGATATTCGACCTAATTAAATTATACATCTATTCCAAGCTTATTAGTGAGAAATGTTTTCTACTTAACTTTACATTAAATTAGACTACATTTATGTGCTGATATGGCGTCTTGAACAATTGGAGAAAAATACATGTTGCATATTTGTTTAATAAACTTCCTCTAAGGAAATCTAGGTTTTATTTACGTTTGCTTGCAAAATAATTGATATTATAGAGAATTTTATGATCTTTTCAGTGGTATTAATAAGAATCTGGTAGGTGTTTTGGTTTTGTTTTTATAGCTCAATCGGTGAGTTAATGTCAAGTAATTTTAAAAACACACAATATGAGCCCTTACAGCCAAACGGTTGAGAATCGGACACGGGTTAATATGGATTTTTTTGTTCCTTTTTGTGAGTACAACAAACAGGTAAATTTAATGGTGTCAGTAGAGACTCACCCTGTATATAACATTTACCACTGTACCCAATTATTTTTAGTTTCAAAAGTTTAGCCTACCACAATTTTATTAAATTTGTTTGTATTTAACGCTGTTAATCAAATAAATCAATCAATTAATAAAGCTCCATAAGAATACCATGTGAATTTTGGAGGCCAGTGGGACGGAGTCCTGAGTTCAAAGAGGAAATCCTTTCTTAGTGAGCCTCTAAAGACCAAGATATACATATGTAAAAAATTTCAAGTCATTTGGACGTAGTTTTGGAGAAATAGTGATGAGTGGTAAATGGCTTTTATAAATTACTAGTGGCTTGTTGGGACAAAAGCCCCTATACAAATAAAATTGAAATATTGCTGTTAAATATTTAATTATTTATATATAGTTTTGTAAACCTTATCATATATAGATTAATCAGGTATTATTGTTATGTTAAAACTTCTCTGTACAGTTTTTTTTTTTTTTTTTTTTTTTTTTTGTGGACTGTCTATTTCATTGTTTTGGTCGACTGTATTTTCAATAAACAATTATTTAATAAATTTAATTCTGTCTGGGGATTTTACTCTACTAAATGCCAAGTTGCCCATGTGTAAACACTGGTTTGTTCAGGTAAACACCAGCTTCTTAACACGTTAAGTGCCACGTCATTCCGATCGGCACGGCAACTGTGGTCTTAAAATAGTAACGTGTCGGCCGATCGGAACGACAACAGTGCCAATGCAAGGTAATAGATTTAATACTTTTAAACAGCAAACAGCACGATCTATCGGATAACCTACTAACTTATTGAACAGTTCAATATCCAAAGTAAACGGAGAAATATTATTCTTTTCATTTAGTAACTTAAGTATTGCTAGCAACAGACCAAAACCACCTATTTTGTCGTACCCATCGGCACGACAGTGCATTCTACAATTGAAAGTTGGCAGCTAGAGGGAATTATAATTTAAAAAAATTAGTATTACGATATTGTTGTTACATTTATTTATCAAAACACAATTATTGTATGTAACAAAATTATCATTTGTAAAATTTTAAAATTCATTACTTGTGTTTTTCTTCAAACACTCTTTGCACATGTATGGAGTAACAGGGCACATTGCACAATAAGTAGTAACCCGAGTCATATTTTTGGCCTTCTTTCTGTCCTTTGATGATGATATTCTCGAGTAGCAGATTTTACACGCCCTTCGTTGACGTCTTTTATTTTTACCTACACCAACAAAGTCATTAGATTCCTTGAGGTAGTGGTGCCCTGTTTGTTGTACTTGAGAGATCACATCATTGTCTGCCAGTTCCATTTGATTCATGCAGATATCTTCCTTGAATTCAGTTATAGAAATGCGAGATTGAGCTCCAACAGCGTTATTCTTGTAAGCCAGCCATGAGTTGACTATACAAGTTCCAAACAGCAAATGCTCAGCTACTTTGTGGTACCATCGTAGCGTCTTGCAAATTGCAGAAGAGTATGATGCCATCTGATCGGCAAGGTCGATGCCGGATTTCAATTTATTGTAGCTTTCTACTACTAATGGTTTAGTTATGGGGTTTCCTTTACGGTCCCTTTTTCCTGAAGAAACCATGTCCACTCTGTGTTTTGTTGACAACATTAAGACTTGTCTCTTGTCTTGCCATCTTGTTATAACAATGCCATCCTTATTTTCAGCACACACCATTTCCCCTTTCTTTAGTTTTTCAGAAAAAATCAGCTGCTTGGGTATACCAACACGATCAGCTCTCAAGGTACCAACAACATGAGTTGATTTGCTCAGTAATTCTTTGGCCAACTCCACTGAGTTGTAGTAATTATCTACATAGATAGTACTTCCAGTGTCTAGATAAGAGTTAAACAGCTCTAAAACTACAGATGTTCCCATGGAATGCTCTGGAGTTACATTTGATCCTTTAACAGAATATACCTTCACTTTATATGTATATCCGGTCTGGTCACATGGCTTGAACAACTTTACACCATATTTGTGAGTTTTTTTTTGGCAAGTACTGCCTGAATATCAAACGTCCTCTAAATGGAACCATTGATTCGTCTATAGCAAGGTCTGGTTCTGCTATTTTCAAGTTGCTAAATGTAGTGTTCAATACCTGAAGAAGGAGAGCAATTTTAGACAGTCTTCCAGCAGTACTAGGTGCCTGATTATCATTAAAATGCCAAAATCGCAACAGAAGCTGAAATCTGTTACGACTCATAACATTACGGGCAACTTCATTCTTATATAATACATTGTTGCTGCAATAATCTTTTATCTTTGGGTACTTAGCGATACCCATCCATAACAACAGTCCCATAAACTTCTCCATTTCATTATTATTAGTTGGTGTCCAGTTTCGCAAACAACTCCGTCGACTAAGTCTTCTGTTGCTCAGACATTGATCAGCATTGCGATTAGTTTCTGTTACCATTAAATTAATAGCTTCTTGTGGCACAAATAAATTATAATAATCAATTGGTTTACTATCATGAGGCAAGTTACTTAACACAACTGGTGTCCTCGTGAAAGGAAAGCTTTGTTGTAGGCCTACAAACTGACCCTAAGAGTTGTTATTGTTTCTTGTTCTCCGTTGTGGTTGCGGGTTTCCAACAAGTAAATTGCCTGGGCTATTTTGGTTGATGTTTGGTAATACATTTACTGGTCTATTTACAGCAAGATTATTTACATTAGAAGGGCTATTGTTGTTCATGTTTGGTAATACATTTACTGGACTATTTACAGCATGATTATTTACATTAGAAGGGCTATTTACAATTCTATCAGGACTATTTTGATCACAAACACTGTTATCACTTTCTTGGCTGCTGCTTAGAAAGGATGGACTGAACGGAAGTTACTAAGTTCATGAAGCATACCTTGTGGAGGATCGTCTAATTCAACATCAAATAAATTGCCACTATACTGTGAATTAATAGAATATGAATGATCAAACATATTATTAGTTGCATTTCCGTTATAGCTTTCATCACAATCAGTTTCATCTGAGTCACTTACCGATGGCGTAAAATATGATCCTTCTGATACATCTTCATCGGGGTCATTTAGCTGTGTCTATTTCTGAAGTGTGTAGTGGAGAACTCATCTTATTCAATAAAAAACACTAAAAGAACTAAAATAAAACACTAAACTACTAAAATAAGTAAAATACTAATGAACACGGGAATCAGTTTCCACTCACACATAAAATGTATGTGACTGAACAACAAATAAGCAGACAATACAACAGAAATAATTGAGGGAAACACACACAAAAGCAAGCGAAATACAACCGTATGGAACGTGGGAAACCGAAATTGAACCTTATGGAGCGCGGGAAACCTGTAATACACTTCATTCTACAAGAATAGAGGAGATTTGGTCTGTCGGCCGATAGGCCCGGCATGTCATTTTACAATGCATTATTTGTAATGTAATTTGACATGCCGGGCCAATCGGCCGACATTTAAATAAAATATATAAATGAAAACTAATGCAAGATATTCAACGTAGTATATATATATTATATGTGTATTTGAAATATCAAACATTTATATTGACAAATTAAGGTTGGCACTACAGGCGGTGGCCCGCTCAAACGCCCCGGCACTCAACGTGTTAAAGGTTTGACCTTCTGCCTTGTTAATTATAATATAAAACATTAACAGATGTAATATTTGTCTTAATGACAGCTGGACTAAATAAATCAATACAAAAGTTAGAAACCCTATTCACATAAGATAAACATGGGAACTTTGAAGGCCAATAGGGCAGAGCCCTAAAGGCGAATTGCAAAACTTTTTCCTGTCTACTGCAATATCAGAGCTTTAAAATGAGCCATTTCCGAAAGCCGTAGGTGGAGTGTAGCACTTGGAATTTTGACACAATTTGCCTTACGAAATTAAAGATATAGATATAATATTTATATATTTTTAATTATGTGATCAAGATCTAGCAATAGGTTTAATAATTGTAGTTATGGCATAATTAAATTCATGTAAATTTGGCTGTATGAATAGGAACAAAGTAAATTTTGATTTGATTAGCATTTCAAACTAAAAATATTTTCTCCAAATGCTGACTTTAGTTTTATAATTGACTTTCAATCATGGGCATTTCTTATTTAAACTAGATCCTACAAGCCCTAGCTAGATACAATATATTTACTTTACAATATGCTCATTAATTATTACAAATAATTATAAATACTTCATAAGTCTTACCTTTTCCTCCGTTAGCACCGTTAGGAACAGAAACTTGAGTTGTGTTCAATGTGTTAGATTCAGCTTTATTTTTATGTTTGGACGCTAGAAAAATACAAAAACAATCATAATCTACATCATCTATAGCATGTATAACATGACTAATGTGGACCTAAGGAAAATTGAAGATGGGAATGATTAGCATTTTTGTCTATTCCTCTTTCTCAATATTATGATTATATACTTCTGTTTACTCAAGATAGCAAGGAAGGCTTTTTTGTATGTGAATATTTTTTTAGCTTTTCCGTTGTCGTTTGATATGAGGGTTTCCTTTATTAGTCATTTAAAAATACAAACCATTGTTCTCCTTTTTTTATTTAGTTAAAATTTTTAATTCAGACTTAGGTCTTCAACTACAATATAAACAATGAGTCAGTTAACAGTCAAACATGTCAGGCATTGTTTACTATACCTGGATCTGTAATAATGCAAGACACCTGCCAGATTTGTATATCCGAAGAATTTAATGCAAGAAACGACAATAAATTCATGTACAATCAAACCTTGATATAACGAACAACAATATAACGAATTCCTTGATTTAACGAATTTTTACAAATCTCCTACAACCCTCCATAAGGAACAATGTAAATTTCACCTCTACATAACGAACATAACGTACTCACAACCTCAACATAACGAATTTTTTTAATACCAAGAAAAATAATCCAGCCTTGGTATAACGAATTTGTTCTAATTGAAACCTCTAGATAACGAATTTTACCTCTATATAATGAAGTTCTTACGACTGTACCTCATTAACGAATGTTGACAAAGGAGGGGTAAATTCTTTGAAACAGAATCGTGTCTGAACAGGAAAGCTTTCTGTCCCAGCTATCGTCTATATATGTTTGTTGTGATTATTCAGTATTGATTATCTGTTTGGACTGTGTGGAGTGTGGGAACAATATAGGCCTACTGTAATTGTTCCATTATCTTATCATCGTACAATCGTGCGAGTGTGGGAGTTTATTTAGTTACGATGGACGGCAATCAAAACAAAAAGAAACGGTGCGCTATTAGCGTTGAGTGTAAACGTAAAATTATAAAGTGCATTGAGGACAATCCAACAAGAAAAAAATTGAGCTGAAAGATGTAGATGAGTGTGTGATTAAGTGGCTCAAGCAGTGCCGCGACAAAAACATTGCAATAAGCGGGCCCATTCTTCAAGAAAAAGCCAAACAGTTTACTTATGAACTTAGACACGAGGACTTTCAAGCTAGCAATGGATGGTTAGCAAACTTCAAAAAACGACATGAGCTTATTTTTCGAAAAGTGTGCGGTGAAAGTGCAAAAGTTGATGATTGTTTGTAGTGAATTGACAGAAAAACTTGGGATATGAACCAGAAAATATGTACAATGCCTAATTAACCTATTAGTGAGGATCATTTTGCTAAATTATGCTATCCTCAAAATATAAATTTTATGTATGTGCACAATACTGTACTACTACACAGTACTGTATGTACAGTAGTACAGTATATATACATACATATACTGCATAAGATTTCAAAATGTTTAGTGATACAGTATATACTCCATACACAACATTGAGATGTGAACCTCTATATAGCGAATGTCAGTTAACCTACCTCAATATAACGAACCTTGCTGTAAAAAAAAAAACTCGATATAACAAATTTTTGGTTTGGTCCCTTGAAATTTGTTATATCGAGGTTTGACTGTATAATGCACACAAAGGATACTTTGGTAATACAGATCCAGGACTGAGCTAAGCCCTACCCATGCTGAGCCATTTTTAACGTCGATATGCTGTGTGGAAGTTATTTGATGGTGTTGAACTGTTCATTATTGTTGTTTTAAATGTATGTTCATACATAGTTTGTCCAAATTTAGAATCTGCTATTTTTGATTTTTTTTTTAATTTTCTAGAGAATAGAAACCATTGCATATTGTTCTCCTTATCCTTCTTAAAACATTCATAATGCATAAGCTGTATATTTTTTTAAGGTTTATACTTATATATTTAATTTATATTGATGCAAATATTCTTGTTACAATATTTTGAGTCTTAAACGATTTTACTTGCAGGTGATAGGTCTAAATTGCCAAAACTTAATAGGATTTATAAAGTAATTTTGTTCCAGAGATATTTTATTACGTTGATGTAAGTGATTTATATCTATTAATTATCCTTGTTGATCCGAACTTTTGCCATGGTCCCTTAATCAAACCAATGTCAGGGAAAATGTATTCATTTTAACTTTATGTAGGTTAATTCAAAATTTATTTCAAACAAACATATTTTATTACAGTTTGAATTTAGACACTTTTTTGAAGTCAGAAGCTTAAACATAAGTAACAGATTGGCAATTAAATATTTTCTGAGAACCATGCAATGTTTGGCACCTCCATTGAGGAGTACGTGACATCGTTGACGCAGGTAATGGAGAGGGGAAGGGGTAAATAGTGAAGGGCAGTGAGAGGGCAATGGATTTGTTTTAGTTAATGTGAAAGTGGTGGGGTTGGCATGCAAGCACACTTCCTTCAGTCTGACTGAAGGAACGTTACAGTACTGTGTTGATTTAATGTGAAAGTGGTGGGGTTGGCATGCAAGCACACTTCCTTCAGTCTGACTGAAGGAACGTTACAGTACTGTGTTGATTTAATGTGAAAGTGGTGGGGTTAGCATGCAAGCACACTTCCTTCAGTCTGACAGAAGGAACGTTACAGTACTGTGTTGATTTAATGTGAAAGTGGTGGGGTTGGCATGCAAGCACACTTCCTTCAGTCTGACAGAAGGAACGTTACAGTACTGTGTTGATTTAATGTGAAAGTGGTGGGGTTGGCATGCAAGCACACTTCCTTCAGTCTGACAGAAGGAACGTTACAGTACTGTGTTGATTTAATGTGAAAGTGGTGGGGTTGGCATGCAAGCACACTTCCTTCAGTCTGACAGAAGGAACGTTATAGTACTGTGTTGATTTAATGTGAAAGTGGTGGGGTTGGCATGCAAGCACACTTCCTTCAGTCTGACTGAAGGAACGTTACAGTACTGTCTTGATTTAATGTGAAAGTGGTGGGGTTGGCATGCAAGCACACTTCCTTCAGTCTGACTGAAGGAACGTTACAGTACTGTGTTGATTTAATGTGAAAGTAGTGGGGTTGGCATGCAAGCACACTTCCTTCAGTCTGACTGAAGGAATGTTACAGTACTGTGTTGATTTAATGTGAAAGTAGTGGGGTTGGCATGCAAGCACACTTCCTTCAGTCTGACTGAAGGAACGTTACAGTAATGTGTTGATTTAATGTGAAAGTGTGGGGTTGGCATGCAAGCACACTTCCTTCAGTCTGACTGACGGAACGTTACAGTACTGTGTTGATTTAATGTGAAAGTGGTGGGGTTGGCATGCAAGCACACTTCCTTCAGTCTGACTGAAGGAATGTTACAGTACTGTGTTGATTTAATGTGAAAGTGGTGGGGTTGGCATGCAAGCACACTTCCTTCAGTCTGAATGAAGGAACGTTACAGTACTGTGTTGATTTAATGTGAAAGTGGTGGGGTTGGCATGCAAGCACACTTCCTTCAGTCTGACTGAAGGAACGTTACAGTACTGTGTTGATTTAATGTGAAAGTGGTGGGGTAGGCATGCAAGCACACTTCCTTCAGTCTGACTGAAGGAACGTTACAGTACTGTGTTGATTTAATGTGAAAGTGGTGGGGTTGGCATGCAAGCACACTTCCTTCAGTCTGACTGAAGGAACGTTATAGTACTGTGTTGATTTACAGTTCACATTTTTAATTTGTCCGTAATCATATGTTTGACTAATCACCAATACCTGAGAAGTGGAAAAGATTTTAAGAAAAATCACAGATTGCAAAATACAGAATCCCGCCAAACACACTATCGACTTACCTTAAAATAAAGATAAAACTTTGTGCAATGTTTTACATCTTATAGACCGTCAAAAAATAAGGAACCCAGCCTATCCTGATGTTGATGAGTGTACAATGAAGTGGTTTGAACAGATGCGGGACAGTAAAACTCCAATGAGAGGACAACTCCATACGAAAGCCAAAGAATTTTCCCTGGCTATAGGAAAAATTGATTTTAAAATTGTCTCTGTTAATGATTGGAAAACCCCAAAACTAGATGTTTGAGAAATTTAAAACAAAACCACTTGAGTACAGGGCCAATAAAAAAGCTTGGATGACTTCAAATCTGTTTGAGGAGTGGCTGATGGAGCTTGACAGACAACATTGTTAAAAAATAGAACCATTCTTTTATTCATAGACAACTGTAATGCCCTTCTATACCAGTCTCAATAGTCACTCATATAAGAAACAGCCATGTTTGGTGCTTCTTGATGCCACCATCTTGCAATAACATCAGAACCCTCCGGTCAAGGCACACTAAATTAACCGATTATGATTTCATAACCTTTTTTTACTGATTAGACTAAATTTTTCAATATCATGTTGCCTACTTTTATTGGTGAATGTATAAAAAAAATTATAGGTATGATGAGGAAATAAAAGAAAAGAAAGTAAATGCTGATCCTTACAAGAGAGATGCTGCTGTAGCTGCTGATAGGAGTTAACTCTGACATTGCATATTTTACATGTGAACTCAGTTGTACTGCCATTAACTTGGGAGCCAGTGATTACAAATGTAGAATCTGAAGATCTAGAGATCTCTTTTACAAGTTCTTGGCCTTTTACCTAAAAAAATTAGTGATGTATTTATTCAATTTGTTAATAGAACAAAATATTTTACGATACAAAAGTGAATGTCACAGAACTTAAATTTATTACAATATAAGTAAAAAATGTACAAATATTATGGTTATCAATTTCGGTAAATCACATTTACTTTCTTCAGACCAGAGATTCTTCTTCGAATCCCTCTGGTCTGGGGAAGGTAAACGTGATTTATCGATATTGATTACCAAAATATTTGTACATTTTGTAACTTACATTTTAATAAATTTGTGTTGTGTGATGTTTACTTGTATTGTATTTCTACCAACACGTAATATGCTGATTAAGAAACCATTAAAAATATTATGTAACAAAACATTTAACCTATCATAAATGTAGAACCGTTATGAGTTTGTGACACTTACAATACAGATCATCTTCTTTGTCAGCTCTAATTATATTTTGCCAATGTGGCAAATCAGTGGCTAAGGCTTCAGACTGCAAAGTCCAAGGTTCAAATTCCCAACTGAGTTGACAGTCTGTACTTCACTTGTTGAATTGAATAAAGTAAAAAAAAAAAAAAAAAACACAACTAAGTTGTTTATTCTTTACAAACGCATACAGTTATAATGAGGGATGAATTTTACGAGCTGAAATTTGATAATTTGATTCAGAATATAAATTATCTTAGGATTGTTGGTGGACTATTATCAACTATTATATATACTACATTAGTTAAGTAAATATGTTTGCAGTTAAAACTAAGTTAAGTACAGAAAATTAGTTCTGTGCATTTTGCTGCATTGTCAGACTAATCTCTGTCTTTTATGTCTGCCTCTGTATCCCTGTTGCGCTAAGTTCAATGCTGATTGCTGTTAATATTTTTATGTCTACCTCCGTATCCTCATTGTGCTAGTTGTTCAATTCTGATTGTTCTTAATATATTTATATTCTTTTTATTATTTGACTTTATAACACATACTTAGATTTGAATTCAGATGGTAAATGATTCTTGATTAGTTTCACAATCAACATATGAAACATCAATACTAAACATTTTAAGCATCTAATGTTTAGTATTGATTAATTTATAAATTCAAACATTATTTATAAATTCAATTATCTTAGATGCTTCAAATTACTATGCAATAAAAATAAATTCCATGCTATATATTTACAAAAATTGAGTATCCGCTTGGCTGAAACACCCGGGGTGGCTCTTTTACACCTCAAGGTATAAAAAAGTTATTGCTATGGCTATGACAGAATTTAATTAAAATACAATATTTCATTTTACTAACCTTTCTCGCATGTTTCGCTCCATTGTAATGAATATTTAGTATTTCTTCAGTCCAACAGGAGACGTTGCAAATTTCACACTTGAACTTTACCTAGATTACATTACAAACAGCTTAAATTATTTTGTTCACTACGTAATGCTTAAAATGTACATTAAAATTCAAAAATTCTTTATTGTAGTTTGACAATTTTTATAATTATATTACAAAAGCACTTCATATGATCATACATATACTTATATTTAACAATAAATCTTATTATGAATAAAAATTTAAGTAAATGTTTTAACAGAGTTTTACACTTTTTGGGATTAATTTCCAGCCTGATGTGCTGTGGCAACTTATTAAAAAGTTTAGGGCGGAGATTTTGTGGAGGTGTGGCGGAAAGCTCTAGTCTGTGGGGACTCTGTCTGTGATGATGGCTACTTCTAGTGTTGTACGAGTGTATGTCAGTGCCAGTTTAAATTGTTTCACAGTGAAATCAATAGAACATTGACGTCTTGTAAATGTAAGGTGGAGTTAAGGTTAAAATTAGAAATGTAATATATAGAGTTCGACATGATGTTCGCTTATTGACCTCAGCGATTATTCAAATTGTCCGCTTCTGTGAACGGAAAATACAAATTAATGAAGTACACAGGGTGCAGAACCCCAGAGTAGGCCCTCCCATACTGTATCTCAACCTCAACTCTATGAGTGAGGTTTAGACCAGCTTTAGAAGAAGATAGTCTTCGGACCTCCCAATCCTGCTCAACAAGAAGTTTTTTTTTTTTTTTTTTTTTTTTAAGGAGAGGCCATCTTCACCTTAAGAGGGCTCTAAACCCCCGCGCTGAGAAGCGTAAAAACTGCTTTGCGCGGTCCAAGATATTGCCTTTATTTAGTGTCGTAAAATTATAAATGAAACATCTATTTAAAGATAAAGACATTTTTGACTCGAATCGCTTTTTAGAATTTTCGATTTCTCCTTCATTTCTATTTTATAGGTTATTGAAGTTACCCAATATTCAAACTAGTGCCAAAATAAAACTAGAGCTGTTATCGAAATTTTAAAAAGCGATTTTAGTCAGAAATGTATCTAGTTTAAATTTAGTTTTGGTTTCAGATCGATATCTTTAAATCTGTAGCCGCAATGTAGGACCGCGCAAATGCCTGCATGGTAATTTATTGCTAAAAAATGTGGTGATTCGTGAGATCCAAGTGGCGAAACCTCGAACTTCTTAGTCGCGGATGGATTTTACTACTTCATTCATAAAAACCTTTCTTCATTTAACTTTACATTGATGGATGCAATGTTGGCCTACGACGACTGATATCAGTATTATTTTACAGACTGATTTACTCACTTAGAGTTAGTCTAATTACTTTTGAATGGCTTATTTAGTTTAAATTAAAATGTACGTTCCCATGTGGTTCCTGATATAATCTAACCACAAGTAAAGCATAAAACGTTTATTCGTAATGACAGTGCACAAGATTTATTATGTCATGAAAAATACTGTAATAATCATCTATATACAACATTTCTATGAAATAAATCATATAAACTACATTAACGAATGCGTACAGTAAAAATATTAATTCAATAATTCCGGCTTGACCAAAGCAATAAGTAATTCTATAATAAGTCACTTTCACTATTGACCTTTATTTTTAAAATATAAATACAGTATTGTTAACTCGTAACTATTAATTTATTATAGTTCATTAATGTTGTGGTAGAAAAATTGCTAGGTCATTTACTTGTAGTTTTATAAGAAGGTAACTTTGAAGCAAATATTTTTCCTAAACGGTAACAAGGAAGGAAAATATGACAGCCGGGGGACGGGCGGGGCGGAGCGGCAATCCTTTTTTGAACTTTAAGTCATGGGACGAGGTAGTGTTTGGGAACCTCATACCACTCCCGATGTATTCCGTTGAACAGCCAATGAGAAGACTTAGGACGGTAAAACTTGACATAAGTGATATTTAAACATTGTGCAATGTGAAGAAAAATAATAAAATACTAATTTAAAAAGGTTTTCTTAATTAGCATAGTACGTGTTGGTAGATGAATTTAATATAATATTAATATAAACTGAACAAATATAACGGTGATTGATTAAGGTAAACTTGGTTTACCGAAATTTATCACCATAACATTCCTAGCCTACATATTGCACTTATTTTTTATAAATACGATAAGTATTATACTGTATGATATTTGCATTTTCTTACATTACTTGTGTATTGAAGTAAAATTGTTAAACTATTTTATTACATTGCTCAAATAAGATGTTCTGCTCGGCTTGGTTTTGTATTAATTTAATGCATCTTCAATTACTTGAGTATCCACTGACCTAATTGGGGAGCTCGTGATCACTTGTGGCAGCCACACTGATCAACTTGGGTAGTCATCGTGATGAACTTGGCTAGCACTTGTGATCAACATGGCTAAAACTCATGGTCAGCTAGGGTAGTGCCCGTGATCAACTTGAGCAGCCTCCATAATGGGCTTGGCTAGCACCCGTGATCAACATGGCTATATAACACTAATGATCAACTCGAGTAGTACCCGTAATAAACTTGGCCATCCACCGTCATGGACTTGGCTAGTACTCGTAGCTAGTCAATAATGGGTGGCTAGTCAAGTAGACCACAGGTGCTAACCAACCACTGGTGATTACACAAGTTCAGTTTACCAAGGATGCTACTCAAAGTAATTATGGGTGGCTACCTAAATTGACCGTGTTCTACCTAAGATTATTAGAGGTCCTACCTACTAAGTTGACCACAGACTCTACTTAAGGTAATCACGGGTGGCTTCTCAAGTTGAGCACGGGTCCTACGCAAAGTAATCACAGGTACTATCTGAGTTGACCATGGGTGCTACCCAAAATAATCACACTTGTTATCATGTAGCACTGGTGCTACTCAAAGTAATGACTGATAATACCCAAGTTGACTACAGATATTACCCAAGTTAATTAGGCGTGGCTACTCAAATTAATTACGGTTTCTCCCTAGTGGCTACTAAGGTTGACAACTAGTGCTAGCCAATGTAATAAGGGATGGCTACTCAAGTTGACCATGGGTCCTACCTAAGGTAATCACAGGCACTAACAAAGTTCACCACCGAAATTATGGGAGGCTACCCAAGTTGACCGCATGTTTTACTTAAAATAATTATAGGTCCTACCTAAGTTAACCACAGGCTCTACTCAAAGTAATCATGAGTGGCTTCCCAAGTCACAAAGAATCCTACCCAAAGTAATCACAGGCACTGTCTAAGTTGACCACGAGTACTACCCAAGGTAATGAGGTGTGACTGCCCAAGTTGATCATGGGTGCTACTAAAGGAAATCACAGGTGCTGTCGAAGTGGACCATAGAAGCTACCCAAGGTAATGACAGTTACTGCTCAAGTTAACCAAGGGTGCTGCCCAAGGTTAATCACAGATAGTAACCAAGTTGACTATGGGTTATACTGAAGGTAATCACAGATTCTATCCAAGTTGACAATGGGGGCTACCCAAATCACATATAATAAGCAAAATAATCAATGGTGGTGCAACCCAAGGTAATCAGAGATATTACTTTAGAGGACCAAGAGTACTACCCAAGAAAATCACAGGTACTACCCATGTTGATCATGGAAACTACCCAAGTCAATCACAGGTACTTCTCAAAATGATTAATGGTATTACGGGTGGCTACCTAATTTGACCACGAGTGCTACCCAAAATAATCACAGGTACTATCTAAGTTGTCCACGGGTGTTACCTAAGGTAATTTATGGGTGGCTACTCAAGTTGGCCACGGGTCCTACCAAAGATAATCACAGGTAGTACTCAGGTTGACCACCGGGGCTACCCAAGGCAATCAGGTATGGCTATTCACGTTGATCACAGGGCTTAAACAAGGTAATCACAGGCACTACCAAAGTTCACCACCGGTCCTACCTAAAGTAATCACAGGTACTACCCATATTAACCAATGTTAAGATAATTACAGGTCCTAAGTTAACCACAGGGTCTACTCAAGGTATAGTTCGAATAAAATAACTTTGGTACTGGCGGAACGCCCTCGCTCCACTGGTCTGAAATGACAAAACTCTGAGCTTTAATTTGCTGTCAAACTTAAAATAAGTAAGCAATAATTTTCAAACTAATTGTATAGTGTCCACCAGTTTATATTCTTTAAGGAAAAATTATGCCGGAGATATTTCTTGAGCTAAATTGCTTTTTATAGCGATATTTGTATTTAAAAACACGGTTTTATGAGTGAAATTGGGCGTGAGTCGTCTTCAACCTGTCACTGTAGCAAAAATAATAATAATAAAATAATTTCTTGTGGATGGATGACAGTTTGATTCATTGTGATTAGTTTGGTAAAAGTCTCATTTAATAATTCAAACAGGTTAATGAGAAATTAATTTTTTTGTAAAACCTTGCAAACTCGGAAACGAAAAACGCTAGACAAAATTTATTTGAGCAAACATTAACTGTGTTATTTATGTATAGTTAAAATAATACTGTGGTACTAATAAAACATGCGGAAAAATAATGAAGTTGATGAAGTAAATTCATAGTTCGTTTACATCGAGGCTGTGTCGGACGCGTAAGGTATACTCTGCTCAAGGGAAAGTGTAGACTGAATATTCAGTCCATGCGTACAACGAATTCCGATCGACGATATTTCCAGATAAGAAATGTTTCTCCAGTAAGAAATAAGGTAAGTTAGTTGACTTTTGACTTTGAGGTGTGTTCGTGTTCAGTTCTTTATTCGATTTGACAGTTCAACTACAATAAAAAAAACTTAAATATTAAAAACTATCAAACTAAAACTATAAATAACACGAAATAAAAAAAAAATAATATCCAAACCTACATATCAACTATATACAAACAACACTATAAACAATCAAAAACCTCAATATTTAAACCACAAAATATATATAAAAAAATATAATACCTCCCATAAATAAATTCCTCAAACCACACAACACCATTACTATTACTCTATCTCATATTAATAACAATATTATCAATATTTTTATTTTTTCCATTTTTTTTTTTTCGTTTGTGTTTCCCCCCCATCGTCACCCACACCCTCACCGACGGGGGTGCTATCACTGCCGCCTTGTTGACAATCGAGTTTTGAAAACTTTCTGAATCTTTTCTTCCTAATTCAAGAAAATTCTATTTAATACGAGAGTACGATTTTAGTGTCACTTAAATAACACAATTAATTTAGGTTTAAAGAAATTTTATCTAGCATTTGTCATTATCGAATTTACAAAGGTTTACAAAAAAAATTAATTTCTCATTAACCTGTTTGAATTATTAAATGAGACTTATACCAAACTAATCACAATGAATCAAACTGTCATCCATCCACAAGAAATTATTTTATTATTATTACTCTTGCTACAGTAACAGGTTAAAGACGACTCACGCGCAATTTCACTCATAAAACCCTGTTCTTAAACACAAATATCACAATAAAAAAGCAAATTAGTTTAAGCAAAATATCCAGCATAATTTTTTCTTAAAGAATATAACATGGTGGACACTATACAAGTAGTTTGAAAATTATTGCTTACTTATTTTAAGTTTGACAGCAAATTAAAACTCAGTTTTTTTCATTTCAGACCAGTAGTGCGTGGCTGTTCCGCCAGTACCAAAGTTATTTTATTCGGACTATAATCACAGGTGACTTCTCAAGTCCTGTCCACCACAGATCCTATCCTAGCCAAAAAAAATCACAAGTACTATCTAAGTTAACCATGGGTGCTACCAAAGACAATCCCACATATTGACCACGCGTCCAACCCAAGGTAGTCACGAGTGGGCTAGCCATGTTAACCACGTATTATAATCGAGGTAATTACGGGTGGCTACCCAAGTTGACCATGGGTTCTACCCAAAATAATCACAGATACTACCCAAGTTAATCACGGGTGATACCCAAGGTAATAACTGGTACAACCCATGTTGGTCACGTTTTGAATGTATGTAACTGTTCTTAAAAGATCTATTACTTACAAATAATCGTGACTTTATAAAATTGCGACTGTATTTAAATGTAATTATTTATTATCAATAAATTGTTCAAGCATTTTTTATATTTATTAGGAATAACATTAATTTGTTTCTAAATATGTTTTAACAACAGAGCTTTAATCCATGAAATAAAATCATTTCCTATAAACGACAAATACATTCATATCTAACGAAGTGTTTAGCGGTTATGTACTGTGGTGTCAAAATGGATGAGTCCAAACTGCTTAGACAGGTGAGGACAAACTACTGTACTCATACAAAAACTGAGACCAAAGTATTGTGTAAATTGCTGAGGTCAAACTGGTATACTACGTGAGCCTAATCTACCCCTAACAAACATGTTTATGAGGCCAAACTACTGTCAGGTAGGTGAGCCCAATCTGCTTTGAACGTCTAAAGTTACATGTTCGAAATTGATATATGCTCGCAGCAGTTTTTCTGTTCGTTTCTTTGTTTTGATTGTTGGTTATTTTTAACAGTCGTGTTAAAATAAAAAAACCGTTATATTTAGTAATTTGTATAGGCCTAATTGAATCATACTAAATTAATCACTCCTAAAATACTGTGAAATATTTATCAGTAAAACTAAAAATTTTAAAAAGTAATTTTGTAAGAACTGCTGTCAAAATAAAATAATTGCTTTTCTCATGGCAATGGGAAAATTGAGCAAGATTATAATATATTATTTTAATTATAATTGATATCATTCATACGGTTCGCTTCGGTTTTCGTCTCTGTCCACGAAAATGTTTGTTGTAACAAAATGTTTGCTTTTTTAAACCAAATTGTCCCCGTAGTGTTATTTTCATGTATTGTAGTAATTCATTCAGCATACTTCAGAAGCAATAAAAAAGTGGCCACATTTCAACTATTTTTTAATATTTGGAAATTAGTGTGTTTATGTTGCAATTGCCATAAAAACTATGATAGTTTATGTGAAATTATTGTTTATTTTATTAAAAATAATTAATAAACCGTACAAAACTATAAAAAACGTAAAATAAATTGACAGGCGGTATTTTTTACTATTACTTTTTAACGTGTTTTATTTAGTTTTTAGTAAAACGTATCCTTTAATGCTTTAAGCGTGTGTTGAGAATTGTTGTGGCGTTTATTTAATATTATTTTGTTTTAATCTTCAACCGAACATAAAAATATACGAAATATAAATTTAGTTGCAAATTGATGCCTTTTATTTAATATTTAACCACATAAAACCCAATATTTAGAGCACAATCCAACAGCTTTAAAGAATATTTACAAAAACCATGCTTTGTAACGTAATTTACTTAGTTTTTAGTAAAGCGTATCTTTATGTTTATAAATCAAACTCTTCAATTGTAGAATATAAGTATGGTAGAGGCCTATGCCCTAAACTATGTTAAATTTTAACCGTTTTGAGAATAACAAGATTTTAACAAGCATTATGATTTTGGAAAACGTTTCAAGCAGAATTCAATATTTTAGTAGACCCCCAATTTTATCAGTGAATAATTTGATTTCACTGTAAAAAAGTTTACTTTTCTAAACAAATAATAACTATTTTTTACAAAATTAAAATATTTTTTTTTTTACCTTCACTATACCAGCTGTCACCCAACAAACACTAAACGCCTCCCCTACCCCTTTAGTCTAGCCACCCGTGCCCAAACGTATCATTCCTCTCCCAGAAACCTAAATCAATACAACAACCAACTTGTCAGTGCTTTCCAAAAGAGAGGTTACCCTAACCAACCTTGTTAAAAACCAAATCCGTTTAGCCCCAGTCCCAAAACCAACCCCAAACCAGAAAGCAGTTCCCAATGCCTTACCCCCTTATCATCTAATTTCCACTATGGTCTACAAAAATAACCAAAATCCTCGTAAGATGGCTTTCAACATCTTATAAAGCTCCACCCACACAAGAGATTCCTTGAAAAACCTCCTACTATAACTATTCAGACAAAACAAAAAACCTCAGCCAAATCCTGGTCCATCCATAAGTTACCTGATCCCAACATCCTGGACACTGTCCGCTATAGACCACGACAACCATCCCGGTTCCAATCCTTGTAACCTAGTAAATCTTGCATTACCTGACCTTTTCTCTCTCAGCCACAATCTTTACCAAGCTCCACTACTCCTTAACTACAAGATACCTTGAAACCACTCCTGTGCATTCCACCAATCTATTTATCACTCCAGTGCCAGCACTGTCCTGCCAATTTTTTGGCCTTTCCAGTGAAACCCTTGTAAACGGCATGAATGGCCATAGACATGATTGCAAGTCCAAAATCCTGAAAAACTGTCTCTGCCCATAATTCTTCTCCATAATCAAAATTTTGATCTGTGTTACACCACTTAGGATAATCTGATCCATTCCTTCCACATGCCAATAGTTCCTCAACTAGAAAGGGACTGGAATTAGCAACACCAATGGATAAACATAATCCCGTGACCCAATAATGCTGAACTTATGTAGACACTTCACTTCAATCCCTTCCACATAAGCATATCTTAATATCATATTTTTATATATATACTAATGATATTACTGCAGCTACATCGAGTGTTGCTATATGGATTGTTACTCCCAACATACACTGCACCTTCCAGACAATTGTGGAAGTTCATTTCAGTCTATCTCTCATCCTCTCTCTCTCTCCCGTTACTCTCATGAAGAAAATGCCAGTGGTGTTGAATATTGTGTGATTTATGTATTTTGTGTTTGTGCCTACTACTCTGATGTTAGTGAACTGTCTTTTAAGTAAGTTTGCTTAAGTCCTATCTCTCTTTATATACTAATTCCTGGCTAGTGCCCTTGTATCCTAAACCTATTTTTTACAAAAAACTACTTTAAATAAAAACCATGTTCAAGAAATAATATACAGCGAGCAATACGGTACTGGGACTGGAATATTGGACAATTTATGTTGAAAGAACAGAATTGGCCTTTATGCTAACATACATTTAGACAGAGAAGTCGGGCAGTAGCTAATGAGGATGCGGCAGGTGGGAGGTGGCGGTTTATATCTGGGGTTTCCGGTTGAAAATACTCGAAAACTTACTATTCCGGAAATGATTCAAGGATCTATATGAACGATGTCCGGCGAGGTTTAAAACTTCTACGCATAAAAAAAAAATAGGACGTTGTTCCAACTTCTTTCGACAGGTGTCGCATGATTTCTATATTTTCTTTCCCTTTAGAGCCTTCTTAACATTACTCTGCCCATTCTTCATAGACTATTTATCTGTGTGAGGAACTTATTCAGACAGAGTAAGGGGGGCGAACCAGTACAGTAGAAGGTTAATATTACTGATAAATCCTTCAGTCTAGGCTGGATTCAAACCAGCGCTATCTCTAACCCAAGCTCAAAGTCCTGACGCCTTAGACCACTCGCCCACTGGCTCGCACAAAGTTGCGAGGTCAACTTGGTTCCAAGTGCATCAATGTATGGCTTCTATGACAACTTGCTATCAAATACCAGTCCCAGATATTAATTTTCTTTATCTAAAGTTATTTCAAAATTGTTCATTAGAATCAACGTGTCATTTTCAATGTTTTGAGGTTTTAAAAATTGTAAACATTTAGTTTTGATTCAATTAACGTGCAAGTTATTGGTACAATTAAGTAAACTATACAACACTTTTGATCTCTCAAGTGTTTAAAGCTTAATTTTTCAAAATAATGGAAATTTCATCAGTATATAGTAATGCTTAATTTTTTTTATTAAGATTTTGTAATTTTATTTAAATATAAAAATAATATGGCCCCAACACTGAACCTTGGGGTACTCCAAATCGAACCTCAATATTACTGCTTACTCTATTAAATTTGGATTGTTTGAATTCTACCTTATTGGTATGTTCAATCCAGTCAAGAGCAACTCCTCAAATTCCAAGAATGACCTATCAAAAAAAGTATTTCATGAACTAAGCAGTCAAATGCCTTTTGTACATCGAAGAAAAAAACGCCCACTGCTATATATTTCTCATCTATCACAGTAATCGCTTTAGTAACAAAATCAACCATGGCGTTAATGATGTTTTTCCCCTTGACAGTACCGAATTGTTCACTGCACAGCAAGTTGTGGGAGAGTAAAAATTAACAATTCTTTGTGCAAAGACATATTCATAATTTTTGCAATTGTCGACACATTTGCAATTGGGCGCCAATCGCCCGGGGAACTAGATTCCTCCTTTAAATATCGGGCATATAATAGATTGTTTGAGTTCCTGAGGAAACGAACCATCCAACAGGGATGCATTAATAATAACATCTGCAAGTGGCACCGATATGAAATTAACACAATGGCGAACAACTCTGTGTCAGGCCATCATAGCCTACTGAATTTGAATTTTTCATGTTCAATATTATTTGATAAACTTCATGCAGCTCTGAGATATAACGAGGTGCCTCGGGTAGGGACTGTGCTTTGGTTTTGTTATCAAGTAATGTTTTTTTTCCAATGTTTGCAAAATGTGTTAAAGCCTCCGGGGCTCGGTATACTGTTAGATAACGGAATTTGTTTCTTCTTCCTGTCCGAGTCTATTGTTCTCAACGCATCCCTCGCTATCTTATCATACTTATCCACTTATAAATGTCTGCCGCTTCGCTGCCCTTGAAACTTTTCTATAAATTTGTTTGTATTTTCTATGATAGTTTGTGAATTCGGCAGATTTATTAAATTTGTTTTTAAAGTCAAGATCTTTAAGATTTTGATATGATACTATTATACCTCTTGTAAACCAAGGGTTTTACCATTTATTTTTAACTTGCCTTATACTTTTATAACGGCAAGATACAGATAGATAAAACTGAACATGCTCGAAAAATTCTTTGAATTTTTTTCTCTGCGCTCATGTTTTTCCCAATAAAATACTATTTTTCCTTTTGTGTAAGACTTGACTTATAAATAACTTATATAAGTAATTGACTTATAAATAACTCAATATCTTTAAGTTTTTCAGGACACATAACATGCACAGTTTCATGGGTGCCACAGCCGGAAGCACAATTGGACACAGGTGAACTTGGGAGAATGAGGGTAATAGTTTGTGCATAGTGGTCTGACAGACCAGTCCCCCCACCACCACCTACAGCATTCCATCCTAAACGTTAGACTACACATGATCTATGTGTCGAAGAGGAACTCGTAACCCTAGTGCGCGAGTTGACAAACTGTTTTAGATTAAATTCTCGCATTAGATCTGTCAATCTAATTTTATCAGATTACCTTCAAGCCAGTTGATATTTAAATCTACAAGTGGTCAATAAGTTTTAGGACTTACAAGATACTTTGACAGATAAAATGAAAACAAAAATCAACATTAGAATAACATGGTGAGTGGTATATTCCAAATAAAATTAATTTTAATTTATTACTTATAACTATTTCTACTCCCGCTGATTCAAAAATCATTACAAAAATTTCCCCATTAATTATATTTACATTTAAGTTGCATTTGGCTAAATTCATCAAACCACTGCTCCTTTTTTGTATGGATCTAGAAGTCACAAAATTATTTCATTATTACAAAAATGTATACAATATAATTCTTCTTTTCTTAAGCCATGCTCACTAACTGTAGCAGCATCAGGCTGGTCTAGGTAAAAAAAAAAGACTGTATGGTGGCTCAGTGGCTAAGGCTTCGGACTGCGGAGAGCAATTACCAAGGTTCAAATCCCCACTGAGCCAACGGTCGGTACTTCACCTCGTTGAATAAAGTTCACACACAGGCCTGTAAGCCTATGTGAACTGGCGGGTGAAGTTTTTTTAAAAAAGCAAAAAATGAGTAAGTACTTTAAAGTGGATCAATTTTTTCTTTGATATATTGAATACTAATATGTATTATTTTCAAAGACTTCACTCTATAAATTGAATGTTAACTGTGTTCATTAAGAGAATGTTTTAGAAACAGAATCAATATAGATCTGAAAACAGCTAATTTATTATACATGTTATTTGACATTTAACTTTAAAGTTTTGAATGTGAAGTCTTGTTTTGTATTACAATCACTAAAATACTTTCTAATAGAGATGGGCTTTTAATAACACAAGAAGATAAATAACAATGTTATTGCACGATAACAGTTGTCACTGCAATGTGTTTTTGATAACTTCATGTTATTTTATCAAGTGTCTCAAAGAAAAACAGTTTAATAAGTCCAATAATGCTGCAGTTTTCATATACGTAACAAACATGAAGGAGTATCATGATTAATAAATAAAGAAAATAATAGCAACTGACTGATTAAGCAATGTAAATCATTTATAATCAACTAATGGATTAGAGGGTTCAATCACAACACTACCAATGCGAGAGCGAAATATCAAACTTAGTCTTGAAGAGGTTTGATATTTCTGATCATATAAAAACGGTTTGACATTTAATCTGGTTTAAAATGTTATTCACTACACTACACTTTCATTTCAATTCACTACACTTATTATGGGAAATATGAACGATCGAGAGAGCGTTGTGTATAAACAAAGATGGCTTAACGTAAACTGACGGCTGCTCTTCTACATCATCGTTGTCACATGACCGTTAACAAAATACATCACAAAATTTCCTCGAGACGGTAGCAACCGACGCAGGAACTTTCTGGCTTTCTACCCTATTTTTTATTTGTTTATATTGCAATAAATAATATATTTATTACAACTTTTTATAACAGCTTTTAACGCACCAATACTGGCTTTTGAAAGAACACACACACAAGGGTATACAAACACATTTTTTGTAAAACAAGCAAAGCACCTACAACATTGCAATTTGTTTCGTTGGCTAGAGTATTTCATTCACATGCAGACTGACAGTTGGTACACCTGATTCAGACTATTGGTTATTGTACAGTTATGAGACAAACATCGGCCATTTTTACCCACTTCTGACCGCCCATCGGGCTGGAATTTCAAATTGCACGTTTTAATTTTATTCCTACGTCTGTAAAATTGTATAAAAAAAATTATGAAATGTACAGAACAGAACATTGTGCGTCGATTGGTACCAAGTTTGTCGTGCTTGCTTTATGATAAACATATGTTTTATTAAGTTTTACAAATAATGCAACGTGCCCTACTTCCGCAATTGCGTATACGTTTGAAAATAGCACACGAAGCACCAGGATCTAGGGTTAACATAATGATCATTTGTTATACAAATAAAATTAGAAAATTGATTATAAATCAAATAAAATTAAAATACAACATAATGATTAGGAATATTCATAACAATTAATAATTGTTTTGTTAATTTATAACATAATAAACATTGTTGATACATCACATGACTATTTAAAAAAACAAATTGAGTTTTGTTAGGGGCCTTCAATACACATAGGATAGCGCTTCTTTTCTGATCGTGTATGTTAGGAGTTGTCGGGAGAGGGTGGATGTTTGACTGTGGTGTTGTAGACTTTAAGGAGTCAAGGGGCTACATGGCAGGATGTGACATGAAGTGAACTGAAGTGACGGGCTGGTGTCTTCACAAGGGTCATAGTAAGAAGGGTTGTTAGTGACGCAGGGCTCTGTCAGCTGTTTCACTAGGAATAGAAGTTATTTTGTGTCCCTTCTATTATAAACATCGCTAAACTCTGGTTCTGTATTTAAACCAACTAATTTATTAATATGCCGTTTCCATCATCATAGTGAAAAGTACAGATGAGTGGTATTTGCATGAATATATTGCCAGAACTAATAGCAGATGGAGAAAGTTAGAGTAACAAATGAAGCTTGTAAAACATTTCACCACAAGTAAGTCTTAGCCTAACATTTCAACATTACTAACACTAAAAACTGTAAAAAAAGTAAAATGCTTCTCTCTTAAATCCAACCAAGCATGTGTGTCATCAAATGACACAGGAAAAAAATAGTATACAAACTCATTGAATAAAAAAAAGTTGAATCATGCATTAACAATATGAACTTACAGGTTCCTTCTTTGTTGGGTGTTTTCCAATAATATTGTCAACAACTGCTTGAGTAACTGGATCACCCGCTTGGATCTCCAAAGGTTCAACATGTGACTGGTGCAGGAGGGGGGTGTGGCAAATTATATTAGGATCTACAGCTAATGTTGCCAACAGTGGACCACTTTCAACTACTTCTTTGCTAAAATCAAATAAGAGGGTTTAGATTTTTATGACTTTTAAGGTACCTTCTTAAAATAACAAACCTTTTGTTATTTTAAGTTTTAAGTTAAGTTAAGTTAACAAACCTTGATGATAGCAACCTTTTTACAATTTTCTCTTTGTCTTTATTTGACATTTAAGTAACTCTACTAAAGTTTCAAAAATGTTTAATTTGAAAATAATACGTATGATGCTAGATTTGTTTCTGAAATAATCTGTTAAACTTCAAAAGGGTGTTCCAGTGGTTAGAACAGGTAGAAAATATTGTATAAGTATAATATCTATATAGGTAGTGTTTTTTAAAGGTATTTTATAGAAGTATATTAAATTAGAACTTAAAATCACTGAAAATACAAAATCAGATATGAGCTATTGTTTATTAAATTATTTCTAATGTTTGTTAAGTTTTAGCTTTAACTATTTCAAGATGGAGACTTGATTTAAATGCAGTACTACTTTGCTGGTCCTGTTTATAATGTGGCGGCCGGTAGGACCGAATTCATGAAAAAAGCAGTCTAAACTAGAGGCCATTTAAAGTAGCATTTTTAGACATATATATAGCACCTACAAAAAATTGATACATTACTATATTGATAACAAAAGTTCTTATGCCAAACTGCTTTAGCTGATAGTTTAGCAATGTTATCAGAACTATAAAAAGATATGTACTACTACAGGTAAAAATGCTGTTTAGCTATTACAAAAATTAAAAATTTTAGGAAAAAACTGCTCTATCAAAGTGCATTTACAAGACTGAATGATTTATTTATGACAGAATACGTTTTAACTGCAGAGAAAGCAGGAAACCTTTGTTTTATTCCATTCACGTAACTAATTCTATGTTCGTATTAAAGCACAGAGTGTTGACATTGATCTTTCGTGTTGTGAGTCCCAATTTTCAGTCTCAAACAATTCTTTCCAATGCATTGTGTATATAAACTGTTTA